>JBBIGA010000138.1:2584235-2656983 GCA_037576975.1 Alestes dentex
TATCGGCAGTTCACGTACGAATACGAGTACGAGTATTATAACGAAGTATCGGCCCGATACCCGATACTGGTATCGGTATCGGTGCAACCCTAGTCTAAACCCAAAATTAAAGATAATTTTTTCTTTTTACACAAAATATTTTTACAGATTAAGGCTTACACAGACAAAAGTGTGACTGACTAAAGCTATGTCCCACACCACATTATCGTGTCGGTGAACATGTATACTACCATGTTCTCCGACAATTTTTCACGTTTAGCCACTAAATATGTACAGAATATACACTCAGTGTTACTTGATAAATAACTCTACAGAATGTTCACCGTTTGAGTAGCCAGAAACGTCTTTCAATTAATCGCTACTGACGTGTGAAAATCCACCTACTATCATTATAATGAGGATCATCAGATAATTTAACAAGCTATTAAGTGACAGCCAGTGGGATAAAACAGTAAACTGGTGCATTTAAAGTTACAGTTTGATTCTGCTATCATCAGGAAACTTGTTTCGACAGATCTTCATTTGTAGTTCATTTATACTCAACAACTTTTCAACACTTAACTGGAAAAAAGTATGCGGTTTATGAAACAAATATATACAAGTGAAAAAAAAACAGTCGCATGCAAAAACTGACTGGCAGTGTAGTCTATTAAAATGTCCATCATGAAATCGTTCATAATAAACTCAATGGCAAGAGGTAGATAGATACAAAAATGTATACATACTAATTTTAAATATGGTCTTGTATGAGAACACTGACCTGCATGTTGTATGGTTGGTATCCCATGTAAGCCATGCCATTGGTGGGGGCAGCCTGAGACATTGGGGGCATACTCTGGGCTTGAGATACCACGTTCTACAAATAACCACAGAAAACTCACCCAGTTAAGGTAAGATAAGATAAACCTTTATTAGTCCCACAGGTGGGAAATCTGCCTTGCCACGGCAAAAAGTGGAGAGAATACAATAACATACTATATCAGTATATATATAATAACATACTATATCATACTATAACAGTACAGTATAAAATGTACACTATACAATCTAGAAATATAAATATGGACATCTGTATTGTAAAATATATACATATATGTAGTGACAGGTGTTGACAATAACAGCAGAAATGCACCTGAAAAATTGCATTTTAAATTGTACATTTTATGCAGTAATAATTACAGTCTACATTAATATTTGCGTACTGAAATCCACAAAGAAAGCAAGTTTGACTGCTGAATGACAGCTACAAAAATAAAGGATATAGTTTTAGGATATCAAAACCAGGCAATGGCAAGAAATTTAAATGGAATATTTTTTTTTTACTAAAATTAAACACACTATTTTCTCCAAGACTGAAATCTGTCTTGTCTACCACAGAATGGCAAGAATGTTGCTTACTACATCTTGCTTACCTGGTAGCCCTGTGTTGGGGTGGGCTGGTAGTTAGTATAGGCAGGATTGGTGGTCGGGGGGGCCTGACCAGGGGCAGCAGGTTGTCCACCGGTTCCTGCGGTTTGGTACATGTAGGCATTCACCATGTTTGGATCTGTATAAAAGAGCACCATGTCCCTATTTTACAATCATTCAAAATGTAAACACGGATCAGTCCCCCCTATGAATTGAACACATACATAGTCAGCCCCCTTACTTATCATGATACACAAGATAAATAAAAGTTTTTATTTCTGGAGATGAAATCTTACCTGTAGCAGATACTGGCATGGCCTGGTAGGGGCCTGCTCCAGTCTGCCCAGGCTGGTTCATGTATACACCATGCATAGGAGAACCCTCTACTGAGCCGGCAGGGCTAAAAGTGCCTGGGTAACTGGGGGGACCAGCAGGTGGATACACCACCCCTCCTGCGACATTAGGTGGCAGCGACTGCATCTGCATCATCCAACCAAAACATAAACATCATCAAACATTACAAAAAATAAAAGAGCAGATCACACATTTCTGACATTCAAATGTGCATAAATACACCTTTTGATAAGGATCCTACATTTATAAAACTTTTTTTTTCCCTTTTTGGGCCATATCCCTGTAAAGATCTGCTTCCTTTCTTCAAAGAATATAATTGAACTAATTATGAGTCTGATTATTCTACAGTGACTTGTACAAAACTACACAAGGCCTGTTCCAGGTTTTTATATAGACAGTTATCTAGACACGTGTATGTTGCTGATCCGCAAGACAGTATGGGTGTTACAGTAACAAACAAAATGACCGTATTTACATATGAGACATAATTACATAATGTATATATGCATTCTCTTTGCATAGGTCACCTGAGCATAAGGCAGGGAAAAAGCAGGCATTTGGGCACGCATCTGAATGGTGTGTTTCTGTTGCTCCAGACGCAGCTGCCGCTCTTTCTCCTGCTCCTGCAGACGCTGAATAGCCAGTTGCCTCTGCATCTCCAGGTACTCCTACAACATGCCAGCAATCACATTACACATTTTACAACAATAATTCACTCACGCACAGCATCTGAGCTGAAATGTGCAGAATTTACCTGTTTCTTCTGCCTCATGATCTCCAGTTTCTGAGCCAGCTGGATCTGCCGCTGTCTCTCAGCCTCCTCAGCAGCCCGTCTGAGTTTCTCCCGGTGCTCATCCCTGAGAGCATTGAGAGCGGCCCGAGCATCCCGCACCTGCGCCAGTTTATCCTGCAGCCCCTCATAATACACTACACAAGAGAGATCATCAAACTCACCGTGACTTGCTGAAGCATTTCTCAGAATCCAACAATACCAGACTATTCACATGACGTTTAGTCAGGAAGGACACAACGGGGACAACTTGCTGTAAATTAATTTCATAACACATCCTCTCATTGTCTCTCAACAAACGCATGACCACTCAAAAGAAAAGTTCTAGGAGCTCTGACTTACGTCTCTTTTCGTCAAGCTGGTTGAGAATATCTAGCAGCTGTGGGTGCATGTTGTTGATGGACTGGAAGAGAGAAAGCACTGCACTGTCGTTGGTGATGCTACGCCCACGCATGTGGTTGCTCTTCATGCGGTTCAGGAAGGTCGTGACAGCATTCTGTAGTGCTTTGAGGAACTGCTCATGGTTCTCCTCTGATTCTCCATTCTGGTACTGCTGCTGGAGAAACATGCCAGGGAGTCATTTAAGCCATGCACTCAGGACACTATAGATAATAGAGGTTAGCATGAAAATGGGGATATGGTATCAGTGGAATTGTGTAACAGTCTTTCTGAATTTTTATTCCTTTATTTAGATTTTAAATATGGTACCTCCACTATGTTTATGGGCTGGACTGGTGTATGGCTTTCCACAGGCTGGCTAACGGGCAGAGGCTCAGCCAGTGGGACTGGAGCTGGAGCAGAGGGGGTAGGACTCTTGCGCACTTCTTCCTGCTTTTTCTCCCAGTAAGTCCTGTTCAGGTAGCGAGCCAGCTGAAAAGAAAAGGCACAGTTGGAAAAAAAAAAGCTGCCTGCGTATTGCCATTGACGCACAGATCCTGAATGAGGAAAAAATGCTTTACCTCAGGATCAACATCTTCAGCAGAGGGAGCAGATGAGTTCTAAAGAGCAGAAAGGGCAGATTAGTTCACACCGAGTGCTATCCTTGTAAGGTCAAAAGTTGTCTGGACTGCTTACTCATAGAGCCTTTTTATCTAATACCACATATTCCACACATGACATACCCATTATATAGCTTTCTATTTCTTTAATAATAGCTACAGTGCCCTCTTGTGTAGCAAAATGCAGTTTTACCTTTTGCTATGAAGTTTATGAAGTGCTTACATTTCTGAACAAAGCCTTACCACAGGAGAGGAGTAGAGGGTGCTGACAGGTGGGGCAGAGGAGGTCACTGGGGTGGGATCAGTTTTGGGGTACACGCAAAAAGAATTCTTCTGCCTCTGTGTACATACAGGAGAATAACAACCTTTAACTGTTGAATCTGCTCTATAAAATCATTCCACAGTCATGCTGCATGGTGTGAAAGAGAAAAAAAAAAGAGAGACGATATTTCTCTAACCATCCTTTCTTTTTCTTCAGCCTCACTCTGAGACAGAGCAATGGCCAGCTGCAGTTCCTCTTCCTCCTGCAAGGCTGTTTCGTCCCTCTTGGGGGGCATCTGGGGAAGCAGAGGATCCAGATGTGCTCAGCAGAGGCAAGACACAACCATACACAAAGAAGGAGGGAGAGCGAGACAAACATCTTCCACATTCTATAAACAAGGGGTTACTTATGCCACTACAGCACAGTCTTGATTTCCCTGCTCAAACACACCTTACCAGTAAGTGAGTAAAATTACAGCATGGCTGAATTTGAAATATTTTACTAGCTTTTGCTCCATTTTAGCACTTACAACTCTCTTATGGTTCTCACACTGTCCTGAATCTTGAGTGTTTCCTAAAATTGTACGTCGCTTTGGATAAAAGCTGCCAAATGAATGTAATGTAATGTAATGCTCCTGGACATCACCAGGCTAGTTCACAGGACAAGCAGCACAGGGAATTAGTGTATTAGTATTTGCTATGTAGTAAATCAGAACCAGTCAATCAACATGAGTGGCAGGAGCAGTGGCATCAACATTTGATTTTTGTAATGAGCATAAATGGGGCCAAGCTAAAAAAAATTTTAAAAAAAGTGGGCAATACCTGAGATTGCTGGGCCAGTGGGCTCGTTAGGTACTCTGGGGGCAACTCAGCCGGCCCGCCGCCACTGCTCTTCCCTTCAGCTTTCCTAGGAGGGGGAGAGAGGGAGGGGTGGCTGGTAAGGAGGAGGGATCAGGAGACACACACAAGGACGTAAATCTCTATAGAACAGCAAAAGCTTTGAACACATGCATAGTCACAGACAACTCAAGAAAGACATGAAACATGGTGCACAGAGAATGAGCAGAAGACAAATCCAGCCCGGCTGCACCTTGAGATTTACAGACTCAGCTCACAATAGGGTTTATAATTTGCCAGTGAGCTGGCTCTTCCAGTTACATTTGTGCACATAGGTAGCTGGGAGATTTACAGCCTCAGCATGCCCTGAAGAGGCTATTTCATCAATAAGCTTTTAGGGAGTCTGACAGCGGCATCCTTTGGTCAACAACTAAAACGTGGAAAACAAAAGCATAGTTGTGTCTGAGGTTTTACCCCTCTCCTCAACTTACTTGTTGAGGAGCTCAAAGCAGGGTTCACACACTCGCACTTCCTTCTCAATGCCGAACTTGGGAATAGTGGAGTACTTGGATGAGCACTTGCCACAGAAGATCTGTCCACAAGCCCTACAGTGATGCTAGGGCAGGGAAAGAAAACACTGGTCAACAGACAGCAAGCCAGTACAGGACATCAAGTAATCAAGTCCATGTGATAACTTGCAATTTTCCAACATTTCTGAAACAAGCAAAGCAGCGGGATAACTAGCTCAACTAGTTTTTTTTTGGAAACATAATAAGGTTTGTGATGCCAACCTTTCGGGTCATCACTCCAAACTGAACTCTGCATCTGTGGCATTCCTCCGCATCCACCCAATCAGGTGCCTATAGAATATATACACAGCATAATCTACCTTTTAATACACACCACAGAATGTATAGAATTGTCAGAACCCTTAAAGGGTATTACTGACCCTCTCTGCAGCAAACATGGCATCACTCTCCTTAAATTCAGGGAAAACATGACCTGATGAACAGATAAGAGACTTCAATAAGAAACAAACATCACAAAACCAAACATTCGTTTGATTACTGTGTTTTTTTTTGTTCCAGCAACTAGAAACCAAACTGTAGCTTACCTTCCACCTTCATGATCTGGTAGGTGTCTTGGACCACTTTGTACTTGGGCTCGTTGCGAAAAGCATGGGCCCACGCCTGGATCAAGTATAGAATCTTGTTCCTGACATTTGGTTCCGTTTGCTTCTGAGGGTAAATGAACAGTATTTACATGCCAGATTCACATCAAAGCAGAGTGAGCACTTTAAAAGGAGCAGACAAATGTAAACACAGCAAAAATCAATTTGACAGAGGTCTGACATTAAAAATCATACCAAATCATTTCAAATTCAAACTTCCAGTCTAACATTATAAATCAAACCAATAAGCCATTTTTTTTAATTACCTTATTTTAACTTCATTTCTTCAACTGTTTAATTTCTTACAATCCACATAACGAAACACCAAAGAACCTGCTGTCTCTCATTTCGAGACTTACTGGAACTCCCCAGAACTGCAAGGGCATGTGATGTGGTGACACAATCAGGAAGTAAACTGCAGTATGACTCATCAGAATATGACCCACTTGGAAAGAAGAATGGGATCACAAAGCCAGCTGAGCCAAAGGCAACTCTTTCCTAAACAGATAACTTAGGAACCCATAGACAATTAGGAGGTTTGGATAAAATGCCACCTTAAGGAGATCCTTCAGCTCTTCCATGGTCTGCTTGCTAGCCACCTCATCGTGAACCGTCTGGCCACAGTTCTTCACTACTGACTCAAGCACCTGTTGAGAAGTAAAAGCCTAACTTAGAACCAAGACTCACACTAGGATTAAATTGTATTCTCAAACCAGGGGCTGAATGGTCACACAGATAAAGTAGGACACATGATAATCCATGTCAATAACATTTCAAGTGTCAAAGTCCAAAACATTGTTTCATATCACACACGGTTATTCTGAACACACAAAACAACAGCCCTTACCTCAAGAGCATAGAGGGCCACATGGGGGTTTTTGTCAATAAGTTTCTTCTTGATGGCACCAATTGCATACTTAGCTCTGGAATTGGGAGCAAGTACAAAAATTCAGATTTTTGTCCAATGGTCAGATAAAAATATTTATACCCTGAATTATATCTTCAATTCTGATGGTTTAAACTCTTTTCCAGGACCTTCACAACATTTTCCCCACCCTGTATATCCTATTTTACCAATTTCAGGTTTCACACTGCACTTAAGGGATATGGTGCTCCCTGGGGAACCCGCTTAGAGAGCCAGCCCTTGCTTGATCATCTTTAGAAGTGCACATCCACAAAAGGTTTTTTATGTGTATAATTTATTCATTGCACTTAAGGCTTCCCCCATAAGCTCTGTTCCAGCTAGGTGCACATGCTGTAGAACTTAACTGGGAAACTGTCTGGAATTTTTATTTCATGAAAATGTCTGGCTCATCAGTTAAAAGAAGTCGCCTCATAGAAGCTTTTTTGATGAAACTATTTAAGGGGACTGTATTTGTCTTGGGAGTGGAACTATGTGGAACTATGTGTTCTGTCCAAGTTTTTTCTGGCTAATGTCCCTTTATGCCCAGGTTTACTTTCCTTAGCAGGTGACTCTGATATACATCTTACTTTGCCACAGAAAAGTATACTGATGGCAACATTAAGCACCACCAAATAATGTATATTTTCAAAGGTTGGTTTGAACCATATTCATGCAATCTGTCTGGCACTCCTACCTTTCAAATATTTTAATGTTGGAACATGCTACAGCCAGATTTCATAAAACACCCAGGACTACTGATAACTGTTCAGCCACTATAGCCTTTCTTAAGGACTTAATGAACTGCTTATCTGTGCATGTCAAGACCAGCCATGTGTATTGTGGAAAATATTGAACTTACTGCATATTGCATTTGCCCCCATCATTTTGTTCTGTTATTACCCTATTTATCCCCCACATTTCGTTTCCTACTTTCTCATCCCTAAAGCAGGGTAGTTGTGTTTTGTCTTTAAATTTGCTTAAATTGTATCAATAAAAAGTAATTAACCAAAAAAATCTGATTTTTCCAAGGTCTTTTTCCAAACATGTCCTCTGTCCTGTTTGGGCAATATAGCTATAGGAAAAACCACTGGTTCTTACTGTGTGTCGCCTTGGCGAATGAGGTCACAAATCTGCAAAATGGATTCCCAGTCTGTCTCCAGAAGCAACTGACTAGTGGCTTTGTCTGTAAAGTAGAAGTGAGTAAAAATCATTTGTGTTATCAGTTTCAACACTCTGAAAAAGTGTGGGCTACTGGAAAGCCACAGACCTACATAAGATCACGGAACCTCCCCGCAAACCTCGCCTCGAACATTCTAGGGTGGTCACTTTTAATTTTATTAATACCTGAGTAATACATCAGTTAAGTTTACAATCAAGTGATTGTATTTAGGCCAACTAATAAAAATGTAACTGAATAAAAGGCTAGCTTAGCCTCAAATATTCCAACATGCTTGACTGGAAAAATGCTACAGTAGGACTGCATGAGAAAATACAATAGAACTGGCTCCCCAAGTACTGCAGCTGTATAAGCACTGTCCCCATTATCTGGAGATCGCAAGTCTGATCTCCGGTAGTACTGCAGCCATCTGTGGTCACATGTCCAAGAGTCCATAAATACAGGAAGAGAGAAAAATTGGGAAGAAAAAAAACTCCTGCTCTCCACAGAATGGCTCAGTGTTCCTATTCCTCGTCCCCACCCACTTCATCCAGCTCATAAAGGGCTCCATAATCAGGTGTTTCATTCATACAGGGGTATGTCAGGCTTGCCAGGAGCAGGATTAAGAAATGGTGCCCAAAATGAACAAGCCGAACACTGTTCTGCTCATTATGGATGACTTAACTAGCATGAATCAGCCTTGACCATCAGCCTTAATAGTGATACGTTGCGATCGTTTTTTTTTTAGTGCTGATATTATGCAATCTTTGTTATAAGTTACTGCCATGGTGCCAAACAAAAAGAACACAGAGAACCAGTGAATGTTAAGCGTGCGGCCTGGGGAAAAATATTACCAAGGGTGGTAACAATCTGAGAACGTCGTGATTCATTATCCAGCTCAGTGAGCTAAACTGGCCCTCTTTCCTCCTTTATCATCACAGCATGAAGCAATCAATTATAATCTTTCAATAACTGTTTTTACTTTTCATATAAACAAAATGCATGTTTAAGCAAGAATGGTGAATGTTGCTGACGTGTTTAAGTAGGGGAGCATATTGTATTTTCAAATAATTATCATTTTGTGCTGATCTTTGCTCCTCTACTTTGTGGTCTGAAATATATTTTTGCTGAATGCATATTTCAATATATATTAGACTTCTGATAATGTTATAACTAGCCCCTCTGTCTGTTACAGTTAACCCAACTACGGGGTAAGGTGAACATCTTTCATAATTGGTCAAATACACACGTGTAGTGAAATTTGCCTCTGAAACATCCATGAGACTGTGCAATATAGTTACAACAAATTAAATTAAGGAGAAAATGAAATGCTAAAATTTAGTAATAAAATATACACAAAATTATGTCCAAATAAACATTACTAGCATAAACAAGATGTATACAAGTGTGCAAGTGCAGCAGAACAGAGTGTGTACTGTAAAGTGCAGCGTGCTAGTTTCCTGTTGATGTACACAGACTATTGATGTACTCATGCCAGTTTTAGCTGTACTGTTCGTTAAAAATAAGTGCTAAGAAAAGCATTTATTTTTATTTGTAGCAGAGATGAGAAGGCTTCTTCAAAAATATTTGGCATAAAATAAAAATTTGCTATATTGCACCATGCTATGCCCTACATGTCCTTGTCTCCAGGAACAGAGAGAGCTTTAATCAATGCTTGCCAGACCTACATTAACTCTGTATGCCCTTTCCAATAGCGATAAGTAGGACACTGCATATGGATCAGAAAACTCAGAGAGCAAAAAGTCTAGGCTTAAGCTTATTACAGCAAGTGCCTAGACAACAGTGACCCTTGATTCCAGACGTTAAACGGTGTGTGCTCCAGGAAGCTGTGTGATTAATATCGCAATGCAAATCAGAAAACAGACCTTTGCCTTTATTTAAACAGGTGCAAACAGGAACTAATGGCCAAAAAGTGGTATAATGTAAAAGAAAACAATAAAATCATCTTCAAACACAATAACTGTTTGAAGTACACTCTTATGCTGATAGTTATAACTTTACACTAAAAATCGAGCGACTCAGTTAGGCCCTATAGTCCTTCTGGCAACCTTATAAGCGTAAAGAAGTGAAGGCAGTGTGGTCTGAACAAGCATTATCGACTAAATAACAAGCAGCTAAATGGGAGCCATATTCGTCAAAAATTGAGGATCCCTTTTCTCCAACCTTAACCTCAAACTTTCTCCCCTAAGCTTCAGTTACACGCATCATACAGTGGATGTAGGGGCTATTGATCATGTAATATGGGACAGTGTGCTACAGACTGAGTTGACAGTTATTTTTAAATGTATATCTAGTGGCATTCCATGCCTCATTTGGCCTTCAGAACACATATCTTCTGATGATACTTCTGGAAACTGAACGGCTTGCTATAAAAAGCCCTTTCCACCTCATTTCAAAGGGTTAAAGGGATCTGTTTCAAACGTGAAGGAATTAACTGGTGACTACAGAAGTTCAGAGGCCTCTCACATTGTTCTTCAGTGGGCATCAGAAGCCCAAATGTGTGCCACTAAGACATTCCACCTCCACTGAAACTCCCTGGCCTTGTATTGCTATCAGGCAAGACAGCTCCATGGAATCATCCTGAAGAAGTGTCCAATTGCTCAATTTTCTACATTTCTGATTGTTCAGAAGGTAGATCTTGGACCTCAGTCATACTGAGCATCTCAAGGGCTGCAAGAGAGTGTAAAATCTGCATTAGCTTGCTGAATGATCTTGTAAAACCCATGCTGTTTTTCTGCAGTTCAGGTCGAAGGACAGTGCACCCAAAAACTAGACATGTGTGTTCAGCTGGCCTTGGCCTGTGAGGCAAGATCGCAGCTTATTTAGGGCAAAATATTAAAGGGATATGCAGGGAAATTGAGGACCTACGACATTTGCTGGTCACGACTAAAACAAAACAAAACAAAAAACTGACAGATAACTCGACCTAACGTGGCCATCACTTAACACATTTCCTTCACTTTAATAACAGGTTAGGTAATTAACTGCCACCCATTTCCATTTGTGACTGATTTCAGTCCTAAGTAATGCATCTTTAGCAACATCTCTGCTCTTTACCTCTCTGGACAGAGACAGAGGAATAAAATTCAACTCTGCCAGAAATATCTATCTAATAGCTAAAGGAACAGAGTACCCACTTTAGAGAAAAACAGATTTAGTTACATAAAACAAGACGTAAACAAAAAGATGTTATTGGGCCGCGGCAGAATCAAAACAAACCTGACATTTCAGGAGTTCAATCTTACTTTTAAGCCTTTAATTTAATTTTTTTAGTCAACAGTCCAACTTTAAACACCGAGACCGTTTAAAGACCCTATTAAAGCAAATAAAGGCCAGAAATATGAACGTTAATGACAACAACTCGGTTCCTAGGCCAGCTAGCCTAGCCTAGCCTATTATGCTAGCGGAACTGAAGGAGTACAACACTACAGAATATCTTTATCGAAAACAGAAAACACCTCACTGTCCTGTTTAACCGACATCCTTCATGTTTAATAAACATACCGAGCAGTCTTTCAAACGTGCCTCCGCCTTTGCCCATGCTGGACCGTGTTTTCCCGGAGAGACTGAACTAAGGACTGATCTGAGGACTGATCCGTGCGGCTC
The DNA here is from genome assembly GCA_037576975.1 of Alestes dentex. Classification (NCBI taxonomy): domain Eukaryota; kingdom Metazoa; phylum Chordata; class Actinopteri; order Characiformes; family Alestidae; genus Alestes; species Alestes dentex. Next base: position 2,595,741 of record JBBIGA010000138.1, read on the forward strand.
TGGGTCTTCAGACTGTTCCTCAGAGCTCAGGGGAGATTCCGGGTGAACACTGGTACAGAAAAAGTCCACAGTAACGTGTAGCTTAGCATAGTTCTTTTAATAACAAAATGATGATGATGATGATGATGATGATAATATTAATAATAATAATAATAATAATGGTTGCTGTTGTAAATTATTATCAGTTTTTCATAGTTTGCTATTCTTATGGATTTGTTCAAAAACATGAACTTGTTCAAGTTAATGAACCTCATGAACTTAAATACTGGAAAATAATTTTATTAATAATAATAATAATAATAATAATAATAATAACACAATAATAATAATACAAATAAAAACAACAACAACAACAACAATAATAATAATAATAGTAATAATAATAATAATAATAATAATAATAATAATAATAATAATAATAATAATGGTTGCTGTTGTAAATTATTATCAGTTTTTTATAGTTTGCTATTCTTATGGATTTGTTCAAAAACAGAACTTGTTCAAGTTAATGAACCTCATGAACTTAAATACTGGAAAATAATTTTAATAATAATAATAATAATACAAATAATAATACAAATAAAAACAACAACAACAATAACAATAACAACAACAATAATAATAATAATAATGAAAGTGCGATGTTGGAACAACCTACAGCCACAGCATGAAATATATATTTATCTCAGAAATTCGAAATGAAATATCGTACTACTACTAATTACAACAACAACAATAACAATCATAATAATAATAATTATTATTATAATAATACATGAGCCTTCAACTTAATCAACCTTATGAACTTAAATATTGGTTAAAAAAATAGATAATGTAAAACCTAAATAATTGAACAAAGTTGCAAAATTGTAGTTCTATCTTATTAAGATATTATTATTATTGTTGTTGTTGTTGTTGTTGTTGTTGTTGTTGTTGTTGTTTGTAGTAGTAGCAGAAGTAATCCCTATAGTTTGTGGTTTAGACAAGATATACATGAAACAATTCATACTTCATGAACATAAATACAGATAAAACAAACAAGAAAAAAAATTGTTTCCTGTTCAGTGATTTATTTTTTTACATGATGCATGGTTCAGACATCGTGATGATAGTAATAATAATAATAATAATAATAATAATAATAATAATAATAATAATAACATATGCTGACAACATATACATGATTCTATTAATCATGTCTCATCACTTGATGTGCTGACACACAACTTCAGCCACAGCATGAAATACATATTTATTTATATTATAAATATTTATTTCTTATAATTTGAAAAATATTTAAAATATTTTAAACATAAAACTATTCACTTCTGCTGCAGCTCCTACAGAAGACTCCTTAACACTGTGTTGTGGCGATCCGTCAGACAGGGCAGTCTTGGCCTGGTGTCACCCTGAGCTGCGGGGGTTTCTTTATGTCTCCAGTGCTTTTAAATCCCCCACCAGTACCATTAGGTCACACATGACTCACTGGCAGGCACACGGAACACTATGGGCTATTGTTGCTGCTGTGCTTCATACAATGGTATTGTGTTGTGGTCGTATAGTAGCAGCCCCCATCACTACAGTTACAGATACAGTCTCGTAGAGAAACGGCCCCGACCAGCCGTGCTCTCATCAGTTACAGGTTCCACACACGGCTCCTCACAGGAAGATACACTCATAAAACTGTGTGAGGTGGAAGATGGTGACATACTACACACAGGACTTGCGCATTTGAAATGAGTGCCAGTTCTTTCTGTTGCACATAAACACACACACACACACACACACACACACGCACACACACGCACACATATGCATACATGCACACACAATGAGAAGCTGTGTTCTGTTTTAGATGCACAATGTACTGAATATGCCAAGCTGAGCTTTCCATATTGTACTCTGTTGTAATCCCTGCTCCATGTGTGAGATGGGGGACACTATATTTGATGTCAGGTCATCATAAAGATCATGGTCTCCATGGTCATTCTCTTTAAACAGCCTAGAACAGGAGCCCCAGAGTCCCAGTCCTGGAGATCTTCCACCCTGGACAGTTCACATCCGACCCAACAGAACTGAAACATAAACTGTACCCCCTATACACATACACACAATGCAACCCTAAACTGAATCTTCCTCTCCTAACACAATGCATACACACACTAAACTATTCTGCCCTAAACAAACAACAGTGGCACTCCAACTGCCACTGTAAACACACTTTATTTATTATCTACAGCACATTTTCTGTCCTGCTGCTGCTATTATTTTCACAATTTATTGATGTCTACCTCTATTCTGCATTTTTGCACACCGAACTCTACTGTTAGATTACACCGTTTGTCATAATATTATATTAATTCAAACACTGAATGCACTAAATGTTGTTTTGTCCTGTTGTTTTGTTGCTCTTGTGTTTTTCTTGCACTCTCCCTCTTTGGACATGGTGTATTTTGTCCTGTCTGCACTTTTATAGTCTTGTAGTGTTTCTGCTTTTGTTCTGTGTTGCATTATGGTTCTGGAGGAACGTTGTTTTGTTTCACAGCGTATTGTGTGTATGTTGCTGTAATGTCAATAAACTTACTTGACTTGACTAACCTGGCTCTAATATTTAAATGCAACTATAGGGCGACATTATCTGGATCAGGTGTGTTAGATTAGAAGTTATTTTAACATGCTTAGCTTAGCTTCCAGATCAACAGCACATGGCCGATTACTTCAGACAACAATTTGCCTCCATGAGCCTCCCTGTGCAGAAAACCTGTGGCTCAAAACACTGTTACAACAGCAGCCAGTGGGCGGCTGCCTCATCATCTACCTTTTGCCTTCTGTGCTAACTATGTTTCGAGCTATCTGTTTTTTTCTGAGTACAGAGAAATTCAGTGCTACACTGACCATACGTAGTAGGCTGAAAAATGTTAATTTTTTGCACTGTACCCCACACCAAGTCTCATTTCCTTCTCCAGTCACAGATCTAAGGTCGTGATGAAGCCAATAGATGTTGCTGCCTCTGCAGTTGGGTACATGCAAATATGAAGTCATCTGTGTAAACATTTTAATTGTTGTGGGAAATCTGGAAGGAATATGTGAATTAAATTTGAAAGTATTTTATTATTAATAATAATAATGATGATAACAATAATAATAGTAATAATAGTAAGAAGAAGAAGAACAAGAAGAAGAAGGAGGTGCCTCACAGTAAGAGGGTCCCAATCCCTGCCCATGTGGCTGAGGGTCCTCTCTGTGTGCAGTACAATGTAAATATTAGCTTGCGATTTTATTTATTACTGCTGTTGTTAATAACAATAATAGCAACAACAACAAAAAATAATACATTATAAGTATTTCTTTATCATCATCATTATTATTATTATTATTATTATTATTACTATTATTGTTGTTGTTGTTGTTGTTGTTGTCATGTAAAAAGATTATGAACTTAGATCTGAGGCAGTGTTTAGGTTCATACACAGCATGTAGGACAAGCTTTGTGGGAGAGCTGACAGCTTTATTGTTTCATACATGGACAAAGAACACAGAGACAGAGTTACGGAAGGATGTGAGGGAAGGCAAAACAGGTAATTTCACATTTCTCTTCAGTCAGCCCCAAATCAGGTGATAACACTGAATAGTAAAAAACATGTTAACATTATTTTGAATCTATAACAATGGGGAAAACTAGCAGTTGTTCCTGTTGGCTTGATGTCTGTGACGGCTGGCTGTTAAACATAACCCTTGACTGGTGTGGGCCCGCCAGCCCTGCGGGGGCTGCTCTCGCCGCTGCTGAAAGTGGGAGAAGAGGGGATCCCTGGGGGACTCGAGCCGGCGTAGAGCAGAGATCCACCGATCAGCAGCAGGGCTGAGCCCCCCCAGCCCAGGTAGAGGGCAGGGCCCAGCTCGCGCTTGTGTGGGGCGGCCACGTAGGGGTCGTAGAAATCCCTGATGATAGAGTGGGCCGTCCAGCAGACGGGGATGAGGTAGAGGAAGCCCGCCACGGCGAAGATGATGCCTGACACGCGGGCCAGCCGTGCCTTAGGGCTCTGGTGGCCCACGCACTTGGTGCACTTGACCCCTAGGACCCCCAGAGTGAGCGCCAGGCTGCAGAGAAGGATGGAGAGCACAGTGAGGCCCCGTGCGGCCTGCATATCACTGGGCAGGGCCAGCAGGCTGTCGTACACCTTACACTGGATTTCTCCAGTGCTCTGGACGATGCAGTTCATCCACAGCCCTTCCCACGTGATCTGCGCCGTCACAATGTTGTTTCCAATGAAGGCGGTGACGCGCCACATGGGCAGGGCACACACCAGGAATCCGGCCACCCAGCCAATGATGGACAGGACCAAGCCCAGGAGCTGCATGCCCGTCGTTGCCATTGCGATTGAGCTGGACTTTTGTGATGTTATTTGCTCGTTGATCTGTTATTGGCCAAGTGGTGGTTGCTTCGCAAAGTCCAAGAGACTGTTTGACGAGTTACCAAGTACTGAGAAAGCGAACAGGTCCTTCAACATTAGCAAGAGTCCTTGTGTACGCTTAGTCCTGACCGAAGGACCAAATGCGGCGCAGCTATACCTACAAAACAAAGCCAAAAAAAAAGCATCTTATTCTAATTTATAATATTATAAATAGGGATGCAGATCACCTTAACAGAAATGTTACCTCATTTCTGGCCTAAAAATGTTATCTATAAAAATCCACGTCTTGAAACACCCCCCTACGTTCTGGCACACTTTAATAATTTGACCTATCCTAAATATTTAGTCTGGTGTGAATCATAAGCAATGCTGGATTCCAGTAGGCATCCGAGAGAATGAGTCCTTTTCACACTGTTGTGGGAGTTGAGCTACGCCTGGTGGGGCGAGTGGATTATCTCAGAAAAACATGAGGAGCCCATGAACACAAGCAGCTTTCATGGGTGCTACGCAGAGTGGGCCAAGCTGACTATCGTCTGTTTGCCCCTTTTCTCAGTGTCCAGCCCCTGATGTTGGAGTCTTTCACAAAAGCCACTTCTTGTGTCATTAACAGGCGCATCTAAATTCCCAATACACTGTAACAGTACTGTGATTTTAAAGGAAAAATACAGCAAAAAATGTACTCAGGATAGAGCCTCTGAGGTACCTGTTCACGTTTGGCTGCCCGTCTCAGCGGGTAAAGTATTGGGTGCATTGCGATAAGGCCAAGGGTTCAATTAACACAAAGCACACATACAGCTTCAGCTTTGATACTAATAAATGAAAGGCAACATAAGTTTATAATAATGTAATAAACTCTCAAAAATAAAGGCCCTGTGAAAGTATTTTCCTGTTAAAGGTTCCTAAGAGAACCTTTTAATGGATTGTTCTTAGAAAAAAGTTCTTTAGAGAACCAAAAGTGGTTCTTCAATGCCACTGCTCTGAAAACAAACCTCATCGTTTATGAGAATTCAAACTAAAACCCTCTCTTCATTTACCTTCATTTATTCCTTTATATTTATATATAGTATCAACTTTTGCATGTGTACAATGACAGAAGGAAGGTGTTACCTGTTCGGCTTGAATGCTGCAGGGCAAGGCACTGAGCTGATGCTGGATGTTCTGGCGCTGCTGGTAGTGCAAGTATGGTGGGATCCAGACAGAAGCTCAGGATATATGATGGGCTCAAAAGGCCCAAGTTGCAATAAGGTTAAGCCGAGGAACGGAGAGAGGGGCTCTCTTCTACGATGCCAGCACTGGTCTGTGTGGCAGTGGGCAGTAGCACGCGCTTGTGTGTGCGCGTTTTGCAGTGGTGTGTGAATGCATTAATGTGTCCAAGTGTGTGTCTCCCAGTGCCTGGCGTACCAACACAATGACCCGCTGTTTGGTCGCCCTCGCACTCCTGGACTCTACCCCCCCACCCCACCCCACCCATCAATCTCCACTGTCTTCTTTTCATCTCCTGCCTTCTTACTCCTCTACATGAATCAGTTTTGTTTCATCTCCCCCCTTTTTTATACTTTGTTTACACTTTCAGTATGAATTCATAGAAAGATTTCAGTTTGTGAGATGATTTAGCTTTCTGTGAATGCTCAAGCTCAAACAAACTTGGGTTTGTTTATCATTAATGAGGACCATAAATTAGCATAGATTCATTTGCATACTGAATAAACAAAATGAACACAGCTTTATGGTCAACGACTTTAAACCTGTATATTTATCTGCCTATGGAAATTCCGTTTGCATTTACAAATAAAGCATATAATATTGCGTATAACACACACACCTCTGGTCAAATAGTATGTTTTGTCAGTTTTGTAAGTGCATAATAATCGCACATCCTCTACAGAGACACACTTCTACACATTTGAATGCACAGTTTTCTGAATTAAACATATTTGAAAACATGACAAACGACAAATGTGGCCTGTGCAAAAGTTGGCCCATTTTATATATAGTTTTTTTCCTCCCAGTGAGTTAAATCAAGCAAATAAACAGAAATTGTTCACAAAAGTTTGAAGAAAAAATTGAAGTTTGTTCCCTGTTGAGGATGTGTCAATAGTACATCATTTAACTGGGGGTATCAAAACTTTTGTACAACTGTATACACACACAATACACGGTAATGAGCTTCTCTTTGGTCAGCCTTATTCATAACAATCTATCAACAAGAACAGCAGATACAACAAATTTTAATTTAATCAAATAAATAAGAAATAAACTCCAATGGATCACATTTTCATTTTCAGCCAAGTTTGGTTCAGATAAGTGGATCTGAATGTGAAAGTGCTTCACAGGGACTAGACTGTCATTTTGTGAGGGCATATGCGCGAGAAGAACAACACATAAAGGCTTTTTAAAGTGCCATATTTGTTCAGATGCTGCAGCAGCTGGTGGTGATGATAAGTGGGGCACTGTTCTTGGCCCCGTGCGGCCGGCCGGGGCTGAATATTGGATGCAGCTTCTCAGTGAATGAGTCTGTGAAACTGTGGATGTGGGCCCCAGACTCTAAGCAGAAGAAGGACACACGGCCCTCCTCGTAGTCCAGGTAAACGCCCACCTTTCTGGGCTTGAACGTGAGGGCCAGGCAGGTGGGCTGTGACGTGTTGGCCGTGTATTGATTTCCATTCCTCAGACTAAGTGTCCAGAAGCCATTGGCCGGACTGATGGTGAACTTCCCCTTCCTGTTGACGGACTGCTTGGCCACGCCCAAGTCCCAGTCTGTCTTGTCTCCCACTTCCACCTCCCAGTACTGCCTGCCGCAGCTGAAGCCCTCCTTGGCCAGGACGTTGATGATGCGATCAAACCGTTTGGGGTTCTCTGGGACCTCCTGCTGCTTGTTGGTGTGTCGGACCTCCTTCCTGTCCTCAGAGACGGCGAGGTGGGCATGAGCGGTGCGGGGATTCAGCGTGACCTCGGCTGCAGCAAAAAGGAACACCTCGCAGTCAGGCCTTCAGTGAAGGCCACAGTATGCAAGAGTAACATGCACTAACTGTGAACTGCCAAAAACAATTTCTTTGTCTGTTTTTTTTAATGACTGAATCAATATTTGCTTTATTTTCTGAATGATCACTATGAAACAAAACCCCTTAATTTTACCCCTTAATATTACCTTAATTTTGACCTTAATTCCCAGGAAATTAAGGAAAATTAAGGGGAAATGTGCACAGATTAAGGCCGATTACAGGGTAAAACTACTGAATTTTCCCCTTACTTTTTAAAATTTGCCCCTTAAATAATAGAACCTTACATTTAAGAATAAGGGGTTTCACACTCATGCCTTAAAGCCACTTTTAAGGTAAAATTAAGGGATCGGTTCACAAATGAAAGGCCACTTAACTCAAATTCAGGGGTAAATTAGTTAAAGTTACGAGCATTATAAGTACATTGTGTTTTGTAGTACATGTCTTAAAATGTGAGCAGCACGGATTCATGCTGGAAATATAATTTATCATTCTACAGCAAAACAACTCCTTATATTGAAGTCACCCCGTTTGTGTTGATGCTCAGGGTGTCAGACGTCATGCAGAGTTTTGTTTGGTGTTCCTCTGTCACGCAGAACCAAAGTTATTGTAATTTAAAAACTTGTAATAATAATAATAACAACCACTGCAGGGGGTTTCAAAATGGCACCACATGCAAATGCTCGCAAAGAACAAAAATGCCCAAATTTCTTCTATTTTATGTCTTAGAAACAGATTAAACAGATAAAACAAGAAAAACTTTCAGAATAGTCTTCGCCCACAAGTGGGTGGGGAAAACCCGCCGAGGGAGGGGCTCCCGAGAGCGGCCGAGCGGCGGCGCGCCGAGAGAAAGAGCAGCAAATAGCGAGCGTGTAGGAGAACAAACACCGGTTATAGACTGTTTTACACTGTCTTTAGCTGTTGAAATCTGCTTTTACAAATAAACTGTAAGTTCTAAGGGTTAATATGAGCAGTCAATAAAAACCATCTTTAAACGGACGTGTTACATCAAATATGTGCTGTAATTCTAGGTGATTTGTCATGTTTAAGACATAAACTCACCTGAATATTTCTGTATTCTCTTCACCTCTGCAAAAGGAAACAAACACATTCAGATCATTTTTCCAGCACATAAAAAGTGTGTGGAGAGATTGGGAACGGGCTCAGTATGACACATGACTGAGCAGATAGACCAGATCAAACTCCTGTACAGTTCCCTTACAGTCCAGATACAAACCTTCTTTAGAGAGCCTGTTGGCCTCCTCCCTGATAGCATCCATGAAGTCCATCACAGCTTTCCTAATGAAGCCCACACAAGGGTCTGTCTCCAAACTGACCTTTGACCAGTCCCTCATCTCTTTGGGTAATTGGCTGAAACTCTATAAGTAAAGAACAAGAATACTGACATCAGCTGTAAGAGACAAAAAATGACTTTGGTGGGAATGAGCAGAAAAGGGAGACGACCCTTAAAACAGTGTGTTATGTTAACATTGGACAGAAAGTGCACTGTTTGTAATTAAAGTTTCCTTTTTATACTTATATATTTTTAATCAGAATTTTACTGTAGCTCTTTCGTTTTCAATGAACCAGCGCTGTTTAGCTTTCAGCTGAAAAACCGAGGATAGTCAACTGTGGCATTAAGGGAAAAGCATGAAGAAACGACGAGATCCTCCAATGCTTTGTAAAAGTCTGATTCAGAGCTCTGTTGGAAGAGTCTTATTTTACTACATTCCTATCAAACCTGTTTGATCAGCGGACTCTTCAGCTGTATATGGTTTATGACAGTTGACAACAATAATTCCTTTTCAAAAAGACAAAAGAAATCACAGTGGAAAATGGTGATGTAATTTACACTGTTGACAGGTCATATATGGTATTTTAGTTTACTCGTGTAAAATTTTAACTGAGCCATGTTGGCCTTTTTTATTAAGAAAGCTGACTCCCCCCCAACATGAAATAATTTTATTAGTGTGCAGGACTTTGGTGCCATCTGCTGTCAGATGGTTTAATTAGGCTTAATGAGTAGGTTATTCAACCATGGTGACTTTCACTGACCTCTTAAAGAGCACATTCAGCCAAAAATCAGACTCCCTTTATGCAGCCAAGACATCTCTTGTGTGAAGTTTCCTTCTTTAATGCGAAAACTGCTTCTTTACAAGCTCCTTTGTTGCTTTTAACTGATGCAACAATACAAGCATAGCTAACCAGAAAAGGAAGCTTACACGAGGTTAGCATTGTGCAAACTGCATGTCTAGACTATCACACACTTGCCTAAAACCACACTGAGCTGTCCAGCAGTGTCAGACCGGCTTTCTTATGAGGTTTCTGACAATATACAGTACTGTGCAAAAGTCCTAGGCATCTATGAAAATTGTTTTAAAAACATTTTTCACCGTGAGTGATAAAGTGTCTTTCTGCTGGTAAAGTTAACATAAGAATAAATACAAACAAAAAAGAAAGCAGCAAAAATCATCAAGTTTTGTTTTGTTTGTTAAAAGTAATTGATACTTTGTGAGCTGGTGAGGAGAACACAGGTTCGGTTCCAGATTCCTCCTCGGTTCCTCCAGCTGTTGCTTGGATTTACGAAATTCCATCAGCAGCTCCTGATTTAATTTAATGAAGGACTGATCGAGTCAAACCAGGTTTCTGATGGAAACTATAAAACACATACTAGACTTCCACAAGGAATACACTGATATACTGAACATAAAATCACTTTAATGTATAATGTTATTTGTATTTATTCTTTTTTAGTTGTATTTAGTATATTTAGTATTATTACTAAATATACTATACTATTTTAATGTTAGAATATTATTTTTACAGGTGACTAAGAATTTTGCTCAGTAACAAACTGTTTTTTACAATATAGACAAAAAGACCAGATAATAATTCATATTTATTAATAATTCACATCCTATTACTGTTTTATGCATAGAAGAAAGTAGACACAGCATAACTAACAGCATCAAAGCTATACAATATAACACTATAAAACTGTACACTGTACAAAAAATTATAGAAATATGTAACTCTGTATGTATGTATATATATATAGAATCAGAATTACATATTTATTTATTTATTTATTTATTTATTTATTTACACCTTCAATATTTTTGACACCTGTGGACAAAGAGCTAACCTTCTGAAACTGTTCCTTGCCATCTTGTAGAAGGTCTGGTTTGGTTTGTCCACCTTTCAGCTGAAGGATCTCTTTCTCCAGATCTCCCACCAGTCTGTCCACTCGTTTCTCTGCCTCTCTCTGTTTCTCCTCCACTGCTGTCACCACTGCTTTATGGGCTGTATCTACAGAGCTCAGGAGGGCAGAGAAAACCCTTCTGCTCTCCCGAACCTCTCTTAGACACGAGCTCTGATGAAGGGAACACCACTCATTATGAGTCACATCAATTGTAAAGAGGATTTTTTTAGAGTTCAGTGGTGATAAGTCACTCTGATTGGCCCGTAAGGCCCATAGCCTCACCTGTAGGAGCTTCAGGGACTGCTTGAGGTTGTCCACCTTCTGGATTCTTTGTTCAATCATGTGCTGTATGTCTGCATCTGTCATCTGCACCTGCTGAAACAAGATTTTAAAGTTATGATTTGGGAACAGTTGAATTTGCCCTCACCTCAAATGAAGTCGATCAGCCAGTACATTCTTGGTGCTTGAAATCTGCTTCTTTAAGTCTGCAGTGGAGCTAGATGGCTAATGTTGCTAACACGTAACTATAACCGTCAACCACATAAAGTGGTGGAATCATCTTAAATAGACCAGCAGTGCAATACGGTGTGCAGTTTTCTTATTGGGTGCTAAATCATTTAATTACGTACAATGTCTTGATATTTTTATGTGCAATAGTCCTACCACGTGATGTATCACTACACACTATCACTGATCTACTACTGATCGCAGTTAAGTTCAATAACATACTCCTAACCACCATTTTTGTTACTTGTAATGAACTTAACTGTAAGTTACGTATCTGCAACATGTATTCCCCAGCATTTGTGTACATAGAATTGTACATTCCATATAGAGTTTTTTTCTATTTGGATTAATTTAGACTTATTTTGTATTGTTCTTGTCTCTGTTTGTCTGTATAGTCATAAAACAAGCAATTTCCTCTGTGATCAATAAACTTCTGAGTTTCTGACATTGTACGAAATTCTGTTATCTGTTACTAGTAGGCTTGTGGTTTGGGACAAGTGTCTAATGATTTAAGCAGTTTGCACAATGTGGTAGCTACTATCTTCAAATACTTCTAGTACTCTCTTCCAGTAACTCCAATGCAAAGTCAAAGAAACACAATTTGGACACTGTACACATTTTGGGACAAAAACAGGGCTAAAAAACCCATTAGAACCCACATGATTACAAAATACCCATATGATTACAAATCTTTCCATTTGGCTCAGTTTTTTACTATTAGAGACAACCAGTTTTCTGTAGAGTAAATTTACATCCCATGAGAAAACCATCAATTGTATCTAGAATCATTCACAGCCTAGTCACCTGCTGAGCCATTCGGATCCTTTACATAATGGTATAAACCAAGGAAAACACAAAACACCACTACTAACCATCAGATATAATTGAGGACCACCAGGAACCAACAAAAACCTTTTAGCATTTCTATTATTTTTCAGTAGCATGGCTAGTTCAAACTGTCCTCTACTGTGACCACCTGCCAGTTTGGGTGGCCGTCAATAAACAGCTACTTACAGGTTCATTAAGAACTCCTTCCACACTACGAGCTCTGGCTTTGGAACCCGAGCGTGACTTCCTGTACTGGTCGGTGACATCCGCCAGTATGCGGTTCACACTGAGATGAGGCCTGGAGTCAAAGGTTTTACCGCAAAGAGGACATTTATCCGAGCCAGTGCGGCTCCAGTACTTGCGCACACATCCCTTGCAGAAGCTGTGGCCACAAGGCGTGGTGATGGGCCTGCTGAAGATGTCCTCACACAGGGAGCACAGGAAGTGCTTCTCAGACAGGAGGCCGATGGTAGATGCCATTCCCTGGGACGACATGTACAGTGACTCACATTGTCCATTTTCCAGAACCTCTGTTAGCTTTATTTCCCTCAAAGTCATTTGCTGATCAGCGTTATCGCCAAGCATAGTTTCAGCGAAACAGAAAGCTGATGGTATCACAACCAGAGATGGATCGTGTCTCCATGTACTCAGTTCCGTGCACTTAAACTCAGCACAAATGGGCATTTGTCAAACAAGTATCTTCTGTATCATGGCACTCTGAGTGGGACACACTATCAACTTAATATAACTGGTTCATGTTATTTTTGTGTCATATTATTCACATTATATAACATGATTATTATTCAACATTCATGTTATTTCGTATTAATCTTATTCATATTTTCATATTATTCATATTATTATTTCATATTGTTCATAGTATTGAAGTTGTCCACTAATGCGCAATGATGTTGTCAAAAGTCAGAGTATGTTCAAATGAGAATATTACCTATTTAGTTGTAGTCTGTGTAAATATGTTGTACTTAGTATGAGTTTATTTTTGAGGACAAATTCTTCAACTACAAATTAAAATGAAAATGGAGTTACTAAGATTTTGTGTCTTTCATGGACTGATTCTATTCCATTCTGTATGAATACACTGAAGATACTGGATGCACTGTTTTACTTTTTTTGGCACGAAAGCAGTTTTCAAAGGCATTTTTTTTTTTCATAAGTAGTATTCTAACTGGCTGTGTGTCTGAGTATTTTGCACTCTTTCAAGCCACTTTTCTGCCAGCTTGTTACAAAACCTAAGAGCACTATTACAAAAAAAGAGCGTGTGAATGTGCAGGCAGGAACGAGAACAAGTTTTACCTGAAACTCCATCAGACCCACGTCACTGGGAAAACAGATCTCAGTCTAACTAGCAAACATGAAATTCCTCACATTCCAGAAGCTCTTAGACATTTTATGTTGCTCATTTAGGTGTTTTTGGTTGAATACTTATTACAAAATAAAACATTATAAACAGTAAAATATTTCGTGCTAGTAGATTAACATTATGTTATCCATCATATACACAGTGGACATTGAACAATGATGCATATATTGATCAGAACCATAAAAGGTGAGATATGCTTTAACATTAGTGTGATAAAGAAAAAATAGCAGTCATTTTATAACAGGAATGGTGTCCTGGTTCACTCTTACCTGGGTGTTTGGACATGGGGTGGATAGCGTATTCCTCTGTGGCTCTCCTACGCCAATTCCCTTAACAATGAGCTGAACCATCAAGTGCACAGGTGTGTTGAATGAGAAGGGAGGGGCCAGACACAGCCTTTCTCAGGTGCTTAAAGTGGTTAAACACATGATGTAATGGAACATAGGCAGATCAGTGGCAGAAGACATAGGCTTACAGATTAAGAAAGTGTAATATTATTTACTTATTATTTTAAAGAATACATTTCATTTCAAAGTCAGGACTGACACAGTTTGGGTTGAAAGGTTTGTCACTTTTATTTCAGTTTGAAAGAGGGCAATTTTCACATCGCAAGAAGTGCAATTACAATTAAATACTGAGTAATCCACAATGTCGTCTTACATTTTGACTGGGTAAATTCAACACAGAGCTTGTGAACCGACTGTATGATTAAGACCAACAAGCAGCAACCATACACAATCATACATAATGGGCAGTCTGACACACTGCTTTCAGCCTGAAAGAAAAGAATGGGCTGGTGTTCTTGGCCCACTGCCAAAAAGTTTGATAGTATTTTTTTGGTGTTCATTATTAAATAGAATACATCTCATTTCTCAGTCAGGAATGACACAGTTTGAAACATAAAACATCCTCAGTGGCTTAAGTAAAATGAGACAAGCTGCAGAATAAAATTGAAGCTGTGCAAAAACTGAAGATCTAAAACTTAAACATTTATTTACAATTCTATAATTTTGTCCATCTTCCACTTCAACTTCCCCTGAATTGTTTACCCATGGCTCACTTACAGTAAAAAAAAAACACATACACACAAAGTACACTTACACAAACAGGTATTTCCCTATTTTGTTCAGCCCTTTTACAGTGTTCAATGAGCAGTATTACATTGCTGTAAGAGCACTCATCATACTGAAATGATCTATATTACATTTTTTGACAGTCTTATCCATAGGAAAGAAGCAGGCAACTGACGTATTAGTAGTCTTGCCCAAAAAATCTACATCATGGTACATCAAGTTGTGAATACCCAGACTGGGTTCTGAACCTCAGTTTGCTGTGTGGAGGGAAGGGTTTCTTATCCACTGCACTATACCAACCAACACTAAACCACAACTTCATATCCTGCAAATAAATATCCAGAACGTAAGGCTTGGTGTCAAAGATTGTCCAGAAAAGATTACATTTGTCTGAACCAGGCTAAGGCCCTCACATCCAGAGATGGGTAGTAATTCCATTTAGTCAATTACATGCACTTACATTGAGGTCTTTTTCTTCTGTATCATGAAATACCAGAATAATAGTATCATTAGTTGGTTAACAAGAATTTTTCCGGTGCTCTAGTGCATGATCATGTAATAAAAATATATTTAAAGAACATAAACAAGATTTTAAAAAACAATCACCATGCAGGTTAATATCAAATAAATTTCTGACGGATTTGAATTTTTCAGACTATTTACAATGGACAGTATTTGTACCTATAGATTCTGCTACTTTCAGGTACAGTGAAGCCATTACAAAAAAAAAATGTAGTGAAGAAAAAATCGATTTGTATGTGAAATTCAAGCTGATGCAAAATTTCAAGCCTTGAAATAGATTTTCTTTACTTAATGTAGTTGTACAACATCGTTACTCAATGAAAAAAAAAAAATATATATATAATATATAAGTCACTCAGCAATTTTGCACTATTACTGAGTGACTTGTCTTTTCTCTCGTCAATCACATTTCATTGCAATGTTGTCCCTGTGCTAACTTGCACATGATAAATAAAGCTAAAACTGAATATATATATATATATATATAATATCTATATATAGATATATATATATTAGGGCTTTAACGACTTCAGATTTTTTCAAGCTTGTGGGTTTGAATCCCAACATTACTAGTGTCACCACTGAGGTACCCTTGAGTAAGGTTCCGTCCCCACACTCTGCTCCTCGTTAATGCCAGCCCCTGCTTCACTTGGTGAATGGGTAACATGCAGAGAAAGAATTTCACACTGTTCACACTGTGTGCTGTGGTGTGTTTACGTGTGACTATAAGGGGCCACTATATGCTGTTTCTGCTTTCTTTTTTCTACGGTGCACTTTGCTGCTGTAACAATGCTAATTTCCCACCCATGGGACTAATAAAGGGTTATCTTATCTTTCTCATTTGACACAAAAACTAATACAGCATTTTAAAAAATGGCTTGTGAGTTGAACTTTATGTGAAATCTCTATGGAGCAAAGTAGTTTCAGCAAAGTAGTTCCAAACTGCCCCAGCAGCTCCTCCCAGTAAAGCACCAAGTGCTGCACCAATAGCTGCTCCTACTGCTAGGCCCTCAATGCCCATCGCTGCGCCCAAGACTGCGCCTGCAAAACCTCCTTTACCCACCGCTGCTGCGTAATCAACGAGTCTGAGCGTGAAGCCGAGCCTGTCTGCAATCAGCACCTCTGCCCTCTCCCTGTTCTCCACGCAGATCTTTTCTTCATAAAGCCTCACTTCTCTGTCAAGATCTTCTCCCAGATGTTCTTTCTTTAGTGCTTCAAGCCTTTTCCTGACCTCCCTCTCTCTCCCTTTTGCGATGAATTTTTCCTCTTTCTTTATTCTATTATCTGCATCTTTAAATTCCGGGTTTGAAAAAATCATACACTCTGAAACCATCTCGTCAATCCTGTCGAACAGCTGTGCCGTCACATCACCTTCGACCCCATTCCTTTCTCTATTGAAGACGAAGTACTTCTGCCCACACTTCTGGAGAAGCTCCTTCGCTTCTTGAACCTTATTTTCAATCTCATCATCCGACAGTTCCCCCCGATGGTATAAGACAACTACTGTGTGGTCCAGGATACTTTCTCCAAAGTACTCCACCACCGGTTTGAAAACTTCATAAGCGTCTGAGGGCATGTCTAAGGGGTGTAGTGTAAAGAGGACGGCATGTGGCCCTGGACAGGAGAAGCAAATGGACTTCCTGAACTCTTTTTTAAGAATATTAGGTGATAAGCCATGATTTCTGAGGTTCGGGGTGTTGACAAGCGTCACGTTTCTCTCCAGAACTTGTCCTGACATTTTCTGTGTTGTAACAGTGTTTGCATCAGCGGCGTACAAAATTTCTCGCTGAAGGACCGACTCCGTGAGAGAGAACTGATGAGGGCCAGAGCTTCCAAATACCATGATTCTCAAAGAGGTGTCACCAGTACTCACTAGAAAACAGTTATTATAAGAAATGTTACATACTCTGCCTTCAGACACTCATCCCCAATAGTTATACTGACAGTAGAGATGAGGGAAAAATCAATTCAGTTATATATTGAGATTCTTGTGTATCTCTTACTCTTAAATTGATTTTTACTCATTTATCATTTACATATGCTTGAAATTGAGGTTGAGGGGTAAAAAAATGCTATTTGGAGTCTACAATTAATTAATTACCCCAGAGCATGTTGACTATTTCTAAACACTGCACCATATTAGTTTGGCATAGTTCGTGCCATGACAGCAGCTTTTTTTTGCTAACTTCTAATTTAAAATGTACACTGATGTATTTAAAGTTGTTTTGCACTATGTAAATGCTGCCTCTGATTTTAGAGAAAACTGAAAATTGTTACTTGGAGTGTTGCATATTTACATAAAGCTTTTGTGGTATGACAATTTTTTTTACATTTGTTTTAAAATTGTAAATAATAATAATAATAATAAAATTGTGGTATCAAATCAGGATATTTACAGAATTGCAATACATACTGAATCAGCACATAGGTCTCATGATAACATTGTACCAGGTCGTCACTGGTGATTACCATTTCTAACTAAAAGAGCCTCAGTTATGCAAGAGACACTTTTCTCTCAACTCACGGTTAATTGGCTTGTCCATGCTTTCCCTGCGCCTCCTAACAGAAGGTCCTGAGAGAACATTTTATAGCAGTTAGTATAAGCAATACTAAAAATGTTTAATCATGCTGAATCAAAATTTTTCTCACCTTTGTTTGATGCCATCTTTTTTTGTGACTAAAGGATGAGCAATCTCATGTCCTTCCCACTGTCAAAGAAACAGGGTTGACTATTTCGTTTTTTAAACAGTCCCAAGTTAAAGATCCACACAAACTGCAAGACATGTGTGTGTGCACTTTACCTGCATAAATGTAGCAAAATGTAAAAAATGACCTTGGACTTTGAATGACCCAAACATAAGTTGGGAGTTTTTAGACAAAACCTTGATTCTCCATTTTCACTCTTTTGTATTTGTTTTTGACATGATTTGAAGATGCCAGCTGCAATTTTCCTTGTATCAAAATTTCATGGTGACCACTAGTAACTGTTCTATTATTTTCATTTCCATATGCTATTTTCATATCATTTACATAACTGAATGTGACACCAGATGAAAATACAGACCAGAGCATCAACATCATGAATTACATGGGATACTACTGTACTGTTGATTCATAAATAGACATTACAAATGATCCAGCAAATCTCTCGTAATTCATTATTCGGATGGTCTGCTTGGATGTCTATTTTCATGATCTGCTGTCAGATCCAACAGATTGTTAGAAAATCTAGTCTCGTGAAAACGCCCTAAATCGAGTCAAGGACGGATTTAACTTGGGTCAAGTTCTGTTACCGAAAACCTACCTTTGCTGGAGCTACGGATCAGTCACCTGATTTTTGGACAACTGTGAGCTTTTTCCTATCAGTTTGTGTAGGAAACATCCGTCTCTAAAAGTGAACATGAGCACAGAGGGCTTCTAGCCTCGCATTTACATTGGTAAATCAAAAACAAAATAAAGTATTATCAGAATTATTATTAGCCCTTAAAAATCCAAAAATACATAAACGCGACTCCGTGCATTAATTGAAAACACTGACACTGCGCATGCGCATCAAATCGAAAGTTCTTCGACAGCTGCAGGCGTGGAGACCATGGATGAGCCTATCCCAGTATTGCCGTAACTGATAATAAATACACTTTTCAATGACCTACACTAATGTCTGAATGTGATTTATGGTAGCCTCTTTGACTTTTATTTAACTTCTTTATTTTAAAAAATCCCATCATTGCTGATGTGTGTTCACGCGTGACTATAAGGGGTCACTTAACATTATTATTACTATTACTATTATTATTATTATTATTGTTGTTGTTGTTGTTGTTGTTTTGTTGTTGTTGTTGTTGTTGTTGTTGTTGAAATAATAATCATGTTAAATAATATTGTTGGATGCATCCCAACAATATTATTTAACATGATTATTATTTCTTACCTAAAGTAATTCTTAATTGTGATACTTTCTTTGATCGACAATGGGGCGGACTGAGACTAAAAAACAGTCCTGAACTTTCTCCCCAACAGGCCAATCAGCTGGACATGTCCAAACAGCCACTAGCTGATCTCTACGTCTCGGCTGTCATCCGGCAGGGGGCAGAGGAGGGGCGGCGAAACGAATGATTTTGAAAAGCAATAATGGTTCCGGCCCCACGCTTCAAATACAAAAGCAGCAGCTATACAACAACCTCCACAACAGAATAATCCACTCTTTTTGTTGGCTTTAACCTAGGGATTTTACACCTGATAAATGGTCGTATTAGCGTCCTCTGCTGTTGTTAGTCAGTTAAGGAGAAAGGCTCCAGACGGCAGTTCTGGACTTTTCCGGAACGCACAGATTGCCAGTCCGCCCCTTCTTGCTATTTTAAATGCCGTTTTTATTAACACGATTCATGCTACATCTTCTTTTGAGGCTAAAGAACTTTACAAAGTGTTGGAAAATTCCCATTCCACCTGCTGAAAAACCTGAGTGCACATCTCAGGTCTGGCCTACCTAAATCTGCAATGTGCGTGAAAAGACAATAGGTCTTGTTACTTTTTGAGTAATAAAGGTTTTTAGCAAAAACACACTGAAGTGAGAAAGATACTGTCATTGGGTATTTCAACATTGCTTACCAGGCTGGAGTTAACAGTATAGCTACTGAAGCTGTTGACCACATTGCTCTCTTTACAATTGCCACAGGGAGGCATGATGATGTAAAATCTATATCAAAGCCCTCTGTAACAGCAACAGGGACAAACGTGGAGATTTTTAGGTCCCAGACAAAATTCACACAGACAAGAAACAAGAATATATCAACCAAAGGGCTCAAACCAATCAGCTAAATAAAACACCCCTGCTGAGGTGTAGTGAGCCTGTTAGAGCAGGAAAACACTCAAATGTGCAGGGCAAGGGGTCTCCAGGACCATGGTTGGGAACCCATACTCGAATGCACCTGACCCAACAGATATGCAGCTTATTAATTAGTTAATGAGTTGAACCAGGTGTGCCAGACTAGAGAAAGCACAAAAGTGTGGACCCCAAGGACTAGGATTGGTAATCCCTGATACAGAGTGTACCATTTATATCAGACAAAACTTCATGCCTCCAAAAAAAGCACAATTCAGTGTTAGGTAATGTAACAATGTTGTCAGTTTGCACCATTTCTATTGCTCCGCTCATCATTATGTTTCGACACTGGTATTTTTAATATAAAAGCAAAACAACAAATTGGAGATGCAAGGTTTTGTTCAGACAGCGACAGTATGCTTGACAATAAGTTATTTATTATTTCAGCGTACCTGCCTTTTACTATTCATAATAAGACACTAGTGTGGCATTTCATAGTGCAAAGAGCTTGTTTCTTGCATTTAGTTTTTAATTACAGGTATAATGAACAATAAAGACATTACTTCAGTGCACTTTCATGTGTAGAGGTCTGTCAACCTCACTGTACAGTCAAATATCCACCAGTGTTCATGAACATGGGCATCGCAGTAAGGCTCTTTGACACAAAAACCACTGAAATTACTTCAATAGGAAGAACTCAGACCCGCTGTGCTCGAAAGAACCTGTTAATGAAAGCTGAGTTGAAGTTGTTGGTGTGGGTTCCCACTCGTTCATCTAGGTGTTCGATGGCTGATTGGACCGCACCCCCAGCTGCCCCGCCCACTACCCCTCCGACAGCTCCACCCACTGCCATACCAGCCAGTCCCTCCACCGAGCCCACTACCATGCCCATAGTGGCCCCGGCTGCAAAGCCCAGCCCAAAGCCGATGGCCAGTGTAGCCCTGAGCCAGCTGTTGTCCAGCTCGGCCTTGGCCCTGATCTCTGCCCCCACGCTGGCGTTGTAGGCATCCATCTGCCAGCGTAGCTCCTCACCCTGGTACTGTTCCTCCAGCTCCCGCCACGCCCTCTCTGTCTCTGCAGCTCTTTTCTTCACCAGCTTCCTCTCCTCTTTCCTCACACTCTCCTCCGCCTTGTGGTAGGCAGGGCTGGTAAAGCAGAGCCCCCCCATGGCTCCTACCAGTCTCTCAATCTTCTGCAGAAGCTCCCTGTCTCTCCTGCAGCTCCTCCAGTTCTTGCTGAAGATGTGGTAGCGGCAGTTGCACTGCTCAATGAGCTCCCGCAGGTGCCAGTCGGTTTTCATGATTTTCTCGTCCAGAGCTGTGCCCCCCAGGTGTCCATCATAAGCCAGGAGGATCATGGCATAGTTCAGGATGTTCTCTCCAAAGCGCTTCCTCACCAGCTTGGGAGTCCCAATGTCGTTTGGGGAGATTTGCTCTAGGTCAAATGCAATGAGGATGGCATGAGGACCAGGAGATGATAGACATTTTGCTCTTCTCAGCTCCTCCCTCATCTTACTCTTAGACAGATCTTCGTCGTACAGGTTGGGCACATTGACCACGGCCACCTTCCTCCCTGCGAGTTCACCTACGTTCTTTCTGCTTCCAGCGATGCTGCACGCGTCCTTAGAGAACTCCTCTCTTCCCAGAATGTAGTTGGTGAGGAGGAACTGAGAAGGGCCACTGCTACCGATCACCACTATTCTCAGCTCCGTTTCAGCAATCACTGGGGGACACAGGGACGTGGTGTTATTACAACTGAAATGCTGTACAATGATACAAGCTAACAAAGGTAAATATTAAATGATCATCACTAAAAAGCAAAACATGGTCTAATTCCACTATCCTTTACAATATAATATAATATAACATAATGTAATATATTATAATATAGTGCAATATAATATATAACGATATCCTATAATACATAATGCTTGTAATAAAATAATATATAGTTTTAATATTATTTATTCTACAACACCATAACTATATATAATACTATATAGTTTTTAAATATATATTTTGTAACTGTATATAATAATATGATGAGTCATTATAATATATTTTGTCCACAGTACACAGGCTACAGCAAGGAGCAATCTTCCCTCACCTGCCCAGTTCTATGAACAGACACTTTTTTTTTTATTTAAGAGATTAATTTTTTTAACTTACCCTCCACCTTCGGCATGCCTCTCATTCTGTATTCTCCCTTAGTGAATTTTAGGCAGGCTAGCAACTTCTTTGCAAAGTAAAAAGTTATTAAATCTAAATGCCTTCGGCGAAGAAGCACTAGATCAACTTGTCGCTGATATTGTCTCACTTCTATTCTGACATGTCTGTTCGTCTTTTCTGCTGGCTGATACTGTGTGAGCTTTAATAGTGAATGGAAACTGCCCTCAGGGCTCATTGAATTTGTGGTGCATTCATACACGTACCCCCCACCCGGATGTGTTCACATAACAGCATCACTTTAATTCTGACCTTTATGCCTCTGGTGGTCAATAATAATTGCTGTTAAATAATAATTACCTCTGTGGTTCCCTCTAAAAGTACATCCAGCATACACTGGCATAGGGTGTGAGGTTATCTCATAAAATGCTGTTGAGATGATGAGAAATGTGAGAGAAGCAACAGTGGAGCGAAAAGCACACTGTCACCACCCAGCCTGAATTGAATTAAACCCAAACCTAAATGTAAAATGAAACTAAAACAATTTATTTTCCTCATAGATGTATAAATAAAGTTATTTTCACTTCACACTGAGAATCATACATCCAAAATATATCCAAAAGTAAATGTAATGAGACTCTGAGTCACCTTTTATCTGTATTTTTTATATTACTTTAATCACCTTTGTTAAACTGTCCACATTTTAATCCTACTTTTATTCTATTTTATGGTTACTTTTATGTTGTGCTTTTATGATTATTTGATCTCTGTAAAGTACTTTGAAAGACCTATGTGTATGATAATCTGCTATATTAATAAACGTGCCTTGCCTTGCTTGGTTAGGTTTATTACATTTTGATGATTGTTGTTGCTATTTTTATTATATGTTAGACATTCCCAGATGTACCTTTAATGGGTTGTGCAGTTACATGATAATTAAATCCAGCTGGCTCTGTATCAGAATAGATTACAGCAGACAGGATGACAGCCGAATTGAGCTGGATTAATCAATAGTCCCCTCGTGGCGCTGGCAGGTGAGATTGAATTACAAAATGTGGAGCCATAAATCAAACAGATTATAACTGATCGGTTGTAACCGTGCCGCCTCAATAGTATACACTGGTTTCAGGGAGAGTACATTTTACTCGATTATTTATTTTGATGCGTGTGGGCTAAAAATACTGTGAAGTGTGGCCCCTGTGCTCTCAGCGACCCACGTGTCTACAGGCGGGGATGGGGGATGTTGTGTGTCACCGTTGAATAGTTCCGTGCAGGAAACGTCCGCTGTGCAGCAACACTGGCCGCTTGGTCTTTTTTTCTAATTGTCTGACGACAGACTGGTGCTGACAGCTAGTTTCTTAAATTCCCTTTAATACCACTATGTGAAAATGGTTTATGCTTGGCAAAGTTTTTTTCAGCGCAAATGCCCAGCGTCCAATCTGCGCAAAATATTCTACAGAACTTACGCACGCGAAGCTTCGCTCTATGTGCACGTGAGTGTCAGATATTACCGTTTTATAGATCTACTGACTTTTAATGTGTCTCGGTGAGTTAATGTCTATCTCAGACACACTCACACCCTCACTGACTCTCTTACACTTTCTGATTCTTATTCTCTCTCTCTCACTCACTGCCTCGCATTCGTATTCATTTTCTGTCTCCCTCTTTCTCTCCCTCACTCACTCACACACTAACCACTTCTCTCTCTCTCTCTCTCTCTCTCACACACGCACGATCATTCTTATACTCTCTCTCCCTCTCCAGCCAGAAAAATTGGAGTATTAAAAAATAAACTATTAATTTCAGCTGAAAAAATATATAATGAAGTTTTGTTGTAAAACAGTGCAACAAATGCAGTGACAGATGTGATGCACTTATTTCTCTCTCTCTCTCCCCCTGTCTGTCTCTCTGTTTTTAACAGTCCATTTTAACAAGATACTAAGAAAGTGCCATTTGCCATCATTGCTAAAACACAGGCAGTGATTCTTGCCACAGTTGCCCTTCTTTGAACCACAGGTCAAAATTTGCCATCTGTTAAGAAGAATACACACAGTTCTGAAGGAAATACCAAGCACAGAAAAGTTAGGCCTTGGTCTTAGTTTAAAGGATGTTTGGTTTGATTCCTCCAGGTCCTTTGCACTGTCTGTACACTATGTAAATACAGTGCTAAGTACACTGTGATGTTTTGTGATAAGCTTTTATTTTGTTTGAACACTCCTCCCCACCTTCTTTCTCTTTAAAGTGGCCCTACTGCCTGAAGCGATGCTCCTACTGCAACTTCAACAAGTACATCCCTCGCTCAGTGGACCATGCACTGATGACACAGAGCCTGCAGAAGGAAACTCAGACGCTGCTGCACATCAGCCAGGTTTCTGAGTAGGTGATTGTACTTACTTTTGTTGAATGAGTAGAGCAGTTTATCCCATGGTTACCTTGGCAAAATAGCTAAATGTACATACACTATCAAATATCTGTTCAATAAAGTCCATCGCTTTGCATTGACAAATATCTTAGTTCAGTTAGTCTTGCATTTTCCTGGACAAACTTTCAGTATCTGACAGAATAAAACAGAGAGGAATATTCAGCAATAGATGTACAAAAGTATGAATAAAAAAGGACAAACTCAGCCTGTGAAATAATGAACTTCATGGAGTCAACAAAACACTTTTCCTCCAGCATCACCTCTGTGTTTTTCGGAGGTGGGACACCCAGCCTGGCTCAGCCCTCCACCATTGCTGCTGTTTTGGAGACGGTATCCAAACACGCACAGCTGTCTCCCAGTGCTGAGGTCACCCTGGAGGTGAACCCCACACCTGCTGGGAAAGCCAGACTCAGAGACTTTGTGGCAGCAGGAGTCAGTCGATTTTCCATTGGAATGCAGGTGATTTTGCAGACACATCACAAAGTTAAAACAGTTCATTTTGGCATTCAGTTGCGCACACAGAGATTATATAATTTCCATAGAAAGCATGGATTGGAATAAAATGAGACTTTCTAGAGGAGGTATACATGAGCTAAGGTCACCATGCCCAATCCAAGTGTTGGCTAGAGGGAAATAAATGGAGTGGTATTTAATTAAGCAGTGTTCTTCGTCAAGAGTTCATTAGTGGAATTTCTTCCCTTCTTAATGTGTTTGGGATCATCAGTTGTGATGGTCGGGTTGGTACACAGTTAGTGATCCTGTTCCACTACGGTTTTGCTCCACATTATGGCAAGAACCACTTAACTATGTAAAAAGAAACAGTCCATCATTACCTTATTACAGAACATATTCTGGTTTGGTTTAACTCTTTTTTTTTTTTTTTTTTTTTTGTTTACAGCATAATTCCATGTGTTCCATCAGTTTGTTTGTTTTCAATATTAATCTACAATGTAGAAAATAATAAAAACAGAAAAAAAACATTGAATGAGGAGGTGTGTCCAAACTTTAGACTGGTAGTGTAAATTATAGCACACACCCCTCACCTGAACGTCACTGTCCTCCTCTTAACACAATGCATTAACACACTGCTCTGTTTTGCTTTAAAGAACCAATTTACACTCCAATGGCCTCTGTAAATACCCCTCTATTTATTATTATATTACACACTCTGTCCTGCTGCTGCTTTATTTGCACAATTACATTTATTCTTGTCTACCACTATTCTGCATTTTGTACACTCCACTGCTAGAATACAGTATCTGTCACTACTACTGGGTTTGTTTCAGATCCAATACAGCACCAAGTACACAGTCAACAACAACAACAATAAGTGTGTTGCTGTCAAGTTACTTAAAGACTGCACTGTTTTTCCAATAGTCTCTAAGCGATGCCAACCTGAGGCTGCTGGGGAGGGATCACAGTCCTCAGCAAGCTCTCCAGACACTGTCGGAGGCCAGGAGCCTTTGCCCTGGACGCGTGTCAGTGGATGTCATGTTTGGGCTTCCTGACCAAAGCGCAGACTCCTGGCAGAGTGAGCTGAGGGAGGTTCTGTCTGTGTGTGATGACCATGTGTCCTTGTACCAGCTGACCCTGGAGAGGGGCACTCATCTCTTCACACAAGTCCACCTGGGGGAAGTGCATGTGCCTGGTGATGATGTCACTGCCACAATGTACCAGTCTGCTCGGAAGATTCTGGAGAAGGCAGGCTTTCTTCAGTACGAGGTGTCCAACTTCGCCAAAAATGTAAGTTTTCAGATTGGACGGGGGGTGTACAACACACACATTTCGCCGTTCGATAATAAACAGAGTGCTTTTCACACCACGATACAATGAATTTGGTGTAGAGGTCAAAAAGAAATCGCCACCATTCATTTTCTTTGATTTATTCTAAACTACTGTGCCCACATGAGTGACCATAAAAGGTTTTGTAGCCCTACAGCCCTAATGTTTCACTCGACCTACTTGTTTAAAATGAAAACATGGAAAAAACAATAGTCAATGCAGCCCATCAGAATTCACTTGACTATATAATCACGCAGCATAAAAAAAAACTCGGAACAGACAATGTTTGTAGCTGTTCATGCATATGTTTTACATTCCTCACAATGTCTAGTAACTGTTTGTTAATGCTGACTAGAATCTAGCAGGAAAATCAAATTTTTTCTCATCCGAACGATGCCAACCAATCAGATCCTGAAAGTGACCATCTTAACATGTTCTAGATATCAGACTGACCACCTACATAAGGGACTGAGGCTGAGACTAAGTAGCAGGAATGGCTGAAAATGTGCCTTATATTAACATATTAAAGCTCATTCAACATAATAAAAGCACAAACCAAACTTGCGATTTGTAGTGTGCCAAGCTTATTCTACAGCCACAAGCTAACATGCTAACCCCATACTTACACACTAGCCACGAGCTAACATGTTGGTCACAATACAACAGCATGCTGTAGTTTGATGCAATATTAACTTGAATGTTTCTCACATGCTTTCTTTGATTAAAAATACTGTATTGTAACATCCGTACCGGTGCTACATTTGGTCAAGAAAGAACAGTATTTTTAATCAAAGAAGTTTATGTAGGTATATGACTAATATGTTTCTAGCGTAAAATCTTACTACTCATTTCACGCTGTTGTCTTGTAACTTGCAAATTGAAAAATTAATAATATGAATAAGCACACTGTGACACCCTAGTGCACACATCTGCTTTATCACAGCATAACATGTCATACCAAACTTTCAGGCTATTGGTGTGGATTCTTTTTTTTGTAGGATGCTGTTAGTACACACAACATTGGCTACTGGAAAGCACAGCAGTACATAGGTGTTGGGCCTGGTAAGTTTACTGTGTTTGAGTATATTTTGTGGGTTTTTTTGTTGATGAGCTGAGATTTATATCAATATTATCTTTCTGTCTGTCAGGAGCGCACAGCCGCTTTGTCCCTCACGCAGAGGGAGGGGTTCTGAGGGAGGCACGCACTCAGACATTAGAGCCAGACGTTTGGATAAGAGAAGTTAAGCAACATGGACATGCAACACGGAGACGGATTCAGCTTAGCCATCTTGGCCTGTGAGGATTATTCATTACACACAAAAACACACACACTTCTCTGCTGTCTGCTATCAGAAAAAGCTTTTTATTCAATGTACATTTGCCTGTACATTATGCGTAAATGTGAAAATTCCTCTGCCTAAACACTTCCAGAAAAAACATCTAATGAAGGTCACAATGAAATGAGTACATTGTTGATTTTATTGATACTAAACCGTAAAGTGCTGTGGTCTGCAATGCAGATAGCAGAAAATTGTCCACTGTCCCTCTTATAGCTGTGGTCCATCTGTACACAGCCCTGATTCTCAGCTTATGCCACACACACACACACACACACACACTCATAAAAGATGTACAGCCTGAAAAGACTGGTAGTGCAGGGTGCTGATGAGTGAAGCTGAGGTGTTTCTTGTCTTTATAGGCTGGAAGAAGTGTTGGTTATGGGACTACGTATGAATGAAGGAATCTCTCACCAGGTATTGCTGCAATTCAGCTGTTCAGCTGCGTTCATGCTAAAACATACACTGTAAGTCCAAAAGTAATTAGGTGGTCCTTCCAATAAGTGAATTCTGTTGCTTTAATGTACACCCATTGCTGACGCAGATGTTCAATTGTGCACACAGATTAAATAATCATGGAGAAGCACTGTCAATAGAACGGGACACTCTAGTGGCTAAATGCAGTCACATCCTCACAACAGTGTAGAGCTTTCTCAGAAGAGTAGAGACTGCTGCTGCATCAAAGGGGACAAACCAGAGAATATCTTGATTTTAGAAGAAATGCTGGAAAAGAAGGTATCTGCTTACTTTTGGACATACAGTGTAAATAGTCCATGTCTGAAGAAAAATTTCCGCTTTTCAATGATGTAATTAAAGGAGAAAAACATTCTTTATTATTTAAAGTGATTAGCGTTTTTTGATAAGTAATTTTGGACCTTTTCTCTCAGTCCAATCATTGTGAAAGATCACGGTATACAGGACAGGTGCCGTTTTCATATTATGTAAAAAGCTAAAAACAAAACTTTATGGAGATACAAAGTGATTATATTTTACTATAAGGTTCAACTTGAAAACTGCAGAGTAATTGTAGTATGATTTTATATGCATTTCTGTATTTGTTTTTCTGTGGGTTAGCACTGGGCAGCGTTCAGTCCAGAGGCAAGTTTCCACCAAGTACTCGGAGCATCGGAAGATTTTCAACAGCTGCAACAGAACGGACTTCTGATCCTTGATGACAGGTGACTGAAACTTTGGTTTGAGATTCAGTGTAATAATCTACCAGCTGGATTCAGTTCCAGCTCTGCAAGACCCCAGCTGGGCATAATTTCTCTTCCTGCTTGAGCGTTCCTTATTCAACATTTGAATGACTGGGTTAGTAGATGAGCAGTTATGGCGACTCTAAGCACAAGAAATCTTAGGGGTCCCACGAATGAGAAAAACATTTTTATTGAATGTACATTCAACTGTATATCATGTGATTTGAATAAATTGTGAAATGCTTCTGCATCAAAATGGAATGTTTTTTTTTCAATACAATTTTTATTTCACTTTCATTTGTCACTGTGGTCTCAGAGAACAGTCCACTGTACCTCTTGTGGCTGTAGCCTGTCTGTAAACAGCCCTGATTCTTATGCCTGCAGGGGCCTGAGGTGTTCCTGGGAAGGGTTGGCTTTACTGGACAGTATTTTGCCGGTGCTGCTGCTGAGGCTGGAAGTGTTCTTCCAGAAACCTGCAAAATCTGCTGACTCTGCAGACGGGACACTCTCACAGAGGGAGAGATGACAGAACCTGGTCCGCTTCCAGTCACAGAGGAACAGGATGCAGATATCTGGTATTCTTCCTTTTTTAATGATGCTGGGTGCTGGAATGCTGGAGGGTTTTTTTTCCAGGAGCACTACACTATGTTCTATTGGACAGAGACTGTGAACATCCTCAGAGTCTGATTCTGTGTTGATCAGCTGAATGATTGATTACTGCAGACCTCTATTCATGGAGGATGTTCATAGTAGTGAAATATTTCAGTCTTATAAAACCTCACCATTTGAAAATGTGCACAAAAAAAACTTCAGGGTTTCCTGCAATGGTCACACGTAAATTATCTCAGAAATGTTTATATTAGAACATTTATCTCTCTTTTTTTTTTTTTCTCCACTAAAAGCAGAAAAAAAGGTGTGTTTTCATCTATTTGTGCTGTTTTGTAGCTGCACATCTGCTGTGTAGGTTCTTGTATCAGAGTTTGACTCTTCTACTCTCTACTGATGAACAGCTCAGTTTGGAACAGGACTGGAAAAACCCAAATTTTCTCCTTTTTCTCTGCTGAGATTGCATTTACTAATCTCAGACCTGACCTTGTGCCATGGTCGGCATCACTCCAGCTCGCCTACATCATTGAGCTCACTGCACCGAGGGAGGGTGCAGTGGAAGAGGCCTATGAGCGCGAGAAGCTGAGGTACGCCAAACTCGCAGCCAATGTGCAACAACGAAGGTCCGACCAGTCGACGTCGGCTGCAGAGGGTTTGTAGCCGTCTCAACATCAAGGCTACTCAGGGAGGAGGGAGTGCGAGGACAGGCCCTCCGACAGGCAGTAAAGAACCTCTCCAGAGCCAGTCAGTGGCTCTGGCTCAAGAGAAAGAACTCTAGCTGAGCCTCAGCTGGGTAGATGACATGTATGCAATTAGGGATATAAACATCTAGTCCTCTGTAATAGGACTGAGAACATATTCTTAGGATTTATTTATACTTGAAAAGATAATTTATGCCCAACAAGTTATCTGAACTGGTCTCTGTGCTGTCCAAGGTGCTGATTTGCCTTATTTCTGTAATTACTCTTATCTTGATGATGTTATTGCTGACTTTGAGGAAAGAGCTAAACAGCATGTGAGTAAATAAAGCATGTTATTACCCACCTCTTAGACTACCTCAGCGTTTTTACACCTGCACAGCTCACGGAAGCGTCTGCGTTTGCTGTTGAGTTGAATAATGCCAAGAGCTGTGCACACAGAACCATGCATGTAAGTCTGCCTTCAGTGTGTACAATATTCAGCTCTGCTTCAAAGTTCGCAGTGTTTCGTCGCAATTTGTAATATTACTAAACTCAGAAAAGCACAATCTTTATTAAGACATTTGACATTTACTTATACAGTATTTTTAACAAAGCATTGTCAAAGTATTGATAATGCCGTAACATTAGTTCAGTATTATTACTAAAGAGGTTACACAGCATCATGATGTTTAATAATATAATATTTCATTTTCAAATGGCTGTGTTTTATTGTGAAAAACTTTGCGTTTTATGTATGAAAGGTGCCATTTATTATTACTGTTATTATAACATTTGATTTAAGACGTCTGTTTTATTGCATAATTAATTATTATTATTATTAATGTTGTTGCTGCTGTTGTATTTGTTTGAAAGTATTTTATTCAGAATCAGAAAACGTTACTGATCCCAGAGGGAATGTGCTATAACTGCACAGACACGGAGACAGAACAATATAATGTGTAACATAAAAGTCAAATAAAGTTTAAAACAAAATACAGTTTAAAAACACAAAAATACAAAGACATATCAGTTCCGCTGCAGACTCATGCTAAACTCCATTAAGTCTATTAAGTGTTAGCATTTTTATTTATTTTTTTATTATAGTATAGTATATTTTAAAGTGAAGCACTTCAAATTGCAACACGTGTTACAAGAGCTATGTACTATTATTTGATTATTTGATATTATGGTATTTTAGTTTTAAATGGCTGTATTATATTATGAAGCACTTAAAATGGCAGTACATATTAAATTGTATTATTATGCTAATATCTGACATTTAAGTGTATATTTTTAATCAATGTAGTTTTATAACAGGCTGGAAAACTGAGTTCCTGAAATCTGAAAATACTGCGTGAGGCCACTTGGGGGCAGCAGACTACAGCTTACCGAGTGGCCACGCGGGGCTCTGAGAGACCACGTGTTTCACCAGCTAATTCATAAACACCCACCCCTGATCACTCTAATCAAGATCGCATCGCTTCTGTGTCTAGACAGTGCGGTTAATGCACTGTTTTAAGCTCTTCTTTGGGTTTTTCGGCAAAGGTGCCGCCTGGCGTACCTGTGAATCCAAAACAAATGACAAATCACTTCCATACTGAGGTCGGAAGAGCTGGGAGAAACACATTTTTTTTTATAAGTTTCCATTCACCCGAGGGGCAAATTCGTGATGTCACCATGGTGCAGTGTAACACGTCCCCTCCCCCCTTTGCCCCACCCCGCCCCACCCCACTCTGTCTGCATGGCCCACTCCAGTGACGTCACCCATCCTTTGTTGGAAAACAAAGAATTTGGTCAGGAGTCTGTTTTCAGGAGAAATAAAGAAGAGGGAGCGAGAGGGCCTGCGTTCACAGAGAGAGAGAGAGAGAGAGAGAGAGAGAGAGAGAAAAGAATGTTAACTGGCTGCTGCCCAGTGCAGGAATGTGGGATGAGCAAAAAAGAAAAAGACGTCATGAACATTAAAAATGCATGCACCTACCAGAGTGCAGAGAAGGCCCTGTAAAACCCACAAGCGCTGTCAGCTGGAGTCAAGGTGACACACCCAGTGCAGCAGGAAAACACCTCTTGAATGTCCACACATGATCCAAACATGCCCTCAGAAGCAAAAATACAGTGTTTATGATCTGCAGATCTGATTATATATAGGGTGAATCAAAAGTTCGCACCAGAAAACAAGGCCTTATTAACCCCTGGTGGGAAACTGAGGTTGAGAAACTCAAAAGCGTAAGCGGTTACTCCAGATCCACAAGTTGTCTGAGGCCATGATAGACGAGCAACATTTTTCAAGTTTACGGAGACGGACAAACGTGTCACCCAGGGTTCAGATACCAGCCATTCAAGTTACACAGGACAGTTATGAATAGGGATCATGTGAGGAATAGGTGCACTGTGTGTAGGGAAGGTGCTGCCTGAAGTGTGGTGAGGTCACTGTGCTGAAGTGTGCAGTCAGAGAAGAGCCGGTTATTCCAGAATCTCTTACACAGCCCTGCTTGATCCACCAGACCTCCCACATTCTCAAGTGCGACAACAGAAGTGCAACTGAAGGAGTACAGGACAGACATGCCTGGAACACCAAAACTTCCAAATCTCCTGTTAAACCTTATAGATTATCTTTCGTTAAAATGATTCTCATTGCTTCAAATGCTGAATACACATAATCATGAAAATAAATTGACCCATAAATAAACAAAAGTGGAATGTTGATATGAATAAATAACACACACACAAACATTTTTATTTCATTATTTTTTATTTAGTTATTTTTTGCAGTAAAAGTGACCTTTTCAGTATAAGTGAACTGATGCCATGTTTTCACTCAGAACTCCATCCAAAGGTGAAACTAGCGCTAAAATGAAGAGAAGTCGTTATTTACGTTATTCTGCAGTTTAGAGACAGGTCTTGTTGTGGACGTCCACCCTGCTGGTGTGAGAGGGCTACCAGCGGCTCCCTCAGTCCGGCCTGTAGAGGGTTAACCTGGGCCGGCCCTTCCCCTCCCCCCCGCCCGCTTCACTTTACTCCTCTTTTACCGGGGGGTTTGGTTAGTTAGCTTTAGCTTATCAGAGAGCCTGGGTCCTGGGTGAAGAAGTTCTCCGGGCTGAACAGAACACTTCCAGCTCCGGACCAGCAGCAGGACAGAGGAGTGTGTGTGTGTGTGTGTGTGTGTGTGTGTGTGTGTGTGTGTGTGTGTGTGTGTGAGGGAGAGAGAGAGCGTGTGTGTGGGGCGGAGGGATGCGTGCAGGCTGCACAGTCTCAGTCCGGACCTCAAACTTGGGACCGATATGAAAGCTGGAGAGAGGTAAGAGCACTGAAGACACGTCTGCAGCCGTGATTTCTCCTTTTACGCTTTTATTTCTGAATTCTACACGCCTTTGCTGGTAGCTGAGTCACTGTAGGCTGTGTGAAGATCCAGTTGACGCAATGTTAGCTTTGGGGCTGTGTGTGTGTGTGTGTGTGTGAGTGAAGGCAGCTCAAAGCTCTGCTGGTCAAAGTGAGCTGGTTTAGGTTTATTAAGTGGGAATAATCAATAATCAAGACTGGCACACTTCCCTTTTTATGGCAAAAAAATAAAATAAAATAAAACGGGTCCAAGATGGTCCCATGTCCCAAGTGAGTAATACTGAAAAGGCTCACTGGGGAGCAGGGGTAGGGGGTGTAGGGGGTGTAAAGGGATTGGTGGGGGTGGGGTAGAACTGGTACCCACAAATCTGGAGGAGTTCACACTTTTTAGTGTGAGGAAAGAGGGGATTTCTCTGACCCTTTATTTAATTTCCTGAAGTTGACTTGATCAGAGTGGCCTGGCAGGGCTGTCGTCCAGCTTCAGCACTTTCAGTTTTCCTTTCTTGAAATCTTCTGTTTTAAGTTGACCCATTGTGAACCTGTTTAAGGACTGGAGGTCATCAGTTTTTCTGCAAGGTCTTCAAGAAAAAAAAAAAAACTTTTTATGTCCAATGGCATAGTTAGGGTCTTATAGGCCCCTGTGCAAAAAAAGCCCCCCCATATGAACATTAATGTATGTGAAGAAATTAATAGAATCACTATGTAATTTTCCGGTTGTAAAATAGGAATGTCTCAAACAAGTTCACACTCTTAAGGCGTGCCACTCCACCAACAGCTTCTAATGCTGGCCCAAATTCTTCTCCTGTTTCAGACTCAAAATGATGATAAATATATGTGGCAGGTTGTGCAGGATTACCGCGGACGGGCTGCATTATGAATAAGTAGGAGATGAACAGACGTCATTGTTGGTGGACGCTAAGTGGTGAGGGACATCGTAAAGAAATTGCATCCTTCTGGGAGCAGAGGGCGAACAGCTGCGTCAGTAACTTTGCAAAAGGCCCACTAAAGATTTTGCCATGGGCTCCAGTGTGACTGTCCCACCCCCACCCGCCCCCCAGCCACTGTTTATATCCATCAGTACTTCTCTTTATTTATAGTCTATAGATGATGATGGAGCTGGGTGGCTTCTGAAAATGTCTAGTTTAAAGAAAACGATTTAGGATGGAGGGATGGAGGGTCTCATTCACAAACCTCTCTTTCTAGACTTTGACAGACAAAAACTTTTTCATTTGCATTGTTACAGCAGCAAAGTGGACAGAACAAGAGAAGAAACTAGAAGAATCGTAATCTATAGAAATAAACTATATAGTATCACAGTATAATAAAAAAAACTACATTATACAAATATACAAATATTGTATATATGTATGTATATACCTATGTATACATATTGGCGTATATAGTATGTAGTAGTGTTTGTAGGGTGTTTGATGTGAGTACAACCCCCCCCCCCCCCAATCTTCTGTAGTTCACTAGAATTTGCAGCAGATCAGTAAATCCACGACAGTTAGTGGACGCTAAGCACACTCGAGGTATTGATTGCGGCCCAGAGTGACCTCAGTGAAAGATGAAGACAGTATGACAACAAGGTCATGACTTTGCAATAGGATACCATGTCCATTGTCCATCATATTGCCATTCTCTAAAAGGCAACCTTTCCTAATCTCGCCTATAATTAGAGACAAGGCCGTGGGACAGTTATAACAAAAAGGGAGCCCTGTTGTTTCAGTGGCCTTTTCACAGCCTGCACGTTTTTGCCTCTCCTGCATTTGTCAGCAAGAAATATTTACATCGTGCTGTGTACATCTGGGTTATCTTATTCAGTGTGGCTACTGTACGGCGGAGTGTAATCCAACAGCATTGCCATGTGGGGTCTGAGTTGTGTGCCGTTACAGTTTAAGCGGGATCAAATGGGACACAAAACTGAACAGTGCGAACGCCTCGTGGGTTATGTAACATCAGCAGGGCCGGCCCTGTTTTCAGCGAGGGCGCAGCAGAAGGTGTGCCGTCTTATTGATCAAAAGACAAAAGAGATTTTGCCTTCATACCGTTGACTAATGCTGCTGTGATGAGCTGCCAATAAAGCTCAGCCAGTCTGCAGCACATTGACTCCATTAGGCCTGCACTTTGGAACCTTCACAGTCCGAGCGAGAGCCTGTTAAAGGTTTTGAATGAATATTTAAGAGCGAAACCACCTTCTCACTGCCATTATCTCATTGTGGCGCTTGGATTTCCTCTGTGGTTTCACAAAGCAGAACTCTGGTCAGCCGGTGTTAGTGAGGGGATGGGCAGCAGACCGATCATTTATATTCTTTCTAAATATTATATACTTCATGTTCTTTCTATATTTATACACTTTCTAAATAGTTCTTTTAGGAACTTAAGTTTGGAAGTTTGTGACGACCACCTCTGCTTGTCATCTGTTTTGTTTTATGGCATAATCCAGTTCATGTGTAGACAATATTATGTCAGGCCACTTCACTTCTAGCTGCCTCTTTTATAAGAAAGTGTGTCTACAGTCGAAATCTGAAGGCATGAAATATGAGAGTTCACTTTCCTGCCCACTTTTTTCCCCACGTTTTTTGAGGCTAAAGGCGTGTTTATTTTAATACGCGTTTATGCAGCAGAAACAGGTTGTGCCAGTCTGGTAGGGAAACATCTTTACCCTCCAGGTATTTGCACATTATATGGCAACAGTATGGCGGCTGGTGTAATTAAGTCAAACATCTGTGTTCAGCATAATCTAAGACACATAAGCTTTTCTTTTTTTGGGGGGGGTTCCCAATTTTCAGCCCAATTTGATCGTTTCCAGATCCATCCAGGAGCTAGGACTCCCCTTATCATGAAATGCCACCAATACTAGGGGGGTAAAGGTGAGCATGTGCTTCCCCTGAGTCATGAGAAGAATTTTTTCAGAATACCACAAACACGACGCCACTGGATAGTTCAGCGCAGTCGGAGGAGAAAAGCCAGTTCTGTTACAACAGCTAACAGAATCAGAAAACTTTGTTGATCCCGGAGGGAATTACGTATGTCATAAGTGCACAGAGACAACGCATAGAACAACATAACATATAAAGTCTAAATCAGTCCGATGAAAACTCTAGAGAAAATACTCTATACGAAATACACTATGCACAAGTACAATAAGTAACTTGACAGTCAAGTGAATTATTTGTAACACAAACAGTGGAGTGAAAGTGACCATTCTGTCATATGTGAACACAGCACAGCACACAGTGTGAACAGCACGAAATGCTTCCTCTGTATTTAAACCCATTCACCAAGTGAAGCAGCGGGCAGCCAGGAACACGGCGCCCGGGGAGCAGTGTGTGGGGACGGAACCTTACTCAGGGTACGTCAGAGGTGCTTAGCAGTCGAACCCACGACTTCCTGAACGCAGGGCGAACACCATAACCACCTGGCTACCAGCTGCCCCAAATAGTGCTTAAGAGTCTGTTATTGTATGTAACAGATATCAGTAGTAGATCAGTAATATTGACATGGTAAGACTATTGCACGTAATAATAGGTTGCACATAATTAAATGATTTAGCACCCAATAAAAAACTGCACGGTATTGCAGGTGGTAAGACTTTCACACATAATAATAATAATAAGATAATGCACATAAAGATGATGATTTAAACCTAATAAGAAATTGCACAAGAAAGTAGCACTGGGAAAGGGAAGGCCCCCCTACCCACCCAGAGATCTGTAGGACCCCAGGTCACGGATGGTTGTAGCTCAACCAGGGACTGAGCTGGCGATGTCCCAGTGATACAGACAATGCTTACACAGTTCCGACCCTTGAGAACCCTGTGAAACCATTTTATCTGACTGTTAATTTGGCCTGATTGCCATTCTTCATATCATTAATTATGTATGATGCAGGGCAACGCAAAATTAAATAATGAATTCAAAAGTAGTGTATTGCGCACTTTTATTTTTAAAGTACTGCTATATGAACAAAAG
Organism: Alestes dentex; assembly: GCA_037576975.1. Classification (NCBI taxonomy): domain Eukaryota; kingdom Metazoa; phylum Chordata; class Actinopteri; order Characiformes; family Alestidae; genus Alestes; species Alestes dentex. The sequence goes on from JBBIGA010000138.1 coordinate 2,632,985, forward strand.
CACAATATATATTTTGTAAGTTTCTATATTTCTGTAAAGCTCAACTTACACATTAATGTAATCAAATATAAAACCAAAGCTATTTGCCACTGCAGGGCATTCAGGTTTTATCTAGTTTGTTACAGAAAAACAAGTTCCCCTCAGAGTCCAGAGCATTATAGCAGCTGCAAAGGAGGATCAACTCCATATGGAAGTCCCTTTTGGTGTAATGGTGAGGGAGCGCTACACGTGTCGGCTGATTTTCGCAGGAGCTCGGGTGTCCCATTACTTTGGTCCTTATTATATATTATAATGTATTACATATATGGACTAAAGTAATGGGACGCCTGACCCTTGCTAAAACCAGCCGACACGTATAGCTGCGTGCTATGCGCACAATAGCATCGAACTTTCAAAACAAAAGTATTTGAAAAAAATGCATTAACGCGCGATAAAATAATTGTAGGCTTTAAGTTAATAATGCATTAACGCGATAATAACGCATTAACGTGCCCAGACCTAATTATATACAGTATCTGTTCTACACTGAAGTTCTTTTTTTTATTTTGGGGTTGGACTGAAATTAGTCACAAAAGAATCCAGAATTTCTCAATCATGAGAAATTGTTAACACTTTAGAAGGCCTACAGAGCCGTGGACTTTGCATCTTATGTTTTTCTGTTTCCCTGTGCTAACGTGTTGTGTACTTTATTTTAACTACATAATACATTTCAGAAATTGCCAAATTAAACAGATTTTCCTTATTACATTTTTTCTGTATTTCTTTTGATAAATGTTGATAGAAAATATGAAACCATTACTACCAAACATTAGAAGTAATTCCTTGTTGTGTTCTGTTCAGTGCTTTCAGTTCTAAAACATAATGTTGTGCAGCCCTGAATTTTTTGACATTCCCTCAGTTGTGGTTCAGTTCCATCAACCTGCACAAACCCATTCGTCTGTGTGGGCTGCTTCCTCTTGCGTAGCGTCCGCTTCAGTAGCCCGCTTATTCTGTGCGTCAGCAGACTTTAATGCAAGGCCTTGTGTTGGTGGCGCTGGTGGTGCACTAAACGTGCCAGCTTTCTATGAAACATTCTTTAGGCCAGTTCTAGGTGTGTGAAAAAGCTGTGGGATTTCCGTTCTCAGCTGCAGGCCAAAGGGAAAACCACAAGCCTCATGTGTTCAAACCACAGTCAGGCCATCCATGTGTTTAAGTGTGATGACCTCACATCTCAGGAAAAGGCTTTTATTTTGTGGAATCTCAGACAATATTTTTCTTGATTATCTCAGGAAAACTTTTGCTAAATCATGACTGAGTCAGATAACTCAAGAGCGGCACCCTGCGAAGCACCACCACACGTTTGTTGACCAGATTTTAATAGCAATTGTTTCTCCCTCGTTATATAAACAGGAAACTCAGGAAACAGCTTGAGGGCTTGTTATTCCTGCAAATCAGTCTTTAAAAAAATCTTTAAATTTCATGTGATGTCCTCACCAAATTTTGGAGGGTAGGATCGATAAGTATCAGTATTGATTATCAGGACCAGTATTGATATCTGTATCGGTAAAATGCTCTTGATGCCTATCCCTACCCTTATGTCACTTTTCCGTTGCGTGGTACTGGTTTTCTTTTTGCCATTAGGGAAATCTGTTACCCAGTACCTGGTATCGGTACCGTTTTTCGCACCTACTCTTTTGTGCTTCCAAGTGAGCTGAGGAGGTATCAATATATCATGTAAAAACACTGCTGACTTCTTATTTGTCAGAAAAAATCATCACGTGACACCGGAGACATGACATTGTAAAAGAGATGCTACAATCACAGCTTCTACAGCAGCATACCGTGAGCGACCAGCTGGGCTTTAGCTGACTGTTAATACATTGCTTTCCCCTGCAGAGCATATTCTGAACGGCAGTATCAAAAGTATACTAAGGTATGGTACATTTAAAAAAAAAAGTGAATATTATTTTTATTGTTTAAATATCCTTTAAAGTGCTGTTCTAGCCAGCTCTGAAATATGTGAATCCATGGCTTCTCAGGGCTTTCGTTAAATATATTTCCCACTCTGCATATCTTTTTGGGTTCATGTTTTCTTTCATTTCCTTTATTGACCACAGGTGTTGTGTTTCCAAAGGCAGGGAGGTGCCGAATTTGTTGTTCTTATTCTGGTTGTTTTGAAGAATTCTTGACCAAAGAAATGAGTCTGTATGCATTGAAAGCTGATAGTGTTTCAGAGGATGAGAACTGTTGGCAGGCCACCGAGTTACTAATGGCTGGGTCAGCTGGATGCACAGAGAGTGTTGTTTGCATTAAATCTAATGTTTCACCATTCCTGTATGCTTTCTTTTTGCACCAGGGCTCTGCTGAATACAGCTGAATTTGGGGAAGTGTCCAAGATTAATCCCAATCATCTCCCATCTCCCCGCAGTAACTGTTAAAGCTCTTCTCTTTGAAAGAGGAGAGCAGGAGATTTCCGCATTTCCACGACCGCCAAAACCATCTCATCACCATGACGACTTCGTCCTTACGGCGATCCATGAAAAACATTGTGAACAATTACACGGATGCAGAGATCAAGGTGCGGGAGGCAACCTCTAATGACCCCTGGGGTCCTCCGAGCTCACTCATTATGGAGATTGCGGACATGACCTTCAACGTGGTAGCCTTCACCGAGGTCATGGGCATGATATGGAAGCGCCTTAACGACCACGGCAAAAACTGGCGCCACGTATACAAAGCCCTGAACCTACTGGACTATCTGATCAAAGCGGGGTCCGAGCGTGTGGCCCAGCAGTGCCGGGAGAACATCTACGCCATCCAGACCCTCCGCGACTTCCAGTACATTGACAGAGACGGGCAGGACCAGGGCATGAACATACGGGAGAAGGCCAAGCAGCTGGTGTCCTTGCTCCGGGACGAGGAGAGGCTCAGACAGGAGAGGAGCCAGGCACACAAGACTCGTGAGCGTGTGGCCGGGGCCACCAGTGCCATGGGGTATGGCTCCCTACCACCTCCGTACCCGGGACACCGCACCAGCCAGTCCACTGCGGCCTCAGTGTATGGGGAGGAATACGGGCGCACTCGAGGCTCACCCAGCTCCTATAAGTGTGAGTAGCACTGTATGTAAATGAGTTTCCCTGTGAGTGAGGGGTCATGCAGAGGGCGAAAGCCCCATCAGAAACAATATTTTTAATGTATAATGTTAGCTTAATGGTTAGTCATCATGAGGTCTTTTCACACGAAGTCGGGCACATTAGGGGTGACCCTTAATTTGCCATGCAGCCTAGCATTTACAGTGTAGAGGGACTGAAAAATGAAACAACAGAATTTAACCAATGTAAAATACATAGAGTAGATCTAAATAAATAAACCGAGGTAATAATGAAAACACAGAAGATGAAATTAATATAATTAAAAATTGACCCAATAGAATAAAATTGTTTAAAAAGAAAGACAAGGAAAGTCAAATTTAGGTCAAATAAGAAAAGTAAACAAATGACAGTTTGCATTGCCTAGTATAAATTGAATAAGACAAACAAAAATGTAAGTGTTCAAATATGTGAATTGGATGAAATAATGAAAAAAAAAACAGAATAGAGATCAGATAAAACAGGCTTGTTAGAAATTAAGAGTGTAAAATGGTTGAGTGAGGCCAGCTTTAGAGTACTGTGTAGTGGATTCCAGCTCACCGGTGCACAGTAGCTAAAAGTGGATTTTCCTAGTTCAGAAAGAAACTCGTCGGAGAGCGTCTGATCATTCCCGTTATTTATAGAGATCAAAGATGTGATATAAGCTGGCATGAGGCCTGAGAGCGCTTTATAAATAAAAATAAACTAGTGTGTTTCCCACCGTACTGCTAGGGAGGGTCAGTCGACCTTTTCCGTACAGCCTGACAGGGGTGTGTTTTGTAGAGATCTCCAGTAATGAATCTCAGAACAGAGAGATAAACTGAGTCTAGTGCTCTAAGGGTTCTGGCAGGCACATGTTTATATATTACATTACAGTAGTCCAGGATGGATAGTAAGAGTGCCTCCACATTTCTTTTCCTAGCATGCACGGGGCAGCAGGTTTTACTGCTCAACAACTTTTTGTGCACATTTCTGACTGGTGAGATTTAAGACGGAGTTCATTATCCAGTCATACTGAGGTCCTCTCAGTGCGGGATCCTGTCAAGGCAGTGATGTTTACTGTATTAAAATATGTTTTGGTAGCTCTGCAAAACACAACTCGTTTTTCTTGTCTTTCTTAACTTGGTCTTTCTTTTCACAATAACCCAAATCTTTATTTTTTCTTTCTGTGTTTGTATTTATTCTGATGTTAACTTTGCTAACAGAAAGAAACGTCATCACATGCTGAGAAAAAATGACACACAATATATGTGTATTTGTGTGTGTTAAGTCAGGCATAAAGTCTGATTTGCTGTCACCAGTCCCATGCACTAATGTCTGTCCGGAAGGTAATCTGGGGTGCATTGTTATCAAAGCCAATGATCTTTAAGCTCCGTAAAAGCAACGTGTATGATCTACAGTCCCGAAAGCTTTTGATAAATCAATAAAAAAGAAGGCGCAATTCTTCTCCCTGCCAATGGCACTGTAGAGATTTTCGAGAGTCCTTTTCTAAATACTGACTGATATTTAGACAGGACAGAGTTCACTAGAGATTCTAAACATTTAGCTAATCATAAGAGTTTTAAAATGAGTCTGAATACCCATAGACCAAGCCTCCTTAATGCAGTGGAGTAATAAGAGCTGTTTACCAGACACTGAGAGTTCTGCATGATGAAATGATGAAAGATGAAAATCACAAGATATTCTAAAACAACCGGGATTGAAAGATGTGGGTCCTGTGCATCTGCACCTGTAGCTTTTTGTGTGTTAATACCCATGAGAGCAGTAGCCAGTGCCTAGTGAGAGAGCAGTTTAGGCTTGTACTTTTAGAAGTTGCATAAAATGAATAACAAAAAGACAATTCAATCTTTATTGCAGTTATTTCATGAAATTCTTTCATGGGTGTGACAATGTTGCTAATAGCCCGGTGTTTCTATGAATAGACCTGGGCCTCATGAGTAATCAGATTTGTATGCCACTTGGTCAGTTTTCTCTTCCAGCAGGAAGTGAAGGCCTGTTTTTTAAGAGGGATTGTCACACACTCTTGAGCGTTGGCATAGGAGAACATTCCTCGGTTTCCTAAAGAACCATGTTAGAAGTTCGGGAACCAAAAGCTGTTCTTCTACACACTAAGAGGTTATGCATAGTTCTTTGACTATCACAAGAGGAACCCTTTAGATGCTGTATAGTACCTTTTAAAATAATCATATACAGAGTTTCCATTGGAGAGAAGAACAAGTTAACCTAATAAAGAACCGTTTACATTTTTAAATGTTTTTTTTTTTTATCTCATGGCTCTATATAACCATTGCCTTTATTAAAGAACCCTTGGAGAATACCTTTCTAAGGGTGTACGACAAAAGGTGTATTACAAAAAAAAAACAATTCTGACACCTTTATTTTTAAGGATAGAGCACTGTGTGGTTTGGGTGAATTCAGATTTTCCCTGATCGCAAATATAGACCTTCAGCCTGGTGTGTTTTATCTTTTTACTGGAGACTGGAGGCCAGAAACAGAATATTAGAGCCATTCATTAGCATCCTACTGTGTGCTTAACAAAATAAATGTACACAATTTCCCACTTACCCAAGAGGCAAACATTTCTAACAAACAGTGGAAGTTCTTTGTTAATGTGGTGCAGACTTGTGGTTGTGGTTTAGGACACAGTAAGACTTAAAAAGGAACAAAACTTCACGAAAGAGGACTGATGTTGGACCGGATTCCGCCATCTTTATGGTGTTCACACAACTGATTCTGGTTTAACACTCCTACTCTTGAAATGGGTTTTGAATACAGACACTATTGTCTACAAAGGTTGCCCACAGCGTTTGGGTTCAGGTCCATGTCATGGCTTGCAGTAAGTCATAGTGCGGGCAAAACCGCATCCCCAAGTCTGTACCACCTTAATGAAGAGCTGGATGCAGTTTGAGTGTTTTGACAGAGGTTTTGTTTGTGTCTTTATAAATACGTTTTCTGTGACTATTGACCTGTAGAGTGTTTTTAGCAGCGTTAGCCTCTCAGCCCCAGTTCTAAAGCAAAGGAGCAAAATCTGGACTCCAGATGTCTTGGCTGATTGAGTACATCTGGCATAAGTGGGGAGAAATATGCAAATTTGATGTTTTGCCAAAACGAATCATTTAAATCATCACTTAACAATCGCCTAAATCCACACTTAAGTCGTTAAGCAATCTGAAAGAGACTGATTAAGGGGTTTCTGACACTGTAACAGACTGTAATTGCTGTACTTTTTATAGACAGCATGTTGTACAGTGTCAGAAACCATTAGCAGAATGATGATAACTGAATTGTTTCTTTAATACGGTCGCCTGATCTAAACTAACAGTGATTCTGCCAGCCAAGAGTTGGTCGAATTTTATTTGCATAACAGTAGTGGTTTATTCATTGCTGGCGATGTTTGCATGGTTGACACAGCATAGGCTCTCGTGCTGAATCAGGTGTGTTGCAGGACCTCGAGAGTGGAATTACACTTTCCACTTCTAGGCAAAGTATAATGGAAAATTGCAAATGCGGTCCCAGGGCATTTTAGGCCTGGGAAAAAAAGCGTGCTTATTAATGATTAAATACATTTAAATAGACGCAGCTAGGTGACCTTGGTTGAACTTTGATATGTGGATCCTTTCATTTTCTGTCTCCGTTCACATGCTGCGTTTCGGCGACACCTGATATCAAACTCCTGCATTCTTCCCATATTCCCTCTTCACACCCAGAGAAAAGTAGCCTTTCTTATGGCTGTCACTATAGTATATAGTAATATGCTGATTGTAAGACAAATAATGACGGACCAGATTTTAAGGAATGGTCACATGATGATAAAAAGGGACTTTTTTTGTGAAATCAAATTTACCCCAAACTTTTGCCCCTGTCGATCAGTCAAGACAGTCAAATGTTTATAAAGTAGCCCATCAGTGTTGCTAATTTAGTTTTACACTGGAACTACAAGGCAAAGTTTAAGTGACACAAATTCAAACCCTTTTCAGGGACTAGTCTAGTAGGCCTGGTACTTCATGAATCAGCTCATCGAGTGATTATTTTTATGATTCACTGATTAATTCTAAACATGCAATTTCTAACTGCATATACAGACAAACTGTAGCTACAAAAGTACATGCATTTTTGAGATCCTGCTGGTGTGGGTTTCCTCTGTTTCAGTGATACTCTCAAAAGCTTCAGTCTGATTGACTTGATTTGACTGAGCGGATCGCCAATACCTCCCCCACTAGAGAAGATTCACATGACCTTCGGTTACCATATATAGCCAAAATACTATGTAACACTAAACAGTTTAATCAAAGAATTAAATACGAATTATTTACAAATGTATAATTATTAAATAATCAATAATAATTACTGGTTTATTATTTATTGATTAATTGTGAAAGTCCTTCTTTACAGCAGCCGTTTTCTTTTACCGTGAAATATTATGTTCTGTTGGAACTGCACAGTGTAGGGCTGCATTGGTGTCCAGTCATAAGCTTATCCAATTTTGTTGTTTTTTTGGTAGCTATAAGAGCCCGACTCCATAATGTTTCATGGCTTAGCTGTGAGATTAGTTCAGGGAGTGTGTGTGTGTGTGTGTGTGTGTGTGTGTGTGTGTGTGTGTGTGAGACTACTGTTAGCACATCAGAGTAGCTGTTCTGCTCCATTGGGTTTTTCTGCTCGATTTCATTCCTCACATACTTTATGGAGCAGGCCTGCAAACCAGGCTGCCACAAGTACCAAGACCATCTCATTAGATTTGGAGCTGCACTGGATTTTTTTCAGACTTGCAGCTGGTTTTGTAAATCGTCAGAAACACGTGTGCCGTCTGTAGCATTGGTAATATGTTAAAGATACTTCTTTTGAAGGTGGAATAGAACGCCACAGAGTACTTTTTCCACACCTCAGGCGCTGCAATAAGTGGTTAAACTTTGACATGGAGCAGTGTGATTTGACTTTGAATTGGTAGCAAATTATTCTGATCTTTATCCAGAAATATTGCAGCATTGGGGGGGGGGGGTCTGGGGGCTGCACGATCAGCATGCACGTCTCTGAGTGAGGGCTTTAACTTCAATATTGCCATTCCAGATGGCAGCTTATAACTTGTTTTTTTATTTTTAATATTGCAATCCTTGATTAGGATCTGGCATTTCCCCTAAGCTTTCAACATGAGCAGTTTTTAACTGAAGCCCGTTCCTTAAGATGTGTCTAATAGTAGGCTCAAACTACTCAAACACGCCACAGGAACGAACACAAAAAGCCCTCACACACTGTAAGCGTGGTGTTCCAGGCTAGATTTGTTATAGTATTTGATCAGATCTCTTCTTTTTTCCCCTTTCTGAACATTTTCTAGTGAAATCCGCCCCATACCGATACCCAGTGCCCAGCACCCAAATGGCACCGAGAGTATTTACAGGTTTGTTGCTGGCCTGCTTCCATGTAGCTGTGGGAAAGTACAGTAGTTTCCAGCTCTGAATGCCTGACGTCACTGAGACGGTTGCTTGTGTTTCTTTTTCTATGCAGAGCATCCACAGGCTTGCCTGCGCTTTAGGATGTGCTCTAATAAGCAACTTTCACTGAAAAGTGATAGTTTTGTTGAAAGGATCCCATTCCTGCTTACGACGGCAGATTATCTTGAAAAGATCATCAAACATGTCTTATATACCATTCAGTCGTTACACTGCCAGTCAAAAGTTTTTTCTACACTTGCATATTGCTCACTTAATATTAGTACTTAACATACACTCAGTATTCTTTGCTAACAAATAAATTTACAGTCTGTTCACCATTTGAGTACATTTATTAATTTGAAAATGTGATGTTTTATTTATCACTTCTGACTAATAAAAAGGCACCTAATATAATTGGAATTATAATGTGGATCGCCAGACAAATGTTAACAAGCTACTAGGTGACAGTCAATAGGATGAAACGAGTGCATTTAAAGGAGGGTCTAGAATTTGGCATCGCCACACAATCAGTTAATAGGATGTCAGATGTGCACTGTTACAGATTCTCTCATCTTATAAAGGAACTTGTTTAATTTGACATTTCATTTGTAGTTGTTCACTCAACTTTACAATGCTTAACAAGACAAAATCCGCAGTTCATGGAATAAATTGATAAGCAGTAAAACCCTTTGGACACTAAAATTTGACTGGTAATGTAAATGTGGTTTCTAACACTGTTGATCTGTAAAAATGGACAAAATGATGCTGCATTGCTAAAACAGCGGTATTTTGAAGCAGTCAGTAGCCTAGTAGTAGTAGAGGTGAGCCAAGCCAACACCCAGAGGGTTGCAAGTTCATATCCCAGGACTGACTCAATATTCCTATTGGAAAAGGCACCAGGAGGCGCTGCTCTGCTGGCAACACTGCTTCTCCCAGACTGTTGGCATAGTTAAGCAGCAAAATGACGAATATTCCCTAAAAGATCAATAAACTCTAAAATCCAAGTAATAGGTTTCCTCATAACTGTTCATTTTTCAATAAATTTCAGTGTATTATACAGTGTTCAGAACCACATAGCCAAGTCTATTTTAGTGCCGTCTATTACTCAGCTGCAGTAGCTTTGCAGTTTCAGTGAAAAATTAAGAAGCAAACGTCAGACACCAACCATGTCTCTGCTGATTATGCTTTTGTTTTTTGTGCTTTTTTTGCTTTAAGTTGCTGAGACTTCATGGGCAGATGGTAATCTGCAAGTGAAAAGCCTTCCCCAATTTTTTTTTCAATAGTAAAGTCTATGCTAGGCACAGGGTTTTAGGAAGCGTTGCAGTGGTGGTCTACCCTTGCCTAGGCCTGGGCCTGGCGTCCAGCCCTGTACTATCCCCTGGCCTGGTGTCCAGAAAGGTCCAGCCAAAATGTGGACCTATGTGTGTATTGGAGCTTGCACAAGGAAGAACAACCAACCCCCCCCCACACACCCTCCCAATCCAAACTGGCCCACACAGGCTCCCCATTGTTCTTCCCACAGAGTCAAAGAGGCGCAGGGAAGCACTCCCAGCCCGGGCATGGAACCGCAGTGATTCGGCTGCTTACTACAAACTTAATATGCAAAGGCAGTGCCAGACTCACACTGGCATAGCGGCCTCCGCTGCCTCTTTTTTCTCCTTTAATGAATAAATATAAGGTTGAATTGAGATTCTTTTTTTTTTTTTTTGCTTTCTCTCTTCTTCCTCCCAGCCTCTTCTTCCTCCCCTCATCTGGCCCCCGATCTGGAGCAGGCGCGGCCGCAGACCAGCGGGGAGGAGGAGCTGCAGCTGCAGCTGGCGCTGGCCATGAGCCGAGAGGAGAGCGAGAAGGTGAGGATCTTACATTTCAGTGCTACTACAGCATCTGCCTTTGAAGCATAAGATGCACTCGCAGTTATTCACTTAACCAGCCTGTACTAAGACTGCGCGCTATGGACAAAATACCAGTACTTCCTTGCTACATATTGTGATGCATCGTATCAAAACCTCAATCAATACTGTGGTTGACGATTAGCTTGTATTGTTTTGGCCTAAATAATTTACTTCGGTGAACGAGCAAAACATTTCAAGTGAATCCACGTGAATGACTTGATTTAAAACATCCACACAGACATTCACCTTGCATTGCAGCTTTCTGCAGAAGCAGTAGTGTGAAGAGCGTTGTCACATTAGCTAATGACACCAGCTTTCTTGAGCTTCCCATGGAAACTTTAGTTGCAGTTACTTTACTGAAACAGTTAGTATAGTAGATCGGCTAACTTTAAGAATTTAAAAGGAACTTTAAATTCTTATTGTAACTTTTTTTTCATGATTTGTCTGCATAGTTGTTGGCCATAAAAGTTGTGCCGGGCTCTGCAAATTATGCAAAGGCCACGCCTTCCCTAATGTGTCAAATCAGGTGTCAGTGTTTAAATGAGAATGGAGTCTAGCCAAGTAGGTTAACGTCATTTCAGCCATATACACAGTACACACTGAAACAACAATCCTGCAGGACGTTGGTGTAAAACAACAAAAACAGAAACACCACAGGACTACATAAGTGTAGACAGGACAAAATACACAGAGTGCAGAGAGAGCAAGAGAGAGAGAGCAAGAAAAACACAGGAGCAACAAAACAGGACAAGACAACATTTAGTGCTGCCTGCCCCCCTCCTTGGTTAACATAGTCCAAGGGTCATCAGCTCTGTTTCTATGATATTACAGAGATGTTACACATTCCTAGTCTGCTATGTGAAATGCCATGCATTATTTAGGGTATGCTCACGTCAGTTTCTGCATGTCACATATATGTTCACCTTCTTTGTCGCGAGTTAAAGTGTTAGAAAGGCCTTTAATCCCTCAGCAATTGTTTAAAATTACTTTGTTTAGTGAGTTTATTAGATTTAGTACAGGTACAGTGATGCAACTAGTGCTGCACTAGTGATGCACGGATCATGCATCATGTCTGATTTCTTCTCATCCAAACTGGCCGTTGGTCAGTTTTTATCAGCCTTTTTTCTCAACGCTCAAAGCTCACAATGTGTGGACCAAATGAAAACATGAAACACAATACTTTTCCATCCCACACATTGCGTGTTCACCAATTCCAGTCATGCGTCCCTATCCCATTAACTGAGGAATTCCCAATTCCAGTTTTCTTTGGCCCCACCTTCTGTACATATGTGTGTTTCCCTACATGACCCAGCAAATGAGGAGCTTGTTAATTAGGCTGTCAGATCTCACTGTAGGGAGCGAACATGGTAGTGAACTGAAGCATTGATTCAGTGCTCACACACCCATACTGATGCCTGGGGAAAATGATCTATGTATGTGTGTCTGTGTAAGTGCTCACAGGCCAGGCACATCACACAGTGCATGCCTGTAAAGGCATGTCAACTTCCACTTTTAAACACACAAAGTCAGAACAGATTCAGTGAAAAGCTAGTAGTATCTTCAAGTTTTTGAGGAGAACTGGGGGGTTCTTTAAGGTATTCCACTTCTTTAACTGTTCGAAATATTTATTAAATATGCTCTCCTATGTATGTAATACAGAATCTGAGGTCCCTCTGACCACCACAAGTCTGTATTTTCACCTGCTGTGCAAAACTGGATTCAGCTTTAACAAATTCAAAAGCACAGTCTGGCGAAAAATCGGATATACTGTTGTTCCCTTACTAATGTTAGGGCTGTAGCTGGACGCCCCACTCCTAACTTGATGCCCAATATTCTCTAGAAACCTCCAGCTGTGGATATTGATGAACAAACCCAGCTCCAGATTGCTATGAGCCTCAGCAAGGAGGAGACTCAGAAGGTACTGCAACGCCAGGAACAACTGCTGCACCCTCCATCCTGACCTCCGAGCGCCTGCCATCGGCTCAGTGCCTCACTGTTTCTGTGCCCGTGTTGTGTTTGCGGTTAAAGGAATGATTTGCCGAAAAATCTAATTTACGCAATTTACCATTTGCTCCACATGAGGTTCAGCAGCCAAGACTGAGAGGCTAAAGTGACTAACAGATGTTAGGAGTCAATAATCACCCAAATAAGTTCTGTAAAATCCTGCAAAACTTCTCCCAACCCTGTCACGCCGCATTCAGCTCTTCTTTAAGATATGGTGTAGGACACTGAATGATTTACTGTGAACTATAAAACCTCACAGTGTAGCCAAACACAGCAGCCATTTTAGACAATAGTCCATTTTAGGAAAATACCTTAGCAGAAGGAAAGCTGAGCTAGAATCAGGTTTTTCGGTAATGACATAAGTATGCCCTGGTGTTGTGGAAAACAGCCTCCTATAGCAAAACAGTTCTGTTCATTTTTATAGTTTGCAGTAAGTCACAAGTTTTTACCACTTTGGATGAGGAGTTGGATGTTGAAGTGGATTGGGAGAAGTTTTGGGGAGCCTCTTATCTCCAGTTCTACATTTAAAAAGTTAAATTTCGACAACAAACACGTCTTGGCTGACTACATCTAGGACAAGTTCTAGTAAAATGTAGTAGATTTTTCACTGAACCATTCCATTAATATTGCATGTATCGCCTTTCCTTTGGCTTTGACCTCCCATTGCCTGACCATTAGAGCAGCATGCGTCCTCTTTTTCCTAACACATCCAGGCTGCTTGTTTCAATAACAATCTTACACTGCATCCCTCTCTCACCCCAGTGAGAAGAGAAGCCTGCTTCTTTCGTTCGCTTGGATCTGTGCTGGTAAAATGGGCCTGAACCCTCTGGGTGTGGCAAAGCAACGCTCACCTCTTTGCCTGGATATTCTATCTGAGGAGAGAAAAACCTCATCATGCATGGCGACTTTGACAGTCATGTCTTAACCTAACGTTTTTGTTCCCGACTTGTCTCCTGAAGAAGAGCCCCCCTCCTGGTGCTGCCTTGGACATGGATGAAGAGACACAGCTGCAGATCGCTCTGAGCCTAAGCAAAGAGGAACATCAGCAGGTGGGCCTTCTATCTTGCATCCTTTTGTCCTTTGAAGGACAAAAGTAATTACATAAATCACTAAATACATTTTAACTATACTGTTCAAAGTGCAATTAATGTGATATGGTTTTAATTCAGTGTATAGAACTGGAACAGTCTGGCAATAATTGTTATGAATGGTCCTCTGAACCTGAAGCTGTTTCAGTAACGGTAATGTGGCATATGGCATGTTGAAGCCGTTATTGGATGTCTTCTGCGGCTTAATGCTGACTTGAACATCTGGGTTATGACCTTTTTTCACAACTCTGACCTGCAGAATCATTGCGTTCCTCTAAGAGATGTCTTTACATCTGGCAGCACCTTTATTGGTTTGTAGTAAAAAAGAGCACGTATGTAGTTTGTAGGAATTCTGCCACAGAGGCTGTGCTAATGAGCGTGCCCCTGGTCTTGAAGTGTCACTGTTTCATCTGCGTGGTTTCCAGGAGCAACGAAGTCGCCAGGGGGATGAGTCGCTGCTCCAGAAGGCTCTTGAGGAGAGTAAACGAGAAATGGAAGCCAAAGGAGGAGGGGTATGAAACAACAGCCATTAAAGACTTGTCCTGCCCGTTTTAACAGAACTCTCTACTATCTTGCTTGGTTCAAACGATACCTTTTACACCTACTTTCCAAATTGCTTTGGAACTATATTGTTGCTTATAGTTTATATGCAGATGTATAGAACCAAAAAAGAAGAGACTAAATGGTGAGAACTTGTAGGATTACTGTTTTGACATCAAAAAACATCCAAATGACTTTGTCCTTGCTGTCTTAGATCTAATTTCTCAGTGATTCGAAGTTAACTCTTAATCTTGTCAAGTTTGTGGCAGTGCAAAGTTATACTAAATAATTCATTTTTATTAAGACCTTAGACATGGTCTAAGGGTTTCTTTATCTATTTTTTTTTTTCACACTGCAGTTTCCCCGATGACCCCAATGCAGGGTTTGTATGACTATTCACAAGTGTACACAGAGTGGTGAGGGATGACCCATAAAATTCTCTTGTCTTAAAGTACTACTTTCTCCCCTCCCCTGGCAGTCAGCCATGCTGGATCTGGTAGATATTTTTGCTGCAGCTCCTGAAGCGCCCCCTGGTGCCACCTCTTGGGACATGACTGGAGCTGGTGCCCAGGCCCAGGCTGCAGGCCCACTGAGGTCTGACCCGTGGGATCCCTTGGGTAAGACCTTTTATGTCCACCTCACAATGCAATTTCATACTTCACTGAAAACTATGACAAATCTGTATTATCAGTGTGCTGAAGGTACAATATTTTCACAGAACCTAGCTCCTCAAGTCATGGTATTGGTAGACCTTGGATGGCCCCTGTGGGATCCAGTATTCATCCTCAGCCCTGGAACCATCAGCAGCGCCCTCCTGACCCATGGGAAACTCCACAGAATGCCTCCAGTCCTGTTCAAACATGGCATTCACCTGCTCCTACTGGTATAAAGAAATCTGTTTTACTAGCTATTTACTGTACAAAAAATCTACACCATGAACCCTAAATCTTATTCCTGTCAATGTATGGCTTGTTTTAGCAGCCATGGGAGTAGATCCCTTCTCTCCTCCTCCAGCAGACAAAAAAGGGTCTGCTGCCCCTGTCAAAAGCCCATCTCCACGGCCTGGAAGTCCCTCAGGTAATTGCTTCTACCCCCTGCAAATATAACTACTTAATTGGAATTAGTTCTTTAAGTTGATTATCCGGAAATTAATTTACAATTACAATTACACCTCTTTCTTTAAATACTGCCTGGTTTTCAAAATACTGCTATTCGCCTTTGTTTTTAGATGGAGATCTTTTTGATGAGGCCATGGATGGAGGTCAGGTGAACATTAATGGCCGCACTGAGGAGAGTCCCGAGTTGTTCGATTTGTCCCGTCTGGGAGAGAGTCTAGCAGAACCAACACCTCGAACCTGTTGTACCCCAGAAGCCTTCCTGGGCCCAACAGCGGCCTCACTTGTCAACCTGGATTCTTTGATCCCTTCGAATCCTGCTCCTAAGAACTTAAACCCGTTTTTAACAGGTGAGAACAAGTCAAATGTGACAAAATGTATTTAAATATTATATCTCTTGGCTTCCGAGCGATACAGCCGTCCAGTATTCTTTTAAATGTAAAGACTGAGAGTTTGAATTCCTAGGCATACGTGTTCAGGAGTAAAACAGAGCACAACTTGACCTACAGTGGACAAGGATGACCTTGTTTAATTCCTCTTCGGTGCTGGCTAATCTGTGATCTGCGTAGCACACGTCAAATAAAAGGGCAGTTAATGCTCATTCTGCTGGGTTATAGGGCAAGATCCAGTTGGCTAGTTCTAAAACAAACACACCAATGCAGTGCATACAGTCTTCTTTCTTTCTATTTAGGTTTGAGTACTCCTTCAGCCAACAATCCATTCCAAAATGAACCAGCCCGCCTCACTCTTAATCAGATGCGCCCCAGCTCCACATCCCCTGCTCCAGCATCGCTGCCATACAGTGCCTCTCTGCCCCTGGCTGCCAGCAGCCAGCCTTCCTCCTTACCCAGCGCCCTCAACCAACCTACACAGGCACCCTTGGTCATGCCTGGAAACCTGCCTCAACCACTGCTACCCTTGTCATCGACAGCCATGCACGGACAGCAAGACCAGAGTCAAAACCCATTCCTCTGAGAGCCGGTGTGACCCAGTATAAGCTTTGCTGGCCAGAGTAATAATGCCTGCGTTTAAGTGACAATTTAACCACAGCATTGGTTGAAAACTGGAACTCCTTGTTTAATTACACTGTTTTATATTGGCTTAAATGTTTTGATAGCCTTCTGGTTTTGCTTTTTGCTACTGCTGCTTATCTTCCAGTATCCATAACCTATGATTATGATTTATAATAGTTTCACAGAAAATGGCACAAGGAAGTTGAATTCATGATCTAATCCTACATTCAGTTTGATCTTGAAATAGTTCACTGTGTGGGGCTGGCTACAATGACCATTAACGTAAACTAATTTACGACACATTATCGAGCCTGGCTCCAAAACCTGCTATATGCTTTCTAGGTCTGCCTTAGTATTGCACCAATAGTCTAGAATGCCCGAGGCCTTCCTGCCTCACTCTACTACTCGCTGATGACTGAGGTCCATGAGCTGAGCGGTATGGATGCTAGCCAACAAACTCATCCAGATCATGAAAACACAGTCAGTCAGGGGTCTCCGACCAGTGTTACAGATGCAAAGTGCCACTGTTACTGCAGCCAGTTACCTGGAAGCAAAGTCTTTGCATTGATTGTATTTTCTTTAACAAGCACTGAACTTGGCTGCTAAACGACCATATAAGGGAATGATTTTACTGTGGAATTCGGACTGTATCAAAGCACCAAACACCGTACAAATGGGAAGCTGTATGGTACGCTATGAGACATTTTCCACCAAATATAGGGATGAAATAGCAACTTTGATCTGATGCTTGTTCTGACATAGTATATTTATTTTGAATTCATGGGTATGTGTCATGTGCTTCCTTGGGTTCTTCCTGAATCTCAAAATACCAATCAGTAAATCATATTTCAAACATTTGGAAATGTCAAAAAAAGACCTGCTTTTCTGGTTAAGTATCATTCTAGAAACTCCGACCCTGGTCCAGCACAGCTTGATGGTTTTCCTCTTCAAACACATTCATTTAACATGACAATTAACTGGTGAGGTGAACCAGGTGTTTCTGAGCAGGGAAATCACCAAAACATGCTGGACCGCGGCCCTCCAGGACTGGAGTTTGACACCCCTGTTCTAGACTAACAGTATAACACAACATAATCCAAGACTGGTCTTAGTCTAGCCTTGTTTTGGCACAAGCTGTTTGAAACAGCATCCATCTGAAGGATTTTTTTTTAGATTTGAAACATACGTTATAATCAACATAAGTCCTAAATATCACCTCATTCTCTTTATCTGACCTTATCACCTTGCATGAACAGGGAAAAAATCTGATCACTGCAAGCCAGTCAAGAGAAAACAAGCCGGGCACAAGAAATACACCTCAAGCTTCCTATTTTTGACTGTTAAATGCTTTCAGCACTTCATCTCCCATTGTTCTTCGCTCAAATGCTTTCATGACCTGTGTGGTTGTGTTCATTATAGTACTGCCATCATTTCAGATGATTGTTAATGTCAGTCAGGTTGAGTTGAGTCCAGCCAGTTAAGCACTTCCTGAAGGCCCTCACCAGAGCGAGCACTGAGCTCCACAACTGTGACTGACTGAGGGGCAGAGGCAATGATGTCATCCATCCTGAAAAGTGATTTCATTTCAACAAGTGACATAGTACACGGGACATCCCTAGAAAGCAAAAAAAAAAAAAAAAAAGAAAGCCATTAAAATTGTTACTTATTTAACATTGACATTCACCTTTACAGTACTGTAGTGTTGTGACAAACGAATGAGGTGTGACATATTTGCAGTAATTCAAAACAATCAGGTTTAAGTCCAAAGCACAAGCCTTCATACACACTGCGTGAGGAGGCTGACCTCTTATTGAACAGCACAAGCACAGAGGCCGTCTGAAGAGGCTCTGCGGCGAGAACAGACAGCAGCTGGACGCAGGACGAGGAAATCTGTGTGATGTTGGCAGAGTCCACCATAAACTGAAGACAGAAACACAGGATAGCTTCATTTCTATCAGACATTTGGAATATATGAGAATGGATTCTTCTCCACTTTTTTCTCCTTAAAATCACATCATATGGAACACTTAAGATAATCACAGCGCCTCAAGTGTTTGTTTTTTTTTTTACTGTCTAAAGTTACTATGCACTGACTGTAAAAATTATTAAGCCATTCCTGTTTGATCACTTACATAATTTAACATGCAAACCGGCCACCTGGTTGTCGCCTATGAAACTTGTTTACACCGTGTGTTAATATCAAGTTTGTGTCTTAACACAGAGTTTCCTCCACACTTACTATAACAGATGTACAGTCTACGAAGTAGCTCGGCCAGATGGGGCCCATGCAGCCTCCTAACTCTCTGACCGTCACCTTCCTTTTCCTCAGTGTGAGATCTGTGAGGTTTGTGCCCACCTGTGCAGAAAAAAACAGCTGCTTCGTTAGGGGTGGGATCCACTCACAGACTTTCTGTGGGGTAAATGTTTTGAACACAATTACACTTATTTTTTTAACTACTAACTGGTTTGCCTATATTGTTAGATGAAGATCTTTGTGATGGATGGAGGTCAGGTGAACATTAATGGCCGCACTGAGGAGAGTCCCCAGTTTGATTTGTCCCGTCTGGGAGAGAGTCCAGCAGAACCAAGAGCTCGAGCTTGTTGTACCCCAGAAGCCTTCTTGGGCCCAACAGCAGCTTCACTTGTTAACCTGGATTTTTTTTTATCCTTTTGAATCCTGCTCCTAAGAAATTAAACCCATTTTTAACAGGTGAGACCAAGTCAAATGTGTTTAAAAATTATAGTTTGGAGCTTCTGAAAGAAGCGTCTGTCCAAGATTCTTTTAGATGTAGAGACTCAAGAGTTTGAATTCCAATCATCCTAGCCATATAGATCATAACTGGACCTGCAGTTGAGAAGGATGAACTTGTTTAATTCCTCTTCACTGCTGTCTAATCTGTTGTCTGCATCGCAAACATCTAATAAAAAGGCAGTTGTTGCTTGTTCTATTGGGTTACAGGACGAGAAACAGTCCAGTTTTTACAAAACGCACACGCAGTGGATACAGAGATGCAGCTGTCCAAAATATTTTAGATGTAAAGACTGAATTTGAATTCCTCGTCATCCTAGTCAAATAGAGCACTACTGGACTTGTTTACTTCATCAATCTGTTATCTGTAAAGCACACATTAAATAAAAAAGGGCTATAGGATGAGATTCGGTTGGTTAGTTCTAAAAGCACACCAATGCAGTGCATAGTCTTCTTTTTTCTTTTTAGGTTGAAGTTCCACCTCTACAGACCAATGTTGGTGTTAGGTGTCCTACTTCACTTTTAGAGAGATCCCTCACCGTGGGCAGGGTAACGGGTGGCTCTCCCAGATCTGCCCCGCTCCGCTGGCACAGCTGTGTTTTCAGCTAAAGAAAGATCACTTAAATACGTCTGAAGCTTGATTAAGTGGTAAAAGGTAACATAACGTTTGATCGAAATGTCAAAATGATCTTATTGAACGTATTCCCCCGTTAAAGCCCTGAAACAGCCAGTGAGTTAAAATGTTTACGTAGGTAACGTCTACTGCCGCTAACGCTAGTGCTAACATTGCTAATAAAGGATATTCTGCAGGCGTTTCAGCAGCAGCGTCTTTCCCACGCCGGTTGCACCCAGTAATAAACACATGACTGCAACAATCAAGCCTTAGATTCGTTAAGAATTCATAATTTTTTTTGTTAAAAACAATCTGCAGCATTAGCTAGCCAGAGAGCTACAGAAACCTTCTTGGTCGCCACGGCGACGCGTCCTTTCAAAATAAAAGTTCCAGTAATCCTGCCCAGCCTGCAGACGAGTTTGTGGAAATTCATAAAATGGTATATCATTCATACCACATAGATACTTATAGGTGATCCACTATATATAGACCTGTTTTGTAATTGATCTGACCTGGAGATACACTATATGGACACTACAGGGACGCAATCTCCGTTCCGGTTCATCCCAAAGGTTGGGGTTGAGGTCAGGGTTCTGTGGGACCAGTCAAGTTCTTCCACACACAACTCATCCAGCCATGTCTTTATAGAGCTTGCTTAGTGCACTGGGACACAGTCATGCTGGAATAGAAAAGGTTCTTCCCCAAACTGTGTCCACAAAACTGGAAGCACGGCGTTGTCCAAAATGCCTTGGTTTGCTGAAGCATTATGTGGACCAAGACTTTTGTGCATATAGTTCAGTTCTCCCGATGATGGCGCTGCTTGGTCTTATCCTCGGGTTGTACCAGGAGACTACTGGCATATTTCTCATTTCTTTGGTTTACACTTTATTTCCTTTAATCTTTTATCAGCACGATCTAACAGTCATAGTCCAGAGCTGATTTTATTGGGATAAAATGTCCTCTTTGTACCTACACATTGAAGTGCAGAGGAAGATTAAGTCAATGAGATATTTGTTTACATGTGGTGTACGGTTCATGAATTAAGTGGCAGGAGGTAAAAATGTTGACACGATGACCTGCTTTATTCTACTGGAAACTGATGAATTTATGTACATGGTTCTATATAACGTAAATAAATCTGTTCTCCTGTTGTGTGTCTCTCTGATGCAATAGGAACGGTCTCCTAAGGAGATACACAATCAGTAGGTCGGTGTTTGTTATTGTCCTGTTTCCTCATGATTACACACAAACACACAGAAGACATGTGCTGGTTCTCTGGTGAACAGCATGTAAAAAATTATGAAATAATGTTTGCATTGTAAACATGCAACCCTCTGGCTCCTGTCACCACTACTGTAAAGACTAGGGATGCACCGAAATTTTCGGGCCGAAAATGCCAAAAAATGCATTTTCGGTTTCGGCCGAATTTTTTTTGAACGCGACCGAAACAGTGATGACGCAGATGACGCAACCACAGCCTGCACGCGCATGTCAGCCGTGTGGGCGCATTTCTCTATTTCTAAGGAAGACACGCAGAAAGCCGTTTGTCTCAACGTCGGGATTAATTTATCATATAAAATCAAAACACTGTTCACACTATGTGCTGTGGTGTGTTCGCATATGACAGAATGGTCACTTTCTTTCTGTGTTTTTGAAAAGGAAATAAAGTTTTCCAGTGATTACAGTTAATATATGTCAGTCTTTGTTTTGATCCACTATTTTGTTACAAGCCTACAGAGAATTTTGTTATATCTTTCACCAGTTTTTAAAGCACTTGTTCTGAATGCAGTTTGTTCATGCACTTCGTTCAGAATATTGAAATGCACTTGAATTCACTAGTTCTATGAGAGAAGACATTTAAATGTATAATATTTCAGCTATCTTGCTTTTAGGCTATTCATGAGTGGGGCAAAGGAAAATATTTTATTTCAAAATTTATTTTATATTGTGCACTGTCTGAATGCTAAATAAATATTTTCATGGTTTTGTAACAGATTTATTCTGTTAGTAATTTAATAATAATAATTTCTTTCGGGTTTCGGTTTTTGGCCAAGTGTTTCCCCATTTTTGGTTTTCGGTTTCGGTCCAAAAAAATTACTTCGGTGCATCCCTAGTAAAGACAGTACAGTTGTATGTTTCTTAGCATGATCTGTTGCATAATTTACAACAAAACTGAGATAAAAATGTAGAAATGGGTCAAAAACTACCAGCATGGCATCCAATACAGAATGATATTACAACCTCAGAGGTGTATACAGAAATATTTTCAACATCTCATGCAGGAGCTTGAAACTGTCAGATTTAGTGCTTTCATTGTTCATAACTGATAAATTGGTCACTGAAAATATCAGGCCACCTTTACCAGCAGTGTGAGCATGATGGTAGTTGAATTTCCTGAGTGCTTTCTGTTGGGTCTTAGTGTTTGTTCCATCTTGATCTCCAGTGTGAATAATAATAAAGAAACCTCAGCAGGGAAAAAAAGCCCAGTGCTGGACGCTGTTCAGACATCCAGAGATCTTCACCCCTGTAGGACCACGGGGTGCAGTAGGTAATTTATCCACAAGAGGCCAACACTCACTAGAGCAGACAACCTGCTCGTGCTCTTCAGCGTCTCCTACATCTACAGCATCAAAGCACCAGTGCTGTAAAACAACCCAGTACCATGGGGGTCTGGTACTGTATTCAGACCAGTCTCATGTTTATCTGATTCCTAATACTAGTCCTGTGTCCAGCACAGTGATAAAGCTTACCTCTTTAAACGCACTCACTACACCTGGCAATGTGATCCAGGCATGTTTGAGCAGGAAAATAGCTCAACTGTGCTACACACTGGCCCTCCAGTACCAGAGTGATTGTCGGGGGTTTACTGTATATATGTATGCTCTTTTTGTGTGCTGTCACTCACTGCAGTCGTTTACAGTGAAAAACATTTGACATGTGAAACATAACATGATGTAAAATGAGTAACAACACATACAACTCAACACGACAATGCATAACATTCAGCACATAACACATACCAACATACCATAACATAGCATAAAATCACATAGCACAACACATAACACGTAACAATGCATAACAACACAACAC
The DNA here is from genome assembly GCA_037576975.1 of Alestes dentex. Taxonomy (NCBI): domain Eukaryota; kingdom Metazoa; phylum Chordata; class Actinopteri; order Characiformes; family Alestidae; genus Alestes; species Alestes dentex. The sequence goes on from JBBIGA010000138.1 coordinate 2,655,625, forward strand.
AACATGACAACACAACACAATGTTCTTTTAAAGCAAGTATTCCCAGCTCCTGGAGGGTCTCTGTCCAGCACAGTTTGGGGATTCCCCTCCTCAAAACACTGAAATCAACAGGTGGGTTGAGTCATGCTATTGTGTGTTTGAGCTGAGACCACCAAACTGGCCTTCAAGGTGTGGAGTTTGTTGTTTTTTGTTTTTTTTGTTTTCATGGCAAAATGCTTATTCAGAATGCAGATCAGCTGTAATTTAAGTAAGTTGAATAAAATCCACAGGCTGATCTCTACTGACTGAGATTACTGCTCTTTAAATCCACTAGAACTGAACAAGAACAGCAAGCAACAACCGTTATTTCTTCATTTATTTTCAGAAATTGTTTGATTCTCCCTCTTGTTCCTCACATTTACGTTTATGGCATTTGGTAGATGCTCTTATCCAGAGTAGCATACATCTGTGTTTTGTAGTCCGCAAGAAGACATACCTCACACTAGAACCTAGATTTTATATGTGGTACATGCACAAAGCACATCCATTTTGTGTTTGTTCTTGATTAATGTCTCAGTGTTATTATATCTTTCATAGATCAACTGCATATTTATATTAAACTGCTGCTAATGTTTAGCATGTGTAAAACCCACAATTACATTCCAGTATCCTGTTTGTTCTCCATTTGACTGCTGAAGCAATATTTGTACAATTTTTGAGGCTAAAATTACCCTTGTACTAAATTACATATTTTTACTTCTAGTTAAGAGTTTATATTCATTGTTTATTTCTGGGTATTCTGTGTCTTTTTGTACTCTGTAAAATCTGAAGCCATGCAGTCTCACCTCACTGTTTGTGTGTAAATAGCTGACTTTGACTTTGAAAATTAAGGGCTGGTAATAGAGTAAGATTCTAAGTTAGTCCACCAAGGCCCTCTCAGGAGCACTTAATCTCTCTTCCAACTTCACAAACCTAAATATCGTGACACATATTGTGTAGCGAGCTGGATAACCCACACAGGTGGGGCTGGGGGTGGGGGAGTTGGGTGTTGGACGCACATGTGCTGACAGCAGGGTGAACAAACGCTGGGCAGACGATCCAGAGACATTTGTGTAAATAACAGGCGTCTGCCAGGGGAACAGGAACAACAGGCCATTGTGGGGATGTTGAGTGAAGACATAACTACCAAGTGTTTTGTGTGTGTCTGTCTGTTTGTGTGAGTGTGTGTTTGTGTGAGTGTGGGTGTGAGAGTGTGTGGGTCAGTGTGAGTGTGTGTGTGTGTGTGTGTGTGTGTGTGTGTGTGTGACTGTGGGTCAATGTGAGTGTGTGTGGGTCAGTGTGTGTGTGTGTGTGCGTGTGTGTGACTGTGTGAGTGTGTGT
>JBBIGA010000138.1:2665121-2688693 GCA_037576975.1 Alestes dentex
ATATATTCATTCATACATGCCTCCGAAGAAGAGTGGAATTAAATAAATATTGTTTCAAATGCTGTGTTTAATCTCCCGTCCATATAGTCCATTTGTGGAAAATTAGTTACAAAACGGATTGCTCTCAAATTAGTTTTTGTGAGGTCACAAAACCAGCGCATTTAAATATATCTCCTCATTCTGGTTACAGCAGTTTAGCTCCACCCATTCATGCACCGATTCACCAACACTTTTAACGGTTAAAAATGAAATGTTTGTAGGATTACTTGAAGACCTCGATTCATTAGAACACCCAGTAACTCACCTGGAGCTGTGATGGGTCACCCTGTCGGAAACACAGTTGTTGGTTAGGGTCTTATTCGCATATTGTAGCTTTCTGCAATGTCAGTTTTGCAGATACCGATATCACGATAATGATTATATATCGTACAGGCATCAGAACCTTGTATGTCCAAAATCATAACTTTCAGATTTAATGTAAATTAATGTAATGATATTTTATTCAAGTCATTTTGGACTGTTTCTATTTTTAGAAGATTTTTTTTCCTTAAGATGTGAAATTTTGCTCCATTGTGTGGTTGGGATGTATCAGTTCTTTTGCGTGATTTGTTCTGTCAGTAAATAGATTCATGATCATCCTCAAGAGGAAGTTTTATTCATGATTTTATCTCAGATACGACCTCCACCCTATACAGACAAGCACAGGTCCTGGTCCATGAAAATGTGTAATCTCCAATCCCTACAACTTCTCTCTCTGCTGTCATTTCAGGGACGATGTCAGACCGAAGAGTGGTGGTGTTCTTGTCTGCAGCGGAACTTGGGCCGGCCCTGGCCCATCTGGTGGCCTCACGAGCGGAGAAGGCCCTGAGCAGCGGTGCTGGCTCTTTTTCCCTTGGCCTCTCTGGGGGGAGTCTAGTGTCCATTCTAAGCAAGGAGCTGCCCGCTGTACCAAACCTAGACTGCAGCCGATGGCTGGTGGGTTTCTGCGATGAGAGACTTGTTCCTTTTGACGATCCTGAGAGCACATATGGTCTTTACAAGGTAACTATGCACTCAGAAATAGTGATGAACCGAATTGATTTAATTCAACTTAAATAAATCCAGTACATCATAATTTCCTCTTAAATAAACATTCAACAGGTATTTCAAAAAATTAAGCAAAGTGAAAGACAAATTTGTGTTAGATTGTATTATTATCTGTGGAAATGATGCATCAAATAAACTCCTTTAAGTTTGTTAATACGCAAGTTTGAAGGAGTTCAATGTGACCTGACTTTGTTTATTGTATTAGAACCAGGTGTTTTCAAAGATCAACATCCCAGAGGACAGGGTTTTGGCAATAGACCCCTCCTTACCGGTGTCGGAGTGCGCAGATGACTATGCTGGCAAACTGAGTAAGGTACTGTGATCACGAATCCAACAATCTATTCGATTTGCAGCAACATCTCAACATACACTACCAGTCAAAAGTTTGGACACACCTTCTCATTCAACGAGTTCATTAGTGGGATTTCTTACCTTCTTAATGTGTTTGGGATCATCGTTTGTGATGGTTGCGTTGGTACACAGTTAGTGATCCTATTCCACTACGGTTCTACTCCACATTATGGTAAGAACCACTTAACTAAGTAAAAGAAACAACTGTCCATCATTACCTTCTTACAAAACATATTTTGGTTTGTTTAACTCTTTTGTTTACTGCATAATTCCATGTGTTCCTTCATCATTTTGTTTGTTTTCAATATTAATCTACAATGTCGAAAATAATGAAAGCAAAGAAAAACATTGAGTCAAGTAGCTGTTGATATTTTCCCAGGCCTTCAGCACAGAGCAAATGCCCGTATTTGATATGCTGTTGCTTGGCATGGGACCTGATGGACATACATGCTCGCTCTTCCCAGACCACCCTCTACTGCAGGTGAGCTCATAAATCTCAGACATTTGTGTGGCATAAGCCTGGCAAGGAACTATTCCAGTCAGAGAATTCACAAGCTCCTGCTAATATGCATAATGATGGTCTTACACACAGGGCATGGTTACAGTCCTTCATTTTCACCTGTGGTGATTTCACAACCACAGTTTATCAAATAGCAAGAATGTGTTTGTGTGTCTCTGTAGTTTTGTCCATTTTTGCTTTATTGGAGACCTGCACTGGTGTCAGTGCTTTAAAGGCATATAAGCTATGAGGCGTTTTTACAAAAAACGTGTTTGGAATTGACCAAAGGTGCAGTCACAGAATTGGATTACTAATTATTTTAATTAGTCCTGAAAGGGTATACTGTGTTATGGCCAGGATACCTGTTTTCAAGGCATTTCGACCCCACGACTGAGGTTAAAATGAAGCTGTGTGAAGTCACACTGAAGCCCACCCATTCCTCACTGCTCATTTGTTCACAAATGAGTATATGGCTCCCTCTGTATGGTTATTAAGGACTACAAGTACATAAACAGTGCTTTAGGTAGCATGTGTATAATTATTTTAGCAGTAGTTCTCCGAATCAAGATTTTAAAGAGGATTATTTTCATTTCCTTGTGTGTCTGTGCTTTTATTTACACCCTGAAAGACCTCACAGTGCTCGCCGAATGCTCTGTCAGGTTGTAGAAAACAAATGTGTTATCGTTGCTGCCTGTGAAACATGTTTATTTTGAAGGTGTTACATGCAACACATCAATGACTGTTTGGCCTTGTGTGCGCTTGTTGATAATACAGACTAATTGTTTTATGTGTGAATGCTTGCAGAGACTCTTGTCAGATTATACAGCATTGGCAAACATACAATATTTGAACAAATTTGGTTCTCCTTGTCCACCAAATGAGCTGTAGTGATGGCAGTTACTTAGTACATGTCATTAAACGGTTACTAAACATTAATACAATACAGTAATACTTGCAACCAATCAGTCATTCCACGGTAAGTTACAAAACAAGTACATGCATATACTTCAGCCCCTTAAACAGCTTATTATTCACTTAATAGTTTTAAGACTTTCTCAGGAACTGCTATAAAATGAATGCATAGATTCTATAGTTATGAGAGTGAGGACATGTGGAGCCTTGCCTTTTAAAACATAGAAGATTATGTATTATAAACATTAAAGATGATGTATTTGGTAACTTGTATTATGTGTCCCTTTTTCAGGAAAGCCAAAAAACAGTGGCTCCCATCAGTGACTCCCCCAAACCACCGCCACAGCGGGTGACCCTCACCCTGCCTGTGGTGAACGCTGCCCGCTGTGTTGTCTTTGTATCTACTGGGGGCAGCAAAGCGCCTGTGCTCAAGGTACAGTGCCTGTTGTGCTCATTTCTGCAAGGATATCTAGATCCAGAATCTCACCATGAAACAAAATACATAAAAAACGCACACAAGACAACTGGGATGTTTGTGACAGATACAGTTTAATCCATACGTACATACATTCCCTAAGAAGTACATTCTCTTTAATTTAGCACCTTGCAAGCCGGTATTTCTGATGTAGTTCTGAAACAGGATCTACTCCTGTTTGATAATTGTGTGTTCAAAAATATCAACTAAAAATGATGGGGGCCTTCTATATATTCATTGCAAATTCCATTAATCCAGTTAATGTCCCTTAAACTGTATGGTAGAACTTTATGAAATACTGTGACAAATGATGGTATAATGAATGAAGCATCATATTTTGACTCCTTTGAAATCAGGTAGTAACTCTGTTGTACCTTAGTTGACATGTTCATTTGTCATCCATTTGCATACCTAAATACACATAAGACATAAAATACTGCTGTATTTTGACAAGAGGATAATGATAATTTTTGCTTTTTGGCCGAAGATCGTCTTCTCTGTTTTCATAATGTAAAAAAAAAAAAAAAAAAGACAGTCCACCACCTAACAAATCTCTGTATCTCCTCCTTGTAACGAAGACCTTGTTATAGAATACAATTTACCCTTATATTCTTCTCTTGTGTTCTGTAGCAAGTTTTGGAGGGTGGAGAAGGCCCGTTGCTGCCTGCAGCCCTTGTCACACCAACTCAGGGAGAGCTCTTCTGGCTGGTAGATGAACCAGCAGCAGCCTCCCTCACACTGGCCGTGGAAAGACCAGGGCCTGGTGCTAAACTGTAATCTGGAGAATGAAGAAGCCCACATGTTTACATTCCTGTTAGCGTTCAGATTAAACACTGAAAATTTGCTCTCCACAGCCTTGATGCTAGTCACACTGTCTGAAGTATTTCTGTAATTTACAAGAGGCTGTTAATAAAGCTTATGGCTGTTAAGTGGTTTCTTTTGTTTGATTGATTTTTTGCAAACCAAAGACAAGTGTTTCATACAGAGTAAATAATTCAGAAGTGAAAAGTGTCAGAGGTGGGTCCTTCTGCCCCTCCCACCACAAAGAACTGCTCATCCCTCAAACCACAACACGCTCCCTCCGCTCCACTGACTCTAACCGGCCCCAGATACCCAGAACCAAATTAAAATGCCTCTGCCCCTCGCCTATGGAATGGCCTCCCTGACACCTTAAGGGCTCCACAATCCACTGACAGTTTTAAAAGAAAACGTTTCTTTTTCGTAGAGCTTTCGGTTTTTAATCTTTTCTTGTACTTTTTTTTTTCTTTCCCTTTTCTAATCTTGTTTTAGCATGTTTTAATCTATGCAACTATTTATTTATTTATTTAGTTCTCTTTCTTTTCTCTTTCAAATTCTGTAGGCACTTTGAGCTTTGGATAATGTAAAGTGCAGTATAAATTATTATTATTAGTTACAGGACATTTTGCTTTGGGGTTCTGTTGGTCCAGAAAAGACCCACTTTTGGGCATCAGCAGTTTATGTATGTTATGTATTTAAAAAAAAAGAAGTATTGCAAAAAGCGAAAGAAGAAAAATGAAGTCCTACAGATCAGTTATTGCAGAGCTGATATGTCCTAAAGTATTGGATCTCACTTGGGTGGCCTCTTTATATTCTCTACAAATACTTTCATTGTCTGGTGAAGTTGATTAACAGCATTAGAGTGATGTTTTGGCTTAGTTAAGGTTAGGATTAGAGTTTTATGGATATTTAGTTGAATGTTAGTTCAAGACAAGGAGAGCATCTACAAAATATCTAGCAAAATGTGATACCAGGCAGTCCATCTCATTATCTACCTCAGTTTTCATTTATTTGTTTATTTATTTAGCTTTATTTGGCTACTTTATTGAGGATTTGTGATTGAAATAATACTTTTATCTGAGTGTAATTTTAGGTACCTCTCTCCACATGGCACGTGAAGAGTTATTATGAGCACCTCCCCTTTAAGTGCCGATGTCGCGTCCCCTTTAAGGAGATCCCTGCAGTGTTGTCACTGGGCCGTATTTCTGTCGGCTGAAATATTTTCTCCCAGATCTTTTCTCTTCCACTGTATGAACTTGCCTAGAGGGCTTCGCGGAGTGGGAAGCTTGTCTGTATTAAAAACACATTTCTGCGTGTCTGTGCGTCCTCTGCGATGCTGGGGCTGGTTCTGCCCGTGTGGACTCTGCTGTCCCTGCTAGAGCTCGGGGCAGTTCTGGGCTACTTCCATGAAGAACGCTGGAGTCCAGAGTCTCCTCTTCTGGCTCCGAGGGTCGTCATCGCCCTGATCTGCAGAAACTCTCAGCACTCCCTGCCTTACTTCCTCGGAAACATAGAGCGTCTGCATTATCCCAAGGACAGGATTGCTCTTTGGTGAGTATTTCTTCACGACTTTTACTTCTCTGGGAGGTACGAGCCTCCTCTTCTGCCCTCTGGATGCTGTGGTCTCATCACACGCGTCATGGCCTTGAGCTTGGTGGAGGTCGCGGTAAACCATGCACACAGTTGTTTTACCTCACAGATGAGGATTTCTTAGACTGTGCCTGAACATGACAGCAGTAATTCAGGTAATCTGAGGAGTGGTGTGTGGGATCTCCTTCAGTTTGAGACAGATGAGGCCATGGTTCCACCACTGGAGAACTATGCGTAACTTTTCTACCAATTTGAGTGCTGACAGTGCAGGCACAGGCTTGCTTCTGCTCAAGGGAGGAGACTCCGCACTGTACTTCGGCATTATAGCCTTCATCTGTTAGTATCTAGTCTCATCTCCATACTGCATTTATGAACGGTCACTCATGTCTCTAAAGACGCGTTTTACTGCTGACATCTTCTATGTGACTCCTACTCCCATTGCACTTTCGTTTTTCTTTTATCGATTTCTTCCATTATTTTCTTATATTTTATTTTTACTCTGTTCCTGTAGAGAAATGATCTTTGTGAATGACAGTGTCCTTTATATAATAAGGTTGACTTGACTTGACTGAGGATGCAGGACCCTAAAGCATGGCAAAGTTGCTATTCCACCCAAAAGCATTAAGAACCCCAGCATGGCTGTGCTGAACTGGGATCAGGTTTCCCAGTCTAATTGCTGTTTCACATCATTATGTAGGAAAAGACTGGTCCAGAAACAGCAGTCTGTTTCTGAACGGGATGTTTTGTGAATATGGGCACTGATATCCTGTACAGCCGGCTGTGGATATTTACCCCCCAAAGCCATTATTGTTCTGCCCAGTAAATGGGCAGCAGTTTGGTGGAGGTATCAGTTACCGTGATATGAAGGCGGATGAAAAAGCCATTTGCCCTGGGAAAGCCCCAACCATGGAGCAATACTGTATGAAGGGAGAGACTCTCTACGCAGATGCAAAACTTCTGTTTTAAAGTTATTAAACACGTCGTACAGCCTTTACATTGGTTACGTTCCATCTAAACAGCCAATGTAAACAGCACAGGATGGGAGAAGGGTTACAAGATAGCTTTTTCCAGTAAGTCGGATGTGTGTAATGTGAACATGGCCTGGAGAGCCAGTTTATACTGCCTGCTTTCACGGCCCAGCTGTGTTGCTCTCATCTGGAGCCAGCAATTAGTACACTATCTGCTCTTGGAAAGTCTCCATTCAGCTGGAGTGATCATTGAGGTCACACTTCAGTAATCTACTTTCTCCATACTCAGAAAGAGCCAGTGGATGCTTAATGTTGTCTACATAAAAGCCCTAGAGGAGAAAAAGTATATTGTGATAAGTGGCAAGGGTGACGACTCATTTTTTGGCTACAATGAAAATTTTGGCCTATTTTCAGTTGTAGAAATCTGAAGAAATTGTGGAGCTCCTAAAGCTTGTGAGCAATGGTAGTGATAAAACTGGGGACAAATCCCGCCCAAGAATTGTATCTATATTAGGGGTGTCATTACTTAATCATTACTTGATTTAAAACACGTTTATGATGTTAATCAGTTTAAGGATTGTTTTGCAATTCAACCTATAAACATGGTCTTCACGTGTCATATAAAGCAGCGTTTTGCAGTCTGAAAATTCTCAACAAGAGTGCACTATTAATTCTTAAGCTGCTTTATACCGAAAGGGAGGAAACTCCCCCCAGCAGGATCCCACAATGCACAAATTAAATTTATATAAAGTAGAATACATTTTTTGCTGCTATAAATATCGTGTATGATCACTCTAGGATCAAAGTCACTTTAATGTTATGAGCAGCTGTGAACACGTACTGAATGTGATGAAACAAGATTTCTCCGCGGACCACGGTGCAGCCTTCAACAGAGTGTTTGATCGAGACAATAAGCAATGGACAGCGATCCCACGGGTCAGGGAATTTCTGGAATATCAGGGAATTTCAGTAAAGGCATTTCCAGACAGGGAATATCAGGGAATTTGATCATTTGGGTGCCAAGTCAGGGAATTATCAGGGAATTTTGTTAAGAGCATACAGTGCAGTAGCCAAAACCTGATGTGTATTTCCGTCTCTTTGTTCCCAGTGAGTGTTTTTGTTTTGCTCAAAACCTCTGCCGCTCAAAAAACAGCATTCTAGAACTCAAAATCTTTGTGAAAACTGCGTCGACATATGTCCTTACACTTGCTAACTTACCAAACATGCCAGGCAAGTGTAAATTTCAAGATATTTGGCTTTAAAATGAAGAACTGAAGGACTGGCTCACCCAAAGTGATGATGACAGAAGAGCAAAATGCGAAGTATGTAAATCCGTCATACTTCTCTCCAGTATGGGACAGCGTGCACTTACGAGCCATGCGACTGGGAAAAAAACATGTTGCGAAGATGAAGATGCTGAAAAGATCCACCTCGTCTCAACTTCCATCACTGCGCTTCTCCAGTCGTCCACATCAAGCAGCTTCATAGCATATAGAGCTGCTTTGCTCAGAATGGCCCATTTTACCGTGGCCATTTCTAGATAAAACATGCATGTAGAGGATGCCAGAGATGGAGTTGAGGTTTTGGTATGGTCCGTTCAAGACACCAAGCTGCCTCTATTCAACAACAATGACGTCAGTGCAGTTTTGAATTCTATAACCCCTTCTGCTCAGCATCCAAACGTTATATTGGACATTTCTTTATACGGGAGGTCATGGAAATTCTGCTTTTTGGTTAGGGAATGTCATGGAAAAGTCAGGGAATTTTAAGTCTGACTTAGGGTGGGAACCCTCAATGGACAACACAAGAAGTAGACAATTGTAGCGGTAGTGGATATAACAGTATAGTGTGGACGGGATGTAAACCTTCCAGAATTATTAATATTGCACCATAAGTATGACCATTGTGCCTGTGGCAGCTAGCAGCATTAAACAAAGGGCAGAGGGTGACAAACAATACAATAAATAGACAATACAGCAATGTAACAGTGGTGTGAATGGGATGTAAAACTGAAACAATACAATAAACAGTCAGTGGTGTGAATGGAATGTGAATCTGAGACAGAACAATAAATACAGCAATATAACAGCAGTGTGAATGGCATGTAAATCTGAGACAATACAGTAAATAGACAATACAGACATGTAACATAAAAGTGGGAAGTGTATGTAATCCTACCAGAATTGATAATATTGCACCATACATACATATTGCACATACAGTGTGACGAGGATGTAAACCTTCCAGAAATAAAAATATTGCGCCACCAGGAGCATTGTATTTTTGCACAGGAACATATAACATTGCACTCGAGTAATGATGAAAATAATTATTAGATTACTCAATTACTAGCATAATTGTGACAGCCCTAGTACTTCATTTTTATAGTCTATATTTCCCTATCATGTAAATAATCTTTTAGGAAATTTTAAAGATTAAATTCAAATTCTTAAGTGGTGTTTGTCCGTTTGCACCATTTTGGCATTTTTAAAAAAGATAACTGACTGTTTGATTTGAAAACACATTAATAATACGTGGTAGTACTCATAACATAGCACTGATATCTCTTATATGTGGTGATTTCCAGAATTAGGTCGAATGGTCTAGTGGATAATGTGACAGTAATGTTGATATTAGGGAGGGCCGCCATAAATAAATCAGCGTGTGGGAAACACTATTATGTGTAAATTCCACTCCCACAAAAACACATGTATCATGAAAATGCTAGGAAGTGTTCTATAATAAAATTTCGAAACAAAGCTCTTCTACCAGATCCACCCATAGTGGCTAGCTCACTGCTTTGCAGTTTCACTTCTTATGTGGTTCCTTTTAAAGTAATGCCATTGTTACTTGTCACAAAGAGTTCATTTCAGAGCGTGGCTTCGTTTCTCTCTGTGTATCCATGTTGTGTAACTGAGCTGCTGTTTTGTGTTAGAGATGTTATCTCACGCCTGGTTTGGCCCTAATGCACCATGGTCAAAGTGTAACAACTGCTGTTTCAAGCTTAAATTAAAGCAGATCACATTTCCCAGAATGATCATTGGCATCAAATGAATATCCACTGTTAAAAGCCAAGTCAAACCTTGTCTAATTTTGTGCTGAACAGGGTTGCAACAGACCATAATGTTGACAACACGACGTACATGCTCCGGGACTGGCTCATTAATGTCCAGAAACTGTACCACTACGTGGAGTGGAGGCCTCAGGATCAGCCTAGGTTTGTAAATCCTACACCGTCATGTTACTATAGCTGTCAGGGTTGGATTCTACAAGAAAAAGTATCTGGGTAGGAGTCTGGATGAAACTGGTGTTGCACCAACAGTGTACTGGGATCAGAATACAGGCACCTAAATATATTGACACAAGTAAGAATGGCAATACCTCTAATATAGTGTAAGGCATTAAAGATAAACCATGCCAATTAATCTTTAATTTAGCTCTGATAAATGCAACCTGTACTTTATGTTTGTTAATTTTGTTGTATCTGTGGTAAAAAATTTGACCAAAATAAAATATTTAAAAAGTGGCATCTTATAAACATCAGGAGTTATAGGCACAAGCAGTTTAGATTGAGATGGTATCGATATCAGTTCTCAGTATCAGCTGATGCTTGCGGATCAGGTATTGGTTTTGGAAAGATAAAGTGGTACTGGTGCATCACTTGATTACATCCAACATCTGTTTAACTGTAGATTCTTTTAACTTCTATATACATTATGTAGTTAAAACACTGAGGAGTATAACTATGGGCCCACATGATTAAGGGGTTAATTTTTCATGCAGAACAGAAAGCCTGAAAATGCACCGAATACACAATTTCTAAATGTCATATTTCATATTCTCTCCCCCCTTTAGAGAGTATCCTGATGAGGACGGACCCAAGCATTGGCCAAACTCCCGATATGCTCATGTGATGAAGCTGCGCCAAGCTGCTCTGGAATCGGCCCGAGAGATGTGGGCCGACTACTTAATGGTGTGTGTTTCCCAGTCTGAGCGAACAAAGAACACAATACAGACAAAGACAGCGCCAGGCTGGACATAGAAAGTTGACTAAGCCATCCTTTTCCCTTCTCAGAAGACCACGAGTCGCGAAAATTATAATTACATTTGCTTTATTGTTGCTATTTTCATGCACAGTGCTTGATCCACGTTGTCTAAGGAATATGGGCTGTGACACTTGGACAGGATCAACCTGTGATTTAGCGGGAGCGACACCATAAAGCGTCTGGCCAGCTGAAACATCTTTATGCTCAAAATGCTGCTGTAATTTAGCAGCGCAGCTACGAGGCTCTAACCAAACCTCTCTAGGCCATTGGATGATTTTTGAGAGAAAACTGTGTAAATCTAATTTTTTACAGGAACCATTCTTTAAGCACCAGGGGTGTTGAATATAATTTTCAGTGAAGATTACAAAAAAAAGAGAAAATTTGTAACAACTGCACTGGTATGTCAACAGTATAAACTCCTACTCCTTCCCCTCCCACTATGCTCTGATGTTATTGGACTGATTTAATTAATGGCAAATGAAATACGCCAGGAAGAGCCGGTCGCTTGTGTCAGTGATATGTTCTCAGTACACTGCTTTTTTTTCCAATTAAGTTTTGAAGTAGTTGTGCTTTTATTAAGCCAGTGCCAGCCTGTTCACCTACTGAGTAGAAGCTCTCCTTGGCTAAATGTAAATGAGAGCAGGCTGCAATCAGAATGTTGTGGGTTTGAATCCCAACACTGCTGTTGTCATCACTGAGGTACCCTTCAGCAAGGTACCACCTTCACACACTGCTCCTCGGGCGCCCCTCGTTGGTGGCAGCCCACTGCTTCACTTGGTGAATGGGTTAAATGCAGAGAAAGAATTTCACACTGTACACACTGTGTGCTGTGGTGTGGTGTGTTCACATGTGACACTAAGGGGCCACTTTACATACATTTGAATTATTTTTTTCTGTTCTGAAAAAATAATTAACATACTATATCTGTCTGTTCAGCTTGTAGAAATTCGGCCACTCCCATTGATGCAAAAGTATATTTCAGGCTGGACTGCTTTTTAAATTAGGCACAATACATGGCATCCAATCAGAACAGAGGTGTCACATCCCCGGTCAGCAGCGGCCATTATCCACTGTGTGGGGCCCAGGGAGTCCGCCTTTTTGCTGCCACCTGCCCCCCTCCGCCCCGGGGTTGTGTCGTTGAGGAGGTGTTCTGTCACATCCCCGGACTTTTATTTTGAAAGAGTATGTTCACAGTGTCCAACTTCATGTATTTAGTCACAGCTGTCTTGTGTGTAAGTCTAAGTGATTGTGTTTATTGTAGGTCAAAGTCATTTGTGTATTTATGTTGCCTTTGGTCATACCTTTGTGTTGTTCCACCGTCTATTGTAGCCGTCTTTTGGTTTTTGTGAATGTCTAGAGATATACCCGTCATTTGTGTATTAGAGTTTGCTTTGTGTTTTGGCCCTCGTGCCTTCTTTGAGTTTGTGTTGTGAATAAAGTCTAGAAAAAGGGAAATCTGCGCCTGCGCCTCAATCCCCTGGGCATACGTGACGAGAGGTCATTTACATACATCAGTCCTAAAGGCATAGTAACGATAGTAACGATAAACAGCTTGTGAGGGATAAAGAGAGGTTGGAAAATGGTTATGTAAAAATGAATGTCATAATTGCAAGAAATATATTTGTTAAAAAGAAAAATATGTAAAATACCTTTTTGTCATATGGTACACTCATCAATTCTAGATGCATCTTAAGTGTTTTTGTTCAAATTTCTCAAACATTTGTAAACTTGGACTAGTAGCACGGGAGCAGCATTGTATTAGGTCTTTACTGATTATATTATATTTCACATTTGTCATCAATTGTGTCTGTATTTGAATGCAAGTGTACTAACTGATGTTACTTTCATTCACTTTAGTAATAAATGTGTTTTATTCTCTCCTATATCAGATAGTTGACTGTGACAACCTCCTGACCAATCGGGATGTGCTGTGGAAGCTAATAAAAGAGAATAAAACTATCATTGCCCCGATGCTGGAATCTCGTGCGGCCTATTCCAACTTCTGGTGTGGAATGACTTCTCAGGTTTGTGTTTCTCTGCCTTCTTATACTGCACTTTTGTTAACCCTGCTGGAGTTATTGTCATTCGTCGGTCTACATTCAATTCACAGTACATTATTATTTTGTAATATAAGTACATAGGTAATTATACATTTGTAATGAATTACATTTACATTCAGCCTGTATGGCCCACTCTGTGCATCTGTGGGTCCATGCCAAAACGAACAAGCACTTGGAAAACATGTAAAGACTGCACAGGCAAACTTTTCATCAAATTGAAATCATCATAAAATATCTCCTACATACATACTCCCCCTTAATTAACGCTTCAGGCAATTAGGGACTAAAATTATATGATAGAGCAGGATTGTGACTGGAACCAGGTCTCCAAGACCAGGGTTGGTGACCACTGGTTTAGAAAATATACTGTCCACAGAATGTCTCTGAATGTTTCAGTGAACGGGAAGTGAGCAATCAGTAATGGAAATGACAACCTGACTCTTCATTGTTTTTACTGATGACAATTTAGATGGCCAAATTCATACCACCTAGGGCAGTTTGTGCTCCCTCATGCGTATGGATCTAGTTTTGGACGTAAATGTATAATCTGTGCGTGTGAAAGAGCAAGAAGGAGCAAGCACATGCAAAACATTTAGAGAGGAGATGAATTTGCCTGTTTGTTTCTAAAGGGTTACTACAAGCGGACCCCTGCCTACATACCGATGCGGAAGCAGGTACGGAAAGGCTGCTTTGCAGTTCCAATGGTGCACTCAACCTTCCTGGTGGATCTGCGCAAACAGGCCTCCAGACTCCTGGCCTTCCACCCACCGCACCCCGACTACAGCTGGGCCTTCGATGACATCATAGTGTTTGCCTTCTCGGCTCGAATGGCAGGTGTGTGCATCTTTAAACACACACACACACACACACACACACACACACACACACACACACACATACACATACACACACAGACACACACACACACACACACATAGAAGGCCCTGTAATGATGATTATCATTTCTGAAACAAAAAAAGGCTTTAAAGATTAAAACTAGTTGTTAGACAGAGATCTAATGTACTGTAAATACAGTTGACCTGTTTGGTTAAGTTCGCTTCTTTAGTTTTGTGCTGGAGCTACAAGGCCAGTGTAGCTAACAAGTAATGGACGCTTAGACCTGCATTTGCAATTTTTCTCACAATGTAATGAACTAACAGTTATCTCCATAATTATAAGCATCCTTGGTAAATATGGGTAAAAAAAGGTTATGAGAAACATCAGTATGTACATATGAGCAAAAAAATCAAAACTGTAATTGAAGTAAACTTAGTCTTTGAAAATAAGAAAAACTCTAACCTAAAACTTCACTCTTACCTAAAAACACAGGTGCCAACAAATGACTTGAGTATTAAAACTTGGCATAATCTGTTTTGTTCAGAGGTGCAGATGTTTGTTTGTAATAAGGAGACGTATGGCTATTTCCCCGTTCCTCTTCGCTCCCACAACACTCTACAGGATGAAGCCGACAGCTTCATTCACTCCGTGCTGGAGGTCAATGGTGAGTTTCTCAGCTGGAGATAAAGTAGAAGTGTAATGACTAAGTCTGGTGAGTGCCTCAGATTTACTGTCCTCTGTCCCTACACAGTGCGAAATCCACCTGTGGAGCCCTCCCAATACCTTCGCTTCCCTTCCAAACAACCCGACAAGATGGGCTTTGATGAGGTATGTTTTGGCCTTCATTGGGGTGACTTGTTCCCAAATCAGCCTGCGCTAAAAGTTTGAAAAATTCAGTTTTGCACTGAAGCCATGAGGCTAATTGAACTAACAGTTTGCATAAGCTCACACCCACTAGGTAGCTTTGTGCTAAATGCATAATCACACTCGTCCCTCCCCATTTATCCCATACCATCTTGAGTTATTATTAGTATTCTCAAATAGACATGCACATGTTGCTTCTGTCACTGTTTGACATACTGTTCTCCAGAAATATCCACTGTAGTCTGGGATCCTGTTAATACTCCAGTACTGACAAACATTCACTGCCAGTTCATTTACTGTGGCAGTACTAAGTCTAGTAGGGCTGAAACGTGCTTGTTTGTAACTGACGCGCATTTCAAAGATTTAAGATGGCGCGTTTATTTTGCTGTCTATGGAAATGGCAGAAAATGAATATCCCGGTGTGTGTAAAAGGCAGAAAATGTGTAAAGTGTGGGATCGTTGTACACTGCATATGGAGGACAATGTAGTGCAGTGTACACACGGTAAAACGGACCTGGCCCACCACAACAGTACATATAATGTATGGAGAAGATGTGTTTTGAGATGTAACTTGTCAGTTACAAAACTCCTTGTATATACCTCTCCACCATAAATAGAAGTGTAAATGCTTTTAAATCCAAAATCTTCTAAAAACTACTATTAAACAAAGTTTCTGGCACCAGAGTGCATCTGTAATTAAAGGATCTGTAACTACCTTTACATATGCATTATATGTACTGCCTGTGTGTGTGTGTGTGTGTGTGTGTGTGCGTGTGTGCGTGTGTGAGGGAGGGAGAGATGAGGAGTGAGATCTTGGTGCATTTGCCCTCTTGCTACTTCGACTTGCTACTATCGACTCATAACACAGCCATAACTACAAATAATTACAAATAGTGCACGTTCTAACAAGCACTAGTGCTCATGTCAGAGGCTCCGAGCCGCTTGGAGAAGCACAGTTCACATGAGGATGCTTTTGGTTCAGGTGCTGCAGCTTTGCATTCTACTCTACCCACCTACCTACCTCGTCTGGATACAGTTGGAAACTGAACTGTACTGTTTCAGTCGGATTATTAGTAATACCTGAATTATTTTTATATATGTATTTTGCTATTTTGTACCTTTATACTTTTTGTTAGTCATTCTTTATTCTCAGACGGGCTATTGCTGGGGGTGCGCCCCTTTTTCCTTTTTTTATTAAGATAAAACTAGGGACAAATAGTCTAACCTATGTTTGTGAAGTTGTATTTCATAGTTTTTTTTTTTCATGTACATCATAAATGTTTCACAGAAAGGTTCATTAAATGGGCTTAGTTCTGGAGCCAATAAGCCAAAAGTTTGATCTAGTAAAAGTGTTGAGTTTGAATAATACCCTTTTTTGTGAGGAATAACAGCCAATTGCTCGCTCATTTTAAGAGGACTTTCATGTTGCATAACACACTATTGACGTAGTTGTTTAAAAACAAAAAAGTATGACAAATCCGATTACTCGATTAATCGATGACAAAATCGACAGAATACTCGATTCAAAAAATACTCGATAGTTGCAGCCCTAAAGTCTAGCTGTAATAGCTACAAAACTGTAGCTTATTTGCCCAGGGTATTAAAGCACATGTGTTTGTGCGTGCCTGTGTGTGGATGTGTTTTGAATGCGTGCAGGTGTTCGTGGTAAACCTGCAGCGCCGATCTGACCGTCGAGAGCGAATGCTTCGGGCGCTCCGCGAGATGGAGATCGACAGCAAGATCGTGCCTGCTGTCGACGGCAAGTAAGACAGATTCCCTCGACTTCACATGACTGATCCTTCAGATTGTGAGACCAAAAAGGTGTTTAAAAAATGAATTAAATAAATAGCATCTGATGTATTTGTGCTCGTTCCTTAGAGCCATGAACGTGAGTGAGATCCATGCTTTGGGGATCCACATGCTGCCAGGCTACAGTGACCCCTACCATGGCAGGCCTCTTACTAAAGGAGAGCTGGGTTGTTTCCTCTCCCATTACAACATCTGGAAAGAGGTACGGATGTAACCCTTTTACGAATGTAACCCCTTTTACTTCAATCAAGTTAAATTGTAGATTGTAGAGTTAGGAAGCTGTGGCTTACGAATGTAACTTAGTTTTACTTAGTGGATGCATGTAAGCGTTAAATTGATGGCTCAATGAAGAGTCAAATTTCCAGTTTTCCCTTTTTCAAGGCAAGACCGATCTTGCAAACCTCATATCTGAATCATTATAGGCTTGCCTAGAAACCAAGTTGTTAAGTAATTTCAGTAATAGACCTGTTTATGTGGTTTCTGACACTATATGACATAATATTTTCTATTAAATAGGGCATTAGCGTTGTAGTTCAGTGCTTTGGCAGATCACTTACTGTCAGGATGAGGAGTGAATGGTGTGAATTATTTATTTACCAGCTTGTCTTTTTATTGACAGATAGTGGAGCAAGGCCTTCAGGCCTCACTGGTGATAGAAGACGACCTACGGTTTGAGGTTTTTTTCAAGCGCCGCCTGAAGAATCTGTTGAGTGAGGTGCAGAGCGAAAGTCTGGACTGGGACCTTATGTGAGTTGGCCGGTTTCCTAGAAGCACTTATGGAACTCTGGTGTTATTTTTATGGATGAAAAATATATATATACCTTTTTTTCCCTCCACTTTCTCAGCTATATAGGCCGAAAGAGGATGCAGGTGGACCGGCCGGAGAAAGCTGTGCCAAACATACACAACTTGGTGGAGGCAGACTATTCCTACTGGACGCTGGGATATATGATCTCATTACAGGGGGCCAAAAAGCTCCTGAAGGCAGAACCACTCAGCAAGATGCTGCCTGTGGATGAGTTCCTTCCTATTATGTTCAACAAACATCCTGTGTGAGTTATTCTGTTAAATGTCGGCTATATTTTAGGGCTGAAAGTTATTTGATGTTATTGAATATAACCAATTAGAGTAAAAGAGTTTGTAAAACAGTTTCAATTGACATTTATTTTACATTATTTTATTGAAAAGAAAGAAAAAGGCCAACATTTACAAGCCACATTTGGTCCAGTTAATTATTCATTGATATAAATAATTAACTACAAAAATATTCATTTTTCTGCAGCCCTACTTTATATTTTTACCACCTTGCTGGTGACTAACAGTGTGGCTATTTGTCTGGAAACAGCTAATTTACAGAAACTGTGGTAAAGATTGTACACCCCTGTATAATAAGAAGGTTATTTACCAGTTTGCCTCTACATTGCCATTTGCAGTAATGATGGTGATGCCAAGGCTACTAAAAATGGAACCAAATGCTTTAGAATATGTCCCACTATACATGTTACTGTACTGTACATAGTTTCATCACATGGCAAGGATGACTTAAGAGCAACTGAAAGCTATATAAAACCTGTTTGTTGTGAAAAATCAGTCTCAACGCAGTTTTCTTGAGATCCCAGGTTTAGGGCTAGAGAGTGATGATTTAGACTAGCATATTCTAATTGGTGGGATATTATTTTCCATTACCTGTAAACTACTTTAGAGAGAAAAAAAACTGCAAATTTGATTTTCACAACATAATCCTTAATATTTTACTACTACTGTATGTTTATCTTTGGTTGGTGAAAGGTCAAATAATGCCACTTGACTATATTTAAACTGTAGAGGTAGGAAGCTGTGGCTTATGAATTTAACTTGGTGTTACTTAGTGGATGCATGTGAGCATTAAATTGATGGTGCGATGGAAGTCAAATTTACAGTTTTCCCTTTTTCCAAATTTGACTGATCAGCCAAGGCAGAACTGATCTTGTAAACTTCATATCTGAATCATCATAAGCTTGCCTAGAAGTTGTTAAGTCTTCTCAGTAATAGATGTGGTTTCTGGCACTATATGACATGCTATTTTCTATTAAATATGACAGCTGTTAGCCACATTAGCTTTGTATCTCCAGGTCAGTGCTCAACAAGCTCAACATGCCACTGGACTATTTAAATTTGAATGTAACATGACTCATTACTCCCTTTTAACCCTTTACAGATCAGACTACATGGAGCAATTTGAGAACAGAGACCTGAAGGCCTTCTCAGCGGAGCCCCTGCTGGTGTACCCCACCCACTACACGGGCGAGCCGGGCTACATCAGCGACACGGAGACGTCAACCGTGTGGGACAATGAGAGCAAGCGCACAGACTGGGACAGGAAACGCTCCCGCAAAACCCACGAACAAGCCGAGATCAGCACGGAGGCACAGAACACTGACGTGCTGCAGTCTCCTCTTGACAGTACGGCACGTGACGAGCTATGACCCGCGCCTTTAGGACCCTTCACATCCAGAACCATGCATGATTCACTTTTGGGTTTTTTTTTGTTTTGTTTTTTTTTAAAGGTCCTGGGATATACCACACCATCTGTGCCTTTTGACTGACCAAAGAATGATTTTTAAATGTTTTTTTTTTTTTCTGTGATCCCTCTAGGGGTATAAAATTCCTTCGCTTCGATTAGGTTTGATTATGATTCTTCAGGAAACCAATCACTTCTTCATGAAAGCTCAGATTTCACCATGCTATGTGCATTTACTATTTTGGCACGCATTTTTGCACTATTTACAGTAGTGGAATATAGACAAGTAGAACAAGATACAAAGCCTTTTTAAATGTCAACGTTTCAAAGGCTGAGAATTTTATTTTGGCAAAAATGGAGTATAATTGAATTAAAGAATAAAACATTCCAAAATCGATGTAGATAAACCACTACCTTCAGATGCATTTTATACCGCTAACTCTTTTAGATCCAACCACCTCAGTGCCTTTGTCTCGCTAGACTGTCTTGTGTCCCTGCACAAAGCAGCCTCAGTATAAGCCCTTCATTTTCTGTCACTGAAGCTTTTTCTGGCTACTGTAGTCCATTGTTCCTCATTTTAAAATCCACAACCGTCATAGAATTGTTTACTTACACTATGTGTCCAAAAGTTTGTAGACACCTACTCCTCCAGTGTCCCTGCCCCCCATCTCCATCCCCCTTTGCTGCAGCAACTGCTTTTACTGAATTTAGCGATGAGAACATTACTGAGGTCAGGTGCTGATATTGGATGATCAGTTTTGGATTACAATCTCCAACTCTTGGATGCACCTCCCATTTCAGAGAATGCGGTTCAATGCTGTGGGGCTTTATATCCCTCGCCATTGGGCATAGAGCCTCATGTACAGCTGCTCCAAAGTGTCCCTTTCTATCGGCCGTCCTTTTCTATAGTGATTATAGCTGTGTTTGTACCACTGTGCGTCAGCAATGGATGTAGCTACATTGTCTAACTTGAAAGGATCTGAATACTTTTGGACATATTGTGTCACACTATTGTGAAGTCTGTACTTTTGCCACTATTAGTGTTAGAAAAAAAAGAAAGGCAATCATCTTACTGTGTGTAATGATAAAGCTGTTGTTTTTTTAACTATATCTTCCATCTGTGTATCTTGTCATTCATCAGAAAGGAAAGGAAAAGCCTGTTTTTAAGGCCGGTCCCAGACACTGCTGGCTAGTTTATCACATTCTTTCATGAACACCAGCCTCTGCAAAAGTCTCACAGACAATTTGTGGTTTTGCAGCTATATCATCAGAGAAGCCGTTGAAATACCACACATTTTCTACACGGCCGCAGAGTCTTTGAGAGAGGACAGATTCATGTGTTGTGCAGTGTTTTGGTAGTGTGTGGGAGTGGGAACCCCTGACGATGGGCTTTGGGCATCTAGCTGAGGCTCATATGTGTACTACGCTGGATAAGGCATTGCTCGATTGTAATGTTCATTTATATGCCATCAGTGCAGTTTTGTCTTTTGGGTTGCACACTTTTGCTGATACATGTGTTGATGTCATAGGTTTTCTCCATGTAGAGATCATGTACACATTTGATTCAGGGAATTACATTGCATTTTTTTTTGCAGTATATTCTGGCAAAAAAGCACAAATAGCTAGTCAACCTGTCACCATGTTGTGTTCCGAATGTGCCTCAAAAATACACTGCTAAGTGACGTAAGGCGGTTTTGTGTGTTTTTTAATATATACTCTCATTCCGTAGGTGTCTCAGTGGTCATAGATTTATGAGAATTGTAAATTACAGAGGTGGTCCTGAGATTGCTTCTCGTCTATGGCTTTTCATTGAGTGATATCCTGCTATATCCTCACACTTGACTTATAATGACCTCGTGTGAAAGATAAAACCGACTTTATTTCTGCTTGTGTGCTGGCCTCCATAGTTCTCCTACCCACGTTTTAACATCAGAGCGACTGGCTTACGGTCAAGCTAGATAGCTGGCGTGTGTTATTTCTGTGTTCTGTATTGTCATCATTTCTGTATTCTGTATTTGTGGTGGCATGTGTGGTAACGTGCCCCTGCAAGACCACACAGTAAAACCTGCCCTCTGACAGTGGTTTCTAAGGCTCAGTAGCACAAGCAGTACATGGCAGCTCAACTGATTGACTATTAAGTAGTGCAATGTAATTTCTCATCGTGGTGAAATAACTATTATTTTTAAATTTAATCTCTTGTTACTTTTCATTAGCATTTTTCATTTTTAAGTATTTCTGTTTTTCTGTTCTTCTAACCACTGTAAAACCAAGTTGCTGTACATCAAAGCAGCGTGGGATCGAAGTGATGATTTTAAATCGATACGTTTCACAGAAATCGCCTTTATTTATAGGATATTGATATAGCAGATCGCTAAGGTGCCACTCATCAGCTGACAATCGAGCCAGTTGTGTTTGGGCAGGGAAACACCAGACTGCTGGGCTTGGAAACACAGATTACACTGCGCTAGGAAATTACTGGCTTGTTTATCAGTTTGATTTTACACTGAAAACATAAGAGAAATCTGTCTTTTTGCTGAACTAAGATTATTTTTAAAAATGCACATTTATTTTCAGAAGCACAAATTACAATCACAGGCCCAGATTTGCCCCATATTTTAGTACCAGATCGTGGTCAACAATAACAAAGACCTTTTTCAGGTTGTAAATTGATTTTATTAAGCGGTCAGATGTTTGATGTTGTCTATGCATCTGATTTGCACTAAAAGCTACATCAATTTCACTGATTTTTGTCCTTCAAAACCACATGACCTCCTGCTAGAAAGGCATTTGTTGGATTTCAGTTACTGAGAGAGGGAGTGCACCATATTGAGGCATTATTTATATTTGAGTTCCCATTTTGCTCCTCTCAAAAGAAGGTCAGTCTATACTATTGTCCATTTTAAAGATAACAGTAAATCTGGAGAGCACATAAGCAAGTTTATTTGCTTAATAAAGTGTGTAAGGAAAAGCAGAAGAGCAACTGTTGCTCAGGTGACCGAGAGTGTCAAGGCAGGATGTGATCAGACTGTGTCAGCGCGAATGGTCTTTCTACACAGAAAGGGACATTATAGTAGGGCTGTAGTGCATAAACCCCTTATTAGACAAATGACAGTTTGAGGTTTCAGTGGTGTGAAAAACACAGGCACTGGGCTACAGAAATGTGGAAAACAGTGATGTGGTTAAGTGAGTCATCCTTTACTATATTCTCACAAGTGGGTGAGTGCATGTGAAGCTTAGGAGAACATTACAGGCCTGAAGGCTTGACCCATATGGTGAGGGGTCCTGTGGTGCTCTCTACCACCATCATCAAAACACCAAAACTTCAGGAAAAATGTTTTTCGGTACCTTTAATACCATTCCAGAGACTCTAAGCCAAGGTGCATTAAATCATTGATGGTGCATCTGGTGGCTTGAGATTATCCCACTCCCTTGCTTACACAGTAGGCTGTGCATTCAAGAAGAAACCAAAGGAGACACCAAATGTATTTTGGGTGACTGACTACATTTCATATATTGAGTTTTCACCAACCTCAATTTTACCCATTTTTTGCTCAGACCAGTAATGCTTACTGTAGCCAAGAGAGGGCAGGAGAGTAGTAATAAGATGTCAAGGCCAGGGAAACCCATCCTCAGTCTAGAATTTTAGGGTTTCTAGAATTTTAGTCACATTTTAGGGTTTTCACTGCTGTTGTACACCAATGCAACTCAAGAAAGTCTTGTTAATTAGTTGGATCAGCGACACTGGGGGCATGTGCGGAATAGGAGGGTCACCAGAACCGGGACTGGGAAACACTGGTTTAGACCATTAGGCCTCACAAAGACCTTGTTGAAGGCCTCTCTGTTAAATGTTCTGTTACTGTGTTTGTTATACCTTCTGGGAAAGCACTACTGCCTGTTTTCACTATAGAAACAAAAACCTGAATATTCAATTTGAAAATACCAGATAATCCTTTGTTGCGTGGAAATTAAATTAACATGCATCGAAAGTTCTTGTTTCCACATACAAGGTTTTGGTCCTGCAGCAGTATAAAGGTGTATATAAAATACACCAGGGAAGCACAAAAATGATGATTCACTGTGCTCTTGGAAATGTAAGATTCCTGAGCAATAGAGCAGTTTTATGATTGTTGTTTTTTAGAAACACTGGCCCTTAATACTCATGTCTAAAACAAAGGGCTGTTTATTAGATCTGTGATGAATAACCACACATGGGTCACACATAGCTTACCACAGTTTATTAATAACTGTGTAGGTCACTGCTTCAGCCTGTTCCTCTACCATGGCCTGCTATCGCTTGTCCTCAGTTGTTCTGTATTATGCAGAGTTCTGGGGTGACGAGGTGTGTCTTACAGTGACTGCGAGGCACACTTCCTCTTCACGCGATGGTGAAAGAGCGTTGGCCAACCTCCGCTTTAGAGGAAGCACAGTGTGCGTACAACAAATGAGAGAAGAGAGTGAGCGAAGACATGGTGGCAAGTCGGCCTTAGAGGGTGTCCTTTCTGTAGGTCGGTTTGAATGTTAGCGGAAAACTACTAGGCTGACCTGGGGCCGCTGGGTCTGGACTCTGTTCTGTCCAAATCTTCAGCATCTAACCTAAAGCTGATGGAGTAACCAGTGTCTGCAGGTGGTTCTGTTGTGTGGGTCTAGATGGAGGAGACAGCAGAGACTGCAAAGTTAAGGCAACCTAAGGGTAAGTTGAATTCACCAGCTATATACACATATGTATATATATGTATGTGTATATACAAACAAATATATCTATATATATATATATATA
>JBBIGA010000138.1:2688793-2705380 GCA_037576975.1 Alestes dentex
GGCAAGAAATTCCACTAATGAACTCTTGACAAAGAACACCTGTTAATTAAATACCATTCCAGGTCGATTCCTCATGAATCTGATTGAAAAAATGCCACGAACCTGCAAAGCTGTCATTATAGCAATAGGTGATGTTTTCAATATTAATCTGCAATGTATTCAATAATAAAAACAAAGGAAATCGTTGAATGAGAAGGCATGTCCAAACTTTTGACTGGTACTGTATATATATACTGTGCTATATATGTATTGTAAATTATGTACATGTTTCAGTTAAGTTTCAGTTAAGGAATGCCAATGCCTCACTTTTAACAGTCATTATTAGAGTAATTGATCTCCTCTTCTCTCCTGGTCAGGCCTGGCTTTGAGGAGTGCAGTGGCCGCTCGACAAGGTCACTTGGAGTGGCGTGCAGATCCTCACCCCGGGGCTCAGGCGAGAGGTCACTTCAGCAGGCAGCCTGTGAAGCCCCAGAGGAACGCCGCTCTGGCGACGGGCGCACGCTCCCAGACGCCACAGCAAATAAACAGTCCAGATTCCACCAGTCCGCTCAGCATGGATGGACACGCCTCAGTGACTCAGCCTCTGCACTGCGAGTCTGAACGCGGGACACGGCCGAACTCTTCTGCAGTTACATTCAAACCCAAAGCCAACCTCGTCCTCAGGACGGACACTAAGGGGAGGGCAGGTCACCTGCTTTATCAGAACACCAACCAGTCCAACAACGGACTGACCCGTTCAGTCAGGAGACACCCAGCAGAAGAGAGGACGGCCCAAAGGATACTGTCAGGGCTGAAGTTAAGACGCAGCAACTCGAGGAAAGGGGAGCAGCTCCATTTTGTGTGAGACTGGAGAGGGACCCAAGTGGGCACCTGCTTCACCCAGTGCTGGCTAAAGGAACAGTCTGGCAAAAAATCTAATTTTCCTCTTACACCAAATGCAGTCAAGCCAAGACATGGTTGTGTTCTGGATAGACAGTTCAAGATGAACGCTGCTACTGCATTCATCTATGAGATGCACTTTTGCCCATTTGTATAGATAACTAAAGTGTCAGAAACCCCATTGTCGCTTGGAGATTACTTGACACTTCTAACACAGAACGAGTCAGAAATGTCATGATTTAGACTTGATGTTAACTTCTGGCATATGAGATTCTTTTACTATCTGTTATTTATTTTATGGTCTTGTAGCACACAAACTTTTGAATACCAGTCATGTCTTGGTTGATCAACAGCGTTTGGGTAAAATGGAAAATTGTTGACATTTGATCTTTGGCTGAACTGTTCTTTTAAGCATTTACACAGATTATTGACTAGAAAATAATTGAATTGAATATGACTCTTAACACCTTGTGCTCGTTTGTGCTTGTGTTTCACTGCAAGACATGTTTTATATGGCTGAGTGTGTACAGTATTCTTCTTGACACTTAGTTGATGTAAATTATTTTGTATGTTAAAATGCACTCTGCCTTGTACATCATCACTTTAGTATTTTTGAACAGAAATGTAGATAAAGTGTACAGTCGGAATCAAAAGTGTCAAAACAGCCCAGACAAATGTCATGTTTTGCTGATTTTCAAAATGAAAGAAGGTACACAATTAAATATGTTAAACATGACATTTTGGGGGGCTGGGGAAAAAAATTCTGAAATATAAAATGTACCAGGTGTCGGGGGATTTTTAATCCCTGGGTGGTTGGGTTTCCCTTCTGTTTAGAACTGAAATGTCGTCACTATGTCCACATGGGTTTCTGCCAGGTACTCTGGTTTCCTCCCACAGTCCAAAGACATGTAAGACAAGTGTATCATGTGAAAAGGAGATGTTAAATTGCCCCTATGTGTGACTGTGAGTGTGTCTGTGTGTCCGCCCTGCAGTGGACTGGTGACCCCAATAACTCTGGGTTAGGCTCCAGCTCATCTTGTGACCTTGTTCAAGGATAATAGATGGATAAAATATACCATTACTTTGTCACAGGTCACGTTTTATGTTCGTGTTCTCTGTAGATGCGTTTGATTTTTTTTTTTTCACAGCTAGGCATTTTAGCAGGTGTGCCCAGACTTTTGCATATGACTGAAGGTACAATGACTCTCTTCATTTAGTTGCAGAATGTGGAAGCCTGGCTCTATTACATCAGGTAGACGTTTTTGCTTTGAAAAGTCGTTTTGATTTTTGCGAATTGTAAAAGCAATGTTCCCGAGGGGAATGTAAACATATTCTGAACTTACCAAGTGAGTTTGGGGGGATAATCTAGAATATAATTGTTTTATAATGTTTTTTCAAGCAGTTAATTTCAGTTTTCCTTGGAATTATACACAGATATCATGAGAATTAAAGGATTAAAGAGTGGTATACCATGTTTTTTAATCTTGTGTTTTCAGTTTTACAGACAGTCCTGATCGGTAGTAAAACTGTACCCAACAAATATTAAAATACCTTTATATATTAGACATTAGATTTTAAGTATTGCACATTTAATGTGTTAATGCACGTAATGTTTCATGTGAAGGTGTTAAAGAACAAAAACAAGGACCTCAAGCTTGCAGCTTTCACCACAAGAGGGCGCAAACCACCCTGTACTGAAAAATGGAAAGAATGAAGATGCTGAATCCTGATCTGACAGGAATTTCTAAAGGTTGATGAAAACATTAAAGCAGTAGTTTGGCAAAAATCTCACCTGATTTTGTTCTTAGCAACAAAAAATACGTGATTACATCTTTATTTTAACACAGAAGCTACAGGTCTAAGACAGTAATTAAATCTTGCTTATACCAGACTACATGCATAAATTACACACGTGTCTTAAACAGTGCGGTTTGTTCAGGCATTTTAAAGTAATGTATGACACTGTAATGCTGTGTAAATAAGTAAATGCTGTGTAATGCTCAGTAAATAAGCTAAAAACAGTAGCAGGGGCTTTGAATTTGGTCTGTACTTGGACTCTGAAAATGTCTTTCCTGATCAGCTACATTTGGGGCAGACTTTAACTGTTGGGTTGCTAATGATCAGAAATGGCATTGAAGTGCAGGCTGTCAGTATTTCTCAAAAGAGGCCCAGTTTTCATGGTTTGGGTGGTGCTACTAACTTGCCACCTACAGATGTTGCCGCAATTAATGACATGTCATTTGATCTTAAATCAATTTGTTGATCACACAGTTGTTAAAGTGCTATTTTGTGTTTCTTGTCAATGAGGACTGGGGCAGCCTAGTGGTTCCGTGTGATTGGAAGGTCCTGGGTTCAAATCCCAGGGCTGCCAGTGGCACCACTGAGGCACCCTTGAGGAAGGTACCGTCCCCTTTAATTTGTTGCTGGTGCTGATGGTTGGTGTTGTGAATCCATGGGGTCCAAGGACCAGAGAGAGTTAGTTCATTGTCCCATTGTGTGAAAATGGGTGTGGACTTCTTATAAGCTCAGTCACAGCTTTCACAGAGTGAACTTTTATCTGTGCCTGTACCTTTTGCCTATACTCTCTTGTCAGCGTGGTCCAATGAATTTAATGCTCTATGTGTGAACATGTTGGGCTAGAGATGTCCATGAGACCAACAATCTTGCAAATAGACAGATGTATTGATTTTCAAGCAGCAATCCTGTGGTCGGTTCATGAAGAGATGAGACACGTGAGATATTCTATTCATCACAGATATAAAAAAGGAGCAGGAGAAAGAGAGAATGAAAGAGAGAGAAAAGACCACATTTCTGCCCATCTTTATCTTCCCCTCCTCCTTCTCCTCCACCTCCTCCCTCTCTTCCCCTCCCTCTCTGGCTTTGTGTATGTATCTGTGTGTGTGTGTGTGTGTGTGTGTGCGTGTGTGTGTGCTCTCGCACTTGTGAGTGTCTGCTCTTCAGTCAGCTCAGCTCCTCTCAGCCTCGTCACCAAACCACTGGAGTTTACAGCAGAAGAGGCTAGGATTTAACACCTCTGGAGGTTTTTCATGTTACCTACAGAAATCTTAGGAGGAGTGTGTTTCACCGTGAGGTAAGTGCCATTCCTGACACACTTACAGTCAATCAGTGTACTTGACCATGCCATAAGATGTTCTACATGTCCAAAAGTATGCAGACACAGCTTCCAATTAGTGGATTTGGCTACTTTAAGGTGCACCCGTGGCTGACATAGGCGTTCTGTTGCATATAACTCTCATAGAAAAGCACTGCCTAAGTGAACGGGATGACCTGAAGCAGTCGCATATGAGCCTGAGGTCACCCCAACATTGCCCTGGGAGGTGGTGGACCTTCATGCTCTGGAGTGACAGAGCTCCATCTGATCCCTCTGGAAATGGAGTGGCTGAATGTACCTGACTTTATTAATGTTCTTGTGGCTGAATGCCATCAAATGCTCACAGCAATGCACCAACATCTATTGCAAAGCCTTCCTAGAGCAGTAGAAAGCTGAAATTGTGGCAAACTCAAATTATACCTTTGATATCACAAGGAATCCTGGTCGAGCAGTTGTCTACAAACATTTGGACAATATAGGGTCAGTTTCCCCGACAGAGCCTAGCCTAGTCATAGCTTTCCTTAGGATGGTACATTTCTGGGATTGGGATTAAGATTAGTCCTAGTCCTGTGGAGATTCTCTATACAAATGACACTCAAACCCCTGTTCCAGCCCTTGTTGTATATTTCTATAACTGTTCAGGCCCTTCCTTTGTTTTCCAAACGGATTTTTTTCCTTCAAAAGGCAGGGAAAGGGTGCTGATTAGATTCACAGGATTCTGGTGGAATTACAGGATTACTGAGTCAGTGTGTGTGTGTGTGTGTGTGTGTGTGTGTGTGTGTAACAGCAGGTTGATCATGTTGTTTAAGTCTAAACCTGTTTTATCATTAAGAGGTAGAGGTTCTGTTTTAAACTGTATAGAATCATGTCGCTTTAATAAAAAATAAGGAGAATTTTCCGAGTTTCACGGCAAACAACTGATTTTGAGGGTTTAGTGATGAAATTACGTGTATTTTAATAAACAACGTCCTTGATTCTTAGATTTTCTGCTCAAATTACATGAAATAACTCAACATGCAGAACCAAAACTAGGAGCTAAACTGTCCAGCCTGGACTTTAACCACGGAGCCCAGCGCCATAAATAAAAAGTAAAAGTTTATCTACTGGAAAAACTGTAATATTAATTTTGCTTTGAATAATCCGTAATGTTAAAATCAGCTATGTCAACTAAATCATTCGAACCCAAAAATAAAGACGTACTGAAACGGCTTATTTTTAAAACTGATTCATGTGCGAGTATTTTTAAATGAATTAAAATTCCAGTTTGTTTTTTATTGTTTTTTCCCTCTCTATCTTACAGTTTCAGTTGATTTCAGCCGGAGCGCCTCGCACTAAACACAGTAACAGGATTTAGAAAATGAATTTAATAAATGCTAAAGTTAGAAAAAGATTGGATATAAGCGTCTTCCAAAATATCTGAAAAAATATTTTATTAGACAATGAAGAATCCAATGCATACATCTTATTAGCCGCGTAAACTAATTTTTTTTTTTAACTGGAAATTAAATGGGTTCCGTGTAAATGTTTCCATATTTGGCAGGCGACAATAATAATAATAATAATAATAATAATAATAATAATAATAATAATGTTCCTTCTCTTATTATCATAATTTAGTAGATTTGGCTGCATACATACATAACATACATTTTGTTTTACATTAAAACAATCTAGTCTGACCAATATCAGATGGGGTACAATAGTAATTTAGAAATTATAAAGATGGGGTACAACAGTAATTTTATATGAAATTAAAATCAATGAAACAGGTACTACAGTGATTGAATTAAAACCATTGCCTTATATTACATTATCCGTTTTTACATAGCCTATCCGTTTTATAGGCTTACACACATTGATGCTCTCACTGACACTTAAAAACAGTATGCAAGTTTTCATTATTATATAATAATAATCATCTTCCTTATCATCCTCATCGTCATAAAAATAATAATTTATAATCGCAAATATTCCGTTGGCCCTTTGGGGTATATGTGTATGTTGTGCTTCTGTAAATAATAAAAGTATATTTTTTTAATTGGATAAAAAGCGCAAGATTTAAACGAGATAAAGACGCTGGACTTTAAGCTCGCGCTCCTTTACGGGGCTCGTTAACCGTTCCGTTTCTCTTTTCCCACCCGTTCTCCGACACGTCCAGCGCTGATACACTATATGGACAAAAGTATTGGGACAATGCATTGAAATACATACTTTAATATGGAGCCCAGCAGACCCCTGGCTCGCAGTCTGTGTCCCAGTTCATCCTAAAGGTGTTCATCTCAAAGGTGATGGGGTTGAGGTCAGGACTCTGTGTGGACCAGTCAAGTTCTTCCACACTGAACTCATCCAGCCACGTCTTTATGGAGCTCGCTTTGTGCACTGGGACACAGTCATGCTGGAATAGAAAAGGTTCTTCCCCAAACTGTCCACAAAGTTGGAAGCATGGCGTTGTCCAAAATGTCTTGGTCTGGTGAAGCATTAAGATTGCCCTTCATTGGATGTAAGGGGCCACCTGAATTCAATAATTAAGTAAATTGGTCCCTACATTTTTGTCCATATAGTGTAGGACTAGCCAGTACTGCTCGCTCCGCGCGCGTTCAACTCCTGGCCAATCAGAGCGCAGACGGTGGGCACCATTAGCCAATCGCAGCGCGGGCCGCGGACTGTGTCCGAATACGGGTAGGGAAATGAGCTCGGCGCTTGAATTCTGAGAGGCTCACCTTCGCGCGCCACGCCGTCAAGTCGCCGTGGCAACCGTTTCAGACTTTCAAATTTTAACGGTCACCGCCAGAAAACACCTCAGGCTAACAGGCTAACTGTGTTTTTTTTTACATTTAAACGGTCTAAATACACACACACACACACACACACACACACATATATATATATATAAACAAATTTATATATAGATATTAAGAACCAGAAATTAGAATCAAATGTTCATTCTGGTCATATTTAATATTTCTTCACTGTTAGACGTCAACTAAATTAGTTTAAATATCATCTCATTTTGCACAAGTGGCCGCTTTGTCGAATGTGAATGAAATGCTGTTGTTTCTTTATTTATTGTTCAGCCAGCACTCAGAGAGAGGCAGGAACGGTATGAAAACAGAGGAAAACCAGTCATGTCTCCAGCAGGCTCCTTCTACCACACCATTCGGTGAGAACATGACCAGTTTTTCACAAATACACTTGAGACCGAAGACCCAAATGTGCTGAAAATTACTCAGAACAGATGTTTTTATCTGTCCTTCTCAACATCTGCCATGAAAATGGGGATTGTTTTTACTGATTAATACCAGGATGAGCTTTGGGTCAGTGCTTGTTTTCTTCGTGGGAATTACAGACAAAATTGGGGAAACCTCCAATGTAAAAAAAACTATATATATTTTTTAATTGTATCATTTTAAATAGATCTTTACATATATCTACATGAATATAAAGTGTACATTTATTATTATTATTATTGTTATTATTATTATTATTATTATTATTATTATTATTATGATACGTAGGTTCCCTATAATTTCTGACACCCTTAAGTGGGGTAAAAAGGGTAGTAAAAATACCTTTGCGGTTAATTAGCTGAACATAAAGCAATGAACATAATAAAAACATCTATAAAAACATCATCTATTGTTTTATGCTGCTCTTACTTTTGTACTGTCCACTTTCTGCAGTAACAACGGAAATTTCCCACTTGTGGGACTAATAAAGGTTTATTTTATATTATTTAACCTTATGTTATCTTAACATCTAACCTAATTAATATATGCAGGCCACATGTGTCACAGTCATTAGCACTCCAGAATCTACTGCAATGAGTTTTCTACTATAATCATGAGAGCAAGTGATCTGAGACCATTGCTTAAAACAGAATATCTCCAGATCCTTCAGTATCCCAGGTCCTCTTTCTTCGGACTCTCCTGTTCAGCTCATCCCAAAGTTTTTCAGCGTGATTTAGATCAAAACTGTGATGGCTATGTTCAGCACATAACTAACTATAGGTGTTCTTGTTTGTGATTAGTTAAAAAAGGCCTTCTCCTTGTATATCAAAATCATTTGCTGGAATGATGATGGCATTTAATTGTAATTCGAGATTTGGTCACCCTGAAATGTTATCTTCTGTAAATCTCTGACTGCGAGCCTTGGAGAAAGGTTTGTGTCTCTAACCAGGGAGATTTACTACATGTGTCTTAAGGTTTCTAGCTGTTTCTATAGTCATTTGCTGATTTATAGAGGGTTGATTGGTGTATTAACTAATATCCCCCATTCTTATTAAAGATTAAAGGCATTTGACATAATTGAAACAGGAAGTTAGAGTTCATGAGCACTCATTTAAACATTAAAATATTAAATACTAAATAGATAATATAATTAAATAGAAAACACATACACATGTGGTTTTGTGTTAAAAATTTGTAATTTGTAAAAATGTGTATCTATCTATCTATCTCTCTTTCTCTCTCTCTCTCTCTCTCTCTATATATATATATATATATATATATATATATATTTATTTTTTTTATTTTATTTTATTTTTTTTTACATGTTCTGACACTGTATTGTGTGTGTTTCCTCAGAGCATGTGGGCGGAGGTGAGGTGTGTGCAGGATGCGAGTCGCCCATCGCTGACCGATTCCTCCTGCGTGTAAATGAACAGTCCTGGCATGAGACCTGTGTGAAGTGTGCTGTGTGCCTGAGCACCCTCAGCGGGACCTGCTACTGCCGAGACCGCCTGCTCTACTGCAAGCACGACTATGAGAAGTAAGGCAGGATGTCCCATGACGTCTCTTCCACACATTAAAACTACAACGCCACTCCACACTCACTTGACTCGTTAACATAGTCTTACATATAAGACATACCTTACCGGTGACTATAATGCCCTGGCATGGCAGATGTTCTCCACTGGTGTTTCTGTATGCTTATGGATCTTCAGGGAGATGAAGAGCAATGCAACATTGACAGTGGAGACACATATAGTCCAAAGGGGTGTTCACTTATCAGCCTGGAGGAAGAGTCCAGTACAGTTTGGTGATCTCCCTGCTCAAACACACCTGCCATCCAGAAATTTCATTGCTGATGTACCAGTGTCCCCAGTTAATGGTAACAGTATACCCAGGCTGCGAGGTAATGCAGCTGGAGTAGAAGTGCTTGATGGCATTTCACTGTCTTCCTCCTCCTTTTTGATATTATTTGTTTCATGCTGTTGTCAAGTATTAGTCTTTGTTTTTTAAATGTCAAGGGAGGACTATTTTCTCTTCCTTTTTTAGATTTTACTGTCTTCAATAAACAGCTCTCCACACAGTTCCATAGCAACCACTTGTCATATATACACTGGCCCCAAAACTGGCCCATTACATTTATCTAATTACATTTTCACATTTTCAAAAATAATGCATCATCACAATTTTGTCTTTCTGAATACTTACCTTTAGCAACATTTGGGTTGATGTTGTGTATTTGAACACACATTTGAATCAATGCATAACTTTTTTCAGTGTACAACTTGGATCAGCCTAATTGTTTCAGTGTAGCTAATGAAGTGAAGTGAAAGTGATCATTCTGTCATACTTGAACACACCACAGCACACAGAGTGAGCAGCACGAAATTCTTCCTCGGCATTTAACCCATTCACCAAGTAAAGCAGTGGGCAGCCAGGAACACAGTGGGGATGGTACCTTGCTCAAGGGTACCTCATAGGTGCTTAGCAGTCTTGTGAATCGCACCCACGGCTTTCTGATCGCAGGGTGAACGCCCTAACCACTAGGCCACCAACTAATATGATCCAAGATCAGCTTTAACAGTCATTTGGCTTATATTTGTCCACTTTGTCAAAATTCTAAGATATTCTGCCACATGCAAATTCTAATCATGTAAGTTTGAACATGGAAATCATCAAACTGTGCTGAACTGAGCTGGATAACCCTCATCTACAGGAACCTTGCTTAGAAATCAAGTGATATTGATTGTGCTGCATCTACTGGTGGGTTCTGGTCTTGATCAAGTGGAAACTGAGCAGGCACATGTACCAGCATTGACATCAGCAGGGCCCATACAGCTGAAGGACGATCTTGCGGGCTGTTATCGCTGTTGTGAAATGTGTCAGACGCTGGCAGGCACCAGCGCTCCCTTCATCGCTGACACCTGGAGCTTCCCTAAAGGGGAAGGGAGAAGGGAGAGGAGAGCTGAAGAGAGAGGGAGTGGAGAATGAGAAAGGGAGGATGACAAAAATCACTCTTTATCCATTACATTGTCATTACATTCACACACCCTGAGGTCCACCTTATTGTCCGAACCCAGTAGAATTTACCGTTTGAGTGCTGAATTAGATACTGAATAAGTCTTTCTGCCTACCAGGCAATACAAAGATGAAGCTGTCATGCATGCTTCATCTTTGTATTATTGGTCCTTCTTTTTCTACTCTGAGCTCTAAATGCTGGTTGATCTTCTGAAAATGTGTTTAAGGCGTAACAAACCTAGTGCTGTTTGACTACGGAAATTTTTGTGATTCCAGTTGTGATTCCATGTAATGGAAATCTATGGAGTCGATGGAGTTGATTCTACACAATTATCACAGTTCCAAAAAGCTATATAACCTTTGCAGTAAAATTTTTAGAGTAAATTCCTATAGCTGACTATAACCTTAATTCTCCTCTGTAAACTCCTTCAGGTGGGTAGAGGTTTTAGGACTGGTGATGTTGTTCGATGCCAGTTTTGTCTCACGACTTTACCGTTTACTTCTAGTTTGTCCAGTTTGTACAACAAATACAGTAGAATGTGTTCTGGAAGGCTGAGTTTCAAACAGTCTGAAATACAGTGTTGTTCGAAGATTTTCAAGGGACTATTTAAGACTGGTACCAGCAAGACCTAAAGGTGTTCTCCTCTGTCTTTGCTAACACATGCAGCTGAAGCTAATGACCAAGCAAGACTACATCACCAGTTAGAGCACCAGAATGTAATCTAAAATGGTATTTTCTTTAGAATTTTCGTTGCTTTCTATGGAGATTGAAAAGGAAATCTCCTTACTTAGGAATCTAACACTATTAGCACTTAGTTAGCCTACACAGAATGAGTGTTTTTGCTTGTCTTTTCCCACTCATGGGAGAAAATATAAGCTTTGTTTATTTCTACATACATTTGCAGTAATTGTGGATTTGTATAAGTGTGTGTGTATTAGAATGTGCGTATTAGTTGTAATTATATAATAATATGGAAATTAATGTTAATGTATTATTTCTTGTCAATACAGCTCATGTTAAGGTATAGTTAGCATAACAATACAGCTAATGCATCAGTTCACAGTAATGCATCAAACTGAAGCCTTGCTTGTAATCATAAATCTGTGTACATGTAGACGTTTGTGTGTGTGTGTGTGTGTGTATGTGTGTTTCATAGCCAATAAGTTACAATAAGTACAAAGCAAGATAGGTAATTAACCAAATTAGACACTTTAGAGGAGTGGTTTTCAGACTTTTTACATCGCATATCACCTCAGAAAATATTTGACTCAACAAGTACCTCCATTATGACCAACATTTAAAACACACTAGCGTGGGCCTACTGCGTTCAGCTATGCACAGGTCACACAGGAGGGAAATTTCTTCCTAACAAGTAAAAATGATCTACAAAAGGGTTGCACTAGAACTGCCACTTAAACTCTTCCACACAGCTCTCATGCACAGCCAGGGTCACCCCCCCCCCCACAACACACACAAACACACACACACACACACACACACACAGCATGTGAGAACAATATAATAACTTTGCCATCTCAGTTAAACTTTTAACAGTTAATAATTTTAACAGTTAAGTATGTGTCACTTTTAAATAGACTATTACTGAAACAGAAATAGTCCAGGAAAGACAAAACTTATTTTAAATCCCATTTCAATGATCTCACATTTAATGTATTTTAACTTGTAATAGTATTTCAGAGATCCCTCCTCATAGCACTAAAGGGAGCGTTGCGTTCCATAGTTTGAAAACCAGTGCTTTAGAGTCAACCACAGTTCTGTCAGATCCTGTTTGGGTTTTTCTTGATTTTGATTGTGCAGTAGACAAAATGCATTCGATATACAGTAATAACCAAGGCAAATCTGGCATAGCAGGTAGGGGTGGAATTGTCTATGGATTTATTAAAACAATTGATAATGGCCATTAAATCTTTTTTTCTTTGATTTTCTGAGCTCCAATCCATGCTCTCAAACACTGAGCCCTGTTTTACTTTATTTAATCATATTTACTGCAGTACACAGCAGTTTGTTTAATGTTTAGTTACTGTGAGGTCTTTTCATACCGAGTCATTTTTTACAGATGAAGCGTACTGAAGCTTTCACACTTTCTATTAAACACTCATAGAAGATGATGAAGGGGACAAAAAAAATATTTCAAGTAGTAAAAATAACATTTTTCTTTTTGCCAGAGCAACTCTAAGAGGAGGACAAATAAGACAGTTGCTAAAAACAAAATCATCACTTACTCACAGCTGAAGCTCTGCCGCAGCGCTATGTGTGTGTGATAGATTCTGAGCTTAACTCTTGCTTGAGCTCAGAGCTTCACACATTAAAAGGAGTGAGCAAACCATGAGCAAGCTCTGATGTTAAAGACAATGTTGTCTTCAAAACTTGCCTTTTGTTTGAATATCCTTTATTTAATGTTTATGCCTGTATGATGTTTTTGAAAAGATTTGTCTCACAAGACAGACTTCTGACTATATACAAACTTTGTATTTCTGTGTGTGTGTGTGTAGGTTCATGTGTAGGTGTGTGTGTGTGTAAGAGTGAGTGTGTGGTGTTCGGTATAGGTTGGGTGCTATGGTATGCATCTGTGGAGGAGACTTGGCACACTCCTGTGCAGATGACCTTGAGTGGATGAGCAACAATGACTCTTTGTGTTCCCTGCCGTCTGTCCATTGGCACCCGCCGCCACTCTACCCCACCCATCCCCCACCCCCATAACTTACAGCAGGTGTGTGCTCTATTTAAGGACTGCCAAGAGATCTCTGGTAATAAAGACAATTGGAATTTGAACCAAGATATTTTCAAGTTAACTCCGTTTTTACTTTACTATTGCTTTAGCCATTCATTGTGAATTCACTTGTCCATTTATTGTACTGACAACACATATGGCATATGTGCTATGGTCTACTTTTAGACACTGAAGTCATAAGGGCTGATTTTCGAATGAGACGCAATAAAAGGACAATCAGAGATCACTTACATGTATCAGTCTTTGAGAAACAATCAC
Organism: Alestes dentex; assembly: GCA_037576975.1. Taxonomy (NCBI): domain Eukaryota; kingdom Metazoa; phylum Chordata; class Actinopteri; order Characiformes; family Alestidae; genus Alestes; species Alestes dentex. The sequence goes on from JBBIGA010000138.1 coordinate 2,702,041, forward strand.
AAAAACAGCCTGTGTAATTTTGAGTGAAAAAGAGAGGTTGGAAAATTATCACGTAGAAATGAATTACAACCATAAATCCACACAAACATCATAAATGGACCTAATAAAATGTGAAAAAAAGTTGGATATGGGCCCTATGGGAATGCTCCAGCATTTTTCAACCAAGTCACTGTATCATATAGTTGACTACTACAGATAATAATTACCTATTTCTTTAAAGCGCCTGCCAACAGTTTTCTATTATAAGCCTCTATTGAGTCTACAGGTTTTCTACAATTGCTTGAGAAATCTTGTCATTGGATAGATGTTTCGATTTGGCTGATATTTCAAACTGATACTTGTTGATGTATTTGTGATCTGGAACAGTAGAATATTTAGGCCACACTGAGCGACTGTGCTGAAATGTTTTAGTAATTTAAACAATTATTATGGTATTTTTACTGCACTTTACTGCATTTGTGACCCTGCATAAATAAATGTTGTGTTTCTCTCTAATGCAAATCCAGATAGATACAATCCTAATCTCCATATTTAATAAATGTATAGGCTATGTGCTAGTTTTGGCAGATAAGTATATCAAAAATACAGTCAATATCAGTACATCCCTAGTACTGAATGGTTTGTGCACACAAATATTAGGTTGAAAAAACTGTCTATTTTGCTATGCATCTTCCTCACATCCTCTTCATTGAGCATATTTTCTTTCACAAGTGTTATGGCAACACCCACAGGCATTCAGCACCATTCTCACTTTCATACCTATACACTGACCAGCCAGGTCACACAGCCAGACAAACACACTCAATCTTCACGGCGCTCTTGGACTTCTCTGTATGCAGCAGGCAGCCAGTCAGTCAGCTCAGCCTGCAGCAGCCAGTCCCACACCAATAAAGACAGGGAGCCTCAGGGCACGGCGCCTGGGACCCAGACACAAAATGAATCTAGCGAGGGGCTCCCTCCACAGCCCACAGCACCAGCGTCCTCCACGAAGCGAGCGGATATTTAGGACACCCCGGGTTTAATAGATAACTCAGCGGGGCAGGGGACACCAGCACCACAGCAGATCAGCCCTCTCTTCTGGAGCTGAGAACCAGACCATTCCATGTAGTTCATCAAAATGAGGCCTACAAAAACATGTCAGTGTTTAGGTGATGATTCAGATGCATTTATTTCAGAATGTTCTAAATGATAATAATATAACATAATACTAGTATAAGTATGCATTCATTTATTAGCCAAAATAACAATTCTCCGATTATTTACAAAATCCATCATTGGGAAGCCGGTTTTACGACAGGGGTGCCAACTGTTAATTTTATTTAGATTAAATATCCAAAATAAAAAATCCACACAATAATCCATTCAGAAATGTGTTCTGCTGTTACAGGATCATTATCATTTTGTGCAAGATTTCTTAGCAGACAGTGGCTTAAATAGTTTAGGGCTGAGTTCTAGCATGTGCTTCACTAACATCCATGCTAATGACATTAGGATAAAATGTCTAATCATGTTCTAACAACAAATAATTTTCAATCTATAATTTTTGAGTAACAGGGATGTACATTGTCAGTCAGTCTCAAGATAAAAAAAAATGTAGAACATGTATGTATCTTTTCATAATCTCCAGGAAATTTGAAAAATATGATGGAATTTTCCAGATGTTTCATACGTAGGTGGGTTCAGGTAACAGGGTTGGTTATGGAACACTAAAATGTTATGGAACACATTTTCTTAACATATAAAATATAACTTTTTTCTTTAAAAAAGTGATTCAAATAATGCTAAGTGGATGCACATATTAATTCTATTTAATTTTTGCTAGTAATTTTTGAAGTAAGGTTAAGGGTGGTTATAGTGTGCAGGATACAAATTTGTAATTGTAGTATCTGGTACACAAATGGCACACCAGTAGTGGAATCACAGAGGGGTGTAATGATGCATGAATGCATCATGATGCTGACTTAACTCAAGAGAATTTAAGAATTTAACTTTTATTTGACAAATGCATGTTCAGATGTTTTGTATTTTATTTTCTATATTCCAGTACTGTGTGACTTCTGTATCATCCGAAAATAATTTAATCAAATTGTGTAAAATTTGAGACTTTACACCCTTCCGCACCTAAAAGGGGATTTTGAGAGTGCTGCTATAGAGTAACAGTTTTGGTTCACTAAAGAACCTTTGAAAAATCATTTCTGTCAATGTGTGAGTATGAAGGAGCTTTTTAAACTTCAAAAAACCTCCATGTGATGTAAAGGTTCTATACCATTAACAGTTTTAGATTTCGATCTTTCTCTATTTAACACAAGCACCACATCTCTCTCTCTGGTCTCTCTCTCTTTCTCCCCCTCCTCGTCTCCAGTGCCGCCCTCCATTACCTCGTTCATCACTGTCTGGTTTCTAATAATATTTCTCTGTTCCAAACCTCATTGCCTGCTTGTTGAGATTGATAGCAGTGATGACACCAATCAGTTTATCCCTCCGTTTATCGCCCGTTTTCTCTTAATCATCTCCCCGCTTGGTGGGTTTTGCGTCTGGCGGAGTCGGGAGGGGGGCTGCCATGATTATGGGAACAATGCTAATTAGGCTCTTAGACATGTCTCCTAGCTGTGCTGAGGATAGAGGGCTGGCTATTACCAGACAACTTTTTGTGTTAATGGACACAAGCAGCATTTGGCAATCAGTGCAAACTTTGATCTCAGTGTGCAATGTTTGGACTACTGTAGTCGTGTGTGTGTTGGACTACAAATGGATGTGAATACATACATATGGTTCTAGTTCTGGGTTTAGGTGGGCCTACTAAAAGACAAATTATTAGAGTACCATAGCAGAGTCCAAAAATCAGTACTCTTGAGTACCAACTTGAGTTAAAAGACAATTTCACTGATTTATCAAAAGTTTCTGCATAATTAGAAAAAGTAATCAACAGTGGTTTGATGAGAAATCACAGTGGTGGTAATAGGAACCAGGGGGCTATCCAAAACAGTCAGTGAACCTGGTTAAGATTTGTGTAATGTTGATAATGGTCAAATAGTAGTAAACCTGATTTTTATAAAACATTTCCTTTGGTAAATATGTTGCTTAACAACATTTTAAAACATTTTGTCAAATACATTATACATGTTCAGTGGCTGGTTCTTATAATTCAGATTGGAGTAATTCTGATTAAAGCTGCACAATATGGACGTATTGCGATTTTACTGCTTCATATAGCGATACCTTGCAAGATATTAAAGGGCCCAAATAATCACTTTCTGGAATTAAAATACATACATGTATATATGTAGGTATATATGTAGGTATATATGTACATATATATATATATATATATATATTAGGG
>JBBIGA010000138.1:2713673-2742832 GCA_037576975.1 Alestes dentex
CACACACACACACACACACACACACACACACACACACACACACACACACACACACACACACACACACACAGTCCCTTCTCTCTTTTTTATTACTTTCAGCTTTGTTTTTTTCTAACAGTTCTGCCAGCTTTCACCTTTGCTTCTAGAAATGTACTGTAATGAGCCAGCGCTTAATTCGGGATCCCAGGTTCACTCTGATATGTGGAGTCACCGCATATCAAGCGCATTAAAAAGTGATGCAATGTATTTATTCGGTTTTAATGTGTCCATTTCCACATGAATAAAATGTTACAGCAGCACAGTTCTGACTTCTAGTTGACTTACTTTTGACAGCAATTGTGTTTATGTTCTATGTTTTATTATATGATGCATGCATGTGTGTGGTACAGATTTGAATCAATTCAATTCAGTCCATCACTGCATCCAAGGACTACACCTGTTGCTTTGTATGTGTGTGTTTTTCTGTATCGATGACCAAAGTTAATTACGTGTGCACAAAGATGATCCTCCTTATTTATGATAAGACTCCATATCGACATGACCACAGGTACCTGTCAATACTCATGAGTGAATTCGCGTGGCCCTGTGTGCATGGGTGTGAGTGAGTACGGTGTGTTTATTTGAGTGTGTGAAAAAAGAGAGAGGAGAGATTAACCCCATGCTATCCTCAATCCCTGGTTATGAGTTTATAGCGTCTGTCTGGGCATCGCACTGTTTAAACAACAATCTAATTAATCCTGTCTTTATTAGTTTCACTGAGCTGAGGGAGAGAGGGAGGGAGAGAGGGAGGACGGGGAATTCTGGCAGAAAATACCAACAAGGGAGGGAGGGCAGGGACAGGAAAAGAATGGGGGATTTAGGAAGAATTTAAGAGCGAAGGCACTGCGTCTTTAAAAGGAACTGACTTTTTTTGTGGGGAGAGGACTAAAGAAGGGATATTTCTGTAAGAAGACACATGGGCGTGAATAATTGTTGAGTAGGTGATGATCATGGTTATATGTCCAGAGGGGAATCTCATGGGTTAGAGACCCCTCCTCATGGGATTCATTATTTAAGCCCATTACTGTATTGTCTGAAATGCACACCATTCTAGTAAACTAATTATCATGTTATTGTCACAAGGGTCAGTTAGTCTATTGTCAAGTGCTGCCCCCCAGTGCCACACATATAACAGTGCAGACACTTTACACTGTGGGTTTGTTCCTTTTAATGCAGCTTGTGGGTCTGTTCATTTTAATGCAGATTTTCTATTTACTTGTTCAGTTTAACATCTTGAAAAAAATACAACCGGAAAATATAAAATGTGCAGAACAATGCCATATTTCAGTTTGTTTACTGTAGTGAATGTGAACTCATTTTCCAAATCAACAAAACATGTCGTTTGACTGAGGGTGATTTGGAAAATGTGCCATAATATTCCTAATATGTTAAACCCATAAACAGCAATTGGGTATTATAATGTGCAGACATATATTCTCTGTAAAGCATGCATGCTTTTTATGTAATTTGACCAGGGTGCCCAGATTTTACATACAACCTTTGGAGGAAATTGTTAGTCAACAATATATATATGACCACTGTCCAATAAAACAAGTCTCTCTGAAATGGTAACTTCACAGTAGAAGGCAAAAAAAAAATAAATCTATGCTTATGTTAATTAATGTAATGGAACATTTCTTCTGATCTGTTATTTGTGAAAGTTTCAGTATTTTCTAGAATGCAGTCTCACACCAGTATCTAACCCTAACCCTTATTTTTTGGCCTGTGTTTGTGTCAGACTGTTTGTGCGGAAGTGCAGCGCGTGCCTGCAGGTGATTGGCCGCTCGGAGCTGATCATGCGTGTGCTGGGCCAGGTGTACCACCTGGGCTGCTTCAGCTGCTGCGAGTGTGAGCGCAGGCTACAGAGGGGCGATGAGTTCGTGCTGAAGGAAGGCCAGCTGCTCTGTCGGGGCGACTATGAGAAGGAGAGAGAAATGCTTGCCGCCATCAGCCCCGCCCCTACTGAGTCAGGTAACAGAGAAGGCATTTCAGAAAGACTTACTAGTGTCAGAAGAATAAAAAAAATGAATTAATGATAATGTTGATTACTCCATCAACAAGCAAAAGAATTAGATATTCCCATTTTGATCAACTTTCTTTTCTTTTCTTCTGAGACGTTTAATTTTGCCCACCGTTAAACCACAAGGGTCCATATGAGGACCTTCATGCATTTTCATATCAGCTTCATAGTGGTTATTTAATAATGTGTCATAGTAACTGAAATAAAAGAATATGAGACACAGTGCGTGATTGCAAATATCAATGTATAACAGCAAAGAAGCTCTAAACATTGTGTCAAATGTTTTAATACTGAGAATGCACTAAATCTTAAGTACTGAGGGTTCATATGAAGGTGGGTTTATAACAAAATGAAATTGCACTACTTGTCCCATGAAAACCAACACTTTTCTTCTCTTGCTCTTGCAGTGAAGAGTGAGGATGAGGAGGGTGGGAGTGGCTCTGTTGGAGGAAAAGCTGGGGACGATGGTAAAGAACACAAGAGATCAAAGCGTCCACGTACAATCCTAACCACACAGCAGCGACGCGCCTTCAAAGCATCCTTCGAGGTGTCCTCCAAACCATGCCGAAAGGTGAGCAACCACAGAGCAGTCAGCTAGCAGTGCAGATCCACACAAAGCTAGTGGTGAATTTCAGAGGTGCCTCCTGTTTTTGCACTGTAGGTGAGAGAGACCCTGGCAGCTGAGACTGGGTTAACGGTACGAGTCGTACAGGTTTGGTTCCAAAACCAGAGAGCGAAGGTAAACCTGTGTCTGTTTTTCTGATAAATAAAGAGTGATACTCTTCTGTTTTGGAGTCAGTTTTGGTGATGAGTGGCTGTCTTGATGCGTGATCAGATGAAGAAGATTGCTCGCAGGCAGCAGCAGCAGCAACAGCAGCAGGAGCAGGAGCAGATCGGAGGGAGCAGGCGGGGTCCAAGCAGAGGGGGCAGACAGAGCAATGATGATAGTGAGGGTAAGATATAAAGGAGTGGTCAGGTAATGAATGATTATGTGGATTCCTTGTCGGATTGTTACATGAAATCCAATTAATACCTCATCCAGCTGGGGCAGCCCCTGTGACCTGAAGGTTGTGGGTTTGAATCCCAGGACTGCCTGTGGCACCACTGTGGTACTCTTGAGCAAGCTACTCTCTCCCACACACTGCTCCCAGGGCGCTGCATTGCTGGCTGCCCACTGCTTTACTCGGGTGAATGGGTTAAACGTAGAGAACAATTTCACACTGTTCACATTGTGTGCTGTGCGATGGTGTGTTCACGTGAGACTTTACACTTTGAAGGTCCTTTGAAAAGGTTTGGAGCAGGTATGTCCAGTTAGGGTTGGAACTAGTTTTCATAGGAAGTTGTATCTCCAGGAGGTGGGATGGCTGTGGTTAGTGCAGGATAAAATAACATTTGAGCAACTGTTCAAGCTTTTTTTCTTTCCCGAATTCAGCTACCACAGCTATCTGTGGTCAGGAGTCCAACACTTCATAACTGATCTCCCTGTCCCTCCCTATCACTCAGAGCAACGAGGGAGTCTGTTAGCTGATGTTTGCTGGCATTCCTCTCCTGCAATGTTGAGCTGTCCAATGATATTGTGGATAGCTGCAGTTCAGAAAAACGAAGTGATGCTTCATGTGACTTAAATGACGTTTCATCACATTAAGAGCTGGGGGGGGGGTAACAGATAGTGGGTGGAATTGGCCATGACTAAAATGAGGGAGAAAATCCGAAAAAATAAATAAATAAAGTAAAAAATAACATTTAAGAGGAAGGAGATGCTTGGACTCACACTCTGTTTTTACAGATGGTTCCAGCAGTCATGGACTGGATGGCATGCTCCCCTATTCCTCCATGTCACGACAGCAGCTCTTGGCTCTAGACCCAAATATATACGGAGCTGAGCAGTTCCGGCACGGTCTAACACCCCCCCAGCTAGGCCCTGATCAGATGCACCCCTACGGTAAGACAACAGACACCACACAGCGGAGAGATCTCTATCAAACCCATGACATTCCTGAGCTCCGTCTCATTTTCCACACTCTGTTCACCATTTCTCATTCTCTCAGACTCAGAAACAGTGTTCCATGACTTGGACAGCGATGGAAGCCTTGGTCACCTTGGTGACTGTCTCTTAGCAACAGCTGAGGGCGGGGTCGTGGCGGGACGTGTGGGAAATCCAATTGACCGCCTCTATTCAATGCAAAACTCCTACTTCACTTCGTGACCCCTCTTCACCTCTGGCGGCAGACTAAATCCACCACTACCATGGAGAGAGGCAGCCCTGCTGGAAACCCAACCTTCGCCCCAACAAGCTCAAAGGGTCCCACACTACACAATCACACTTGAGCTGTGTCAATCATGATCCAGAGCGAGTAACTTTACACATGATTTACACAGCAAACACCAAATTCCATAATCTAGGGGTTGACTAGGAACAAGGCTGGAGGCATCAGGAATACTAGTCTCCTCATGGTTCCCCAATACTGATTGTGCTCGATCCCAACATGAAGACGCATGTACATACATTTTTGCAACAGTCACAGGCACATAATAAATATATTAACAGGCAGCTGATCACAAAATTATTACCTCACCTTCTATCCATGTTGCTGACAAAACAGTTCAAAAGTGACCATGTCAGATTCTTATACTCAGAGAGCAAGCCTGGCCATAATTCATTTGTAAATCTATCATTTATAAAGGACTCATCACTCCATGTATGAATATAGAAAATAAACGGCATAGGAATTACCTTGCAACCACAATCCTACATTAAGTAGTCACCTTACGACCAAGAGTTTTCCTGATTGAGAACATTTCTGAGTTTATGCTATACTTTAAAGAACAGATATAACTTGGCTTGTATCACTACTCTTTATTCTCTAGCTTTTAAGGTATACGTGACTGCAAAGAGACCCAAATGGGTGACAACGCTGTTGTTCTTTTTCTGGTACAGCGTAAAACTAGTCTTAAGTGAGATGATTCTCCACTAAAATTAGGAGCAGACAAATGGGAAATATGGACAGATAAAGGATTTGTTTAAAACAAAACATCAAACCTTTTTGTTACTTAAACCAGATATAACTGATCAGCCAAGACATGTTTGAAGTCGAACCTTTGCTTCTTTAAGAACTGAAGCTGTGATACTAACATTACTAACAAACACTAGAAGTTAAAGGAGAAGTTTGTTGTGAAATGGACCATGGACATGATAACGAGTATGAACTTTTGTCGAGTAGCCCACCTTCATTCGCCCCCCGCATTCCGAAACACAGCGCTTTCAGCCAACGCTAACCTCAAGGCTCTACTAGGCTGATAATGGTGGGGCATGGGGCATCACATAGCCAGTGCTGATAAATCATTATTTTTATACCATTAACAAGGCTCAAAGTAGCTTCACACTTCATTTCTAGAATTCTGAGGGCCCTGACATTTAAAACGAGACTTTGAAAGTGCACAGGTATTTTATTATAAAGACAGTTTATACAGACAATACCTTCAGGGAATTTTCCGGTCGCCACCATCTTGGAATTAAGGCACGATAAGTTGACTGACGCGCACGTACTAAACTACAGCTGATTAGTCACGTGAATACTCCCTTTAGTTGTAGACTGGAGTTGGTGCAACAGAAGTTGACAAATCTTTCAAGGATGGCAGAATATGAGGACACCGAGATGCTCTATCCTACCTGTTTGTTCATGCTACCCGTGCACTTTCAAAGTTCTCAATGTCTCGTTTTAAATGTCAGGGCCCTCAGAATTCTAGAAATGAAGTGTGGAGCTACTTTGAGCCTTGTTAATGGTGTAAAAATAGCAATTTATCTGCACTGGCTACGTGACGCCCCATGCCCTACCATTATCAGCCTAGTAGAGCCTTGAAGTTAGAATTGGCTAAAAGCACTGTGTTTCAGAATGCGGGGGGCGAATGAAGGTGGGCTACTCGACAAAAGTTCATACTCGTTCTCGTGTTTCAATACACCCCAGGTCCATTTCACACCGAACTTCTCCTTTAAGTCAGCCAATTTTCACCAACCAAGGTGGTGCAGACTTGTGGATGTGGTTTAGGACAGTATGACTGACTTTGATTTATAAAAATGAACAAAACAAGCGTAGCTGAATTCTGCAGGCGGCGTGTTTAGACAACAGGGTCTGTTTTTACAAACTGGCTCAGGAGCAGGAGTGCTGATCGAGTGCAAATCAGTTTTCATGACCATTATGAATATGAAAGAGTATAAATGAAGATCTCTCCTCTCCAACCCTGGTGTTGTCTGAAGGGGCTGCTTGTTGCAAGTTTTAATGGATTTTTTTTTCGCTGCTCATAAACCACATCACCAAGCCTGCGCCAACTTAATGAAGATCTGGATCCAGTTTGAGTCAGTTGAAAGAAGTTTTGGGGATGTATTTATGGAAAAAGATTAAGGTTGGTATTGACTTGTAGTCTTTGTTTGTAACACCAGCCTTATAGCTACAGTGCTAAACTGAAAAAAGCAAACATGTCCAAGCATGATTGACATCTGGGGTACTTTTTTCGAAACTATTTTTTTTTTTCAGCTACAGTTTACATAGTTTAGTGTTTTCCTTGCCTTGACCTGACTCTACCTAAGCTAATTATGAAGAATTCACAAGATGAGCCAAGTGTATTCAAGCAGGAAAACACTGAACTGTGCTCCACTAACTTAGGGAGGTTTGGTAGGGTTCAGAAAGCAAAACGAATGAATACATACCAGAGTGATGAAGAGAGCCGAACTACACTCCATGAGATGATGAATGTCAGCAGGGTAGAGAAGAGTACAGGGCCACAGCTGGATGGGCACCATTTGGTGAACTTTTGTGGGAACCAACCACATAGATAGTAGATACTGGAAAAGTGCTTGTGCACTAAAATTGCCAGTAAGACAATAACTGGATGGAAGTAAAATAATGAGTGGTTGAATTAACATGGGTTGAAGTAACAAGTGATGTAGAGTTTGCACACAGGGTTTCGTCTGAGAAAATAATCTGACATAGCAGGGTTTGTAAATTTTCTCCAATCTTTACCATTTTATTCCACCACACAATGAGAAAATTACATATGAATGAACTCATTTGGCAGTTCGGCGTGAAGTACAATTCTTTACTGTGTGCTAAGAGAATGTAGCTTTCTTGGTATCCGCCCAAATGTAGGACGGACTTTAATTGCCAAATGCTGTAAATGAGTTTGTTTTAAGGCGAGGAATTCATCAGGGTCTAACACAGCTAACAGGGTCGCTTCGAGAGCCTTGCGGGTTACAGGGTGGGGGTACGCGGTCATGGCATCTGCGTTATCTTTACTACGAGTGTTAACAAAACTGCACCTCTGTGTTTTTTGGGGGTGCGCAGCACTTGGCAAGTTGATGCTAAATGTTGTTGTGCTCTAATGTAATACGCTTAATGTGTTTGTATCATTACTGTTGTTGCAATTACCGCTGCGGTCCTCCGTATGATAACTGTTGAATATTTTGTAACTTCTCCTGTGTGGCACATCTTCAGTATTGGAATATTTATGTTGCAGCATGATATACTGTATATGTGAAACGTTTCTTATTTAAAACCTAAGGATGTACAGAGCACTTAATGTTTTAACAGTGTCCACTCTCTACACTATCTTGATCTCCAAGTCTGTATGCTGACAAATCAGACCAAGTAGCTGCAAGCTAGGACCAGACAACACGGCCTATAAACAAAGCGTGCAGAAGATTATTAGCACGTCTTAGAGGCATTTTTTTTTTGCATCACATCATTATTTCGGACAATTTCAGGGTAATTCAGCGTGTAATAAGAGGACTGCTGGAAGAGCGATGATTTAAGGCACACTTTTTACATTGTTTTTTTTTCTGTGATTCTCTTTAAGTGAATACTGTGTTCCTGTGTATTGTGTTTTCATCTTTACAATATAATTACTCATTTTAGCTGTTGCTATAACCTGCTCAGTGAGTCTTCATCTTTGGCATTAGGTTTTTGCATTGTCTTCAGGTGTAAGAAGAGGAAAACACACCATGGAATGTCATGTTTGACGACCCTTTGGTTTTAATGATCATTTCAGTAAAATCTGTCCGTTGGGAGGTGCAGTGTGTAGCACTATAGTCTCACAGCAAGAAGGTCCTGGGTGGGATTCCTGGCCCAGCAGCCTTCTGCCTGGAGTTTGCATAGACACACATGGATTTACCCCAGGTTCTCTGGTTTCCTCCTACAGTCCAAAGACAAGCATGCCAGATAAATTGGAGATGCTAACTTGCTCCCAGGTTTGCATGTGTGGTCCAAAGACAAACTGGCGATCGGTCCAGGTGTTTCTCTGCCTTTCACCTTCTGACCGCTGGGACAGACTCCAGCACCCCTCACGGTAATGGATGGTTGGAAAATCTGTCTGGTATCATAGTCAAAATGTTTCTGCCTCACAAGCTTGCCCTCCCATTTCTCCCATCAGTGGTCAAAGAGATTCTACCCCCCCCCTCCTCTTTTTGTTCTTCTGCCAGCGGGTAGCTGGACGTGATAACCGGGAGAGACCGCACACATTCCTCAGTTTAATATTAAACAGTGATTTTGCGAGAGAGACAGAGAGACGCATGACTGAATCCACTCGACACTCTCATCAGATCAGAATAAATATTTCTGGTGACTCGAAAAAGATTAACTGTCATGTCTAACAGCATGAACAGGAAAGAGAACTCTGAGGTGTGATATATCGACTCTGACGCTCCTCTCATCTAAATCCCACAGCAAATGATCCGTATCGCATGAATCAAACAGCATCAAAAAAAGAGTCCGCATGAGGTTAATTTTACTATAGTAATACTATGTGTAGAAAATAATTTATTGCGAATTTGAGAACGTCCAACTAGATGTTACAGCCTTTGATTGTGAAACGAATTCACTTTCTTTATTAACAAATAAAAAGTGAAGAAATGTCCAGAATACAAAAGAATACAGAATACAAAAACAGGTCTGCAGTTCTCATTAAAACGTGGTTTGAAATGTGTGGAAATAACAGTGATCACTTTTCCAGACAACAGTATCACAAACCCTAGCATGTCTGTGTGTGTACCATGAAAGGCACACTTATTGTTCTGACCAAGTGAATCCATGTAAGCCTCGTGCTCAACTGCTTTATATCGCCATCTGCTGGAGGATCTTGTGTTTTATGTGGGTTGAGGCACTGCATTTCCTGTTGAGAAAACAGTGGATCCTTGTTAGCTTGGGATGCTTCAAAACTACAAGAGTAGTTGCATGAATACATTTCCCGAAGACAAGCTTAAATTAATGATTTAACCTATTTTCCACTTACCTTAGATGAAGTCTATAAGCCAGTCATCCAAATTGTGCTTTTTCAACAAAAAGGCTAATGTCCCTAACTAACACTAGAAGTCAACATCAGTAGATGTGGGAGAAAAAAAAATCTGACGTTTTTCAGTATTTTTTCAGTATTACATTGAATTGGTACATTGCAGTGGCACCAAGGATCAATATTTATTTATTTAATATAATTTCTGATAACATTGCTTCTGAAGGCCGTAAGATGGCGCAAGAGCCCGTCATGGCAGAAAGGAAGATTCCAGCACTATGAGCCGTGTGTTATTTACCCTATGACTTATTAGGCATTTTAATAATACTGTATATGGGTGAAATAAATAAATGCAAACTCAGTGTAAGTAAATTAATAAGCTGCAGAACTGAATTTGTAACAACGAACATCATACATACCAAAGATCAGTCCTCCTTATTACCTCTGAGAATACCAGCCTGGACATTGTCTGAAATTAGTGCTTTACTGTAGTGTACTGAAGTTTGCTCATTTTTTAGCTCACTTTAAGTCATATGGAGTCCTAAACCACATCCACCAGCCTACACCACCTCAAATAAAGAGATGGATGTGGTTTGAGTGTGTTGTGAGACATGTACCTTTATGGAAAGGTCTGAGTGACTGTTCTTGTTTTTCTGGCTTTTATTATTAACTTCTTAGCTCCAGTGCTAAAATGAAGAAGCAATATGTGAACTCTGACATGTCTTGACTGGTAAACTTGATCTGGGGCAAGTGGAAAACCGAGTAAATGAGATTTTTTTTGACCAACTGTTCCTTGAATAATACAATAATGAGTATTCAAATTCAATACCAAGACTTTTTCAATTATGCCTGATTATAATTTATAGAGTGAGGTTATATGATAGTATTAACACTCACCTAAACCTTTAATGTCAACAGTCTCTGCACAGGTCAAAAAACGAACTACGTGAGGGGAACAGGCCTGAGCTGAGGCTTGGTTCTCTCGTAGGCAGCGTTCAAACTCAGTGAATTCTCCTGCACAGTCTGTCCGGATTTTCTTTATCACTGGACTACATGAACAAAAGGAGATGGAAAAAAGCGTAAGAACCTTCGAAATCTCCTGCAGACCACCACAATTTGAACCCTTCAGTCCATTGCTGGATCATCCTCCGATCATCCACATTTTCATTCTTTCTTACTGAAAGACATTTCAGACATTCAATGTAACGGGGCGCTTGGTTTAGGTGTGTCAGGAGAGAAATACAGAACGTCTAGACGTCCCTGAAGACTGAACTGGGAAACCCTGTAGCAGGACTATGAACAATCTCTAAAGGGTAAGCATAAGCATATTAACATATTCAAGAAAGGAAGGTAGACTTCAGTGACAGACAAAATGTCAAAAGCTCCCTAGCCCCCCGCCTGGTCTACTTAGAGTCGAGGGTTCCAACTCAGCCGTGGGTAGACCTTTGGCCGGAATTGCCCCTGTGATCAGAAGGTTGTCAGTGGCACGCAAGCAATTTTCCCCAGGATCAATAAAGTATAAAAAAATAAAATAAACAGAATGGCAAGTCACTGTTTGTAACCAATTAAGCCCAAACTTGCAAATGTTGCATCTTACCCCAAAGAAACGAAGCACAGCTCATCACTGGAAGGAAAAGCCACACCCCTCATGGGGAATACATGATGTGAAGTTGAATGGGAGTTCATGGGAAACTGCAGGATACTGTGTCTTCAATATAAAATGTCAACACAAGCCTATTTCAGACCCCTTCTGCCCAAAGAAAGGGCCATATACAGTAACCCCCGCTTTTCGCAGGGGTTACGTTCCAAGAGCACCCACGTATAGTGAAAAAACGCATTGTTGTGATGTGGTAAAAAATGCCTAAAAATTCCTATTTTTATAGTGTAAACCCTAAATATGGCCACAAATATGCTCAAGAAACACTTTGATTTCATTGTGAACTCGGCTTAATACATTACCCTTAAAGAAAATGTAATGGTAAACCCATATTCCTACTGTACAGTTTACACTGAACTCCTGCAGTGCTAGAATGTAAAATATCGATGTTACGATGTTATATATTACTGTAATTCATGCAAGCGTGTTTTCTTTGGTGTGCGCTTTGGTGTAAGCAGGTAAATACAGTAATATATTATTTTAATTTACTGTAACAAAAATACAGGGCTTTAAGAAGAACAAAACGAAAAACACGAGATCACTCGAGACGCTCCACAGGGGGAATTCTGGACTGCAGCTGTGTCAAAGGGTAGCAGTGCGGGGTTTCAGCAAACAATTATTATTTCAGTTCTCAGCAAAAATCCACGCTGGACTGAAACAGCGACTATTGATCCGTGTTAAAGTGGGGGTTTACTATATATAGAGAGAGAAAATCGGATTGGTGTTCTGGAATAAGTTTGGGAAAAATGACCCGGCAAATTGCGAAACCGTCACTCATCTTTACTTATTTTGACTGATTGATTATGTATGCTAACACTAGGTATGCTAAGCTAGTCAATAGACTTTTAGATAGCTAACATTAGCCAACATTGTGTTCAGAAAGTCTACAGTCTGCAGTTACATATTAAAGATGCATATTATTAACACTACCATTACCATCATTCTTACTGTTCTGCATCCGTCTGAATTAAAGATGTATGAACTTATCACCCTAAGATCAAAATCCTCAAATGTAATATTAAATGTTCAAGCCTAACTGTAGGCCTAGTATTACATATTACTGGCACTACTATTACCATTACAGTCACTGGCATGACAGGCTCTCTGGGTAGCTGGAGCGTGGGTCAACCAGCAGTGGGGTGACATGCAACCTTTTGGGTTGGTTGAAGACCAGCCAAGCTGCTGCATTCTGAACCAGCTGTAAAGGAAGACCCACTAGGAGAGCACTGCAGTAACCGAGGTGAGAGATATTCATGGCTTGTACCAGGAATTGGGTGACATACTGAGTAGTAGGGATGTGTGCTAATGTTGAGCAGGCTGACATCAGTTGGAGAAACGTCTCTAGTCTATTTAGCACTAAATAGCACTGCTGTTTCTGTCTCCTCAGTCATGTCCTTAACAACACACCCAAGCAAGTGATTTCAGGCCTAAAATACTGGCACCTCAAATGATTAAACAATTACTTGAGTCTTCATGCACAGCCCTAATATTTAAAGTGTTACACTGAATTAGAAATACATTATATGGCCAAAATTATTGGGACACACCTCTTAATTATTTAATTCAGGTGTTTCAACCACACTCACTGCCACAGGTGTATAAAATCAAGGACCTAGCCATGCATTGTCCATTTACAAGCATTTGTGAAACACAATGTGTTCTGTGACTTCAAGCGTGGTGCTGTGATAGGATGCCACCTTTGCAATAAGACGGTTAGTGAGATTTCATGCCTGTTCCACGGTCAACTGTAAGTGGCACTATTGAAAAGTGGAGGCGTTTAGGAACAACAGCAACTCACCCACAAGGATCACGTAAAGTCACAGTGAGGGGTCTACGACTGCTAAGGTCAATAGTCTGTAAGAGTCACCAATGCTCTGCTGATCCCATTGCTAAAGAGTTCCAAACTTCCACTGGCATTAATGTAAGAACAAAAACTGTGCCATCTATTTGAATGCAATCTCATGAAAGTCTCCATTTGTGTAATGGTCCAGCATCCCAATTCTTTTGTCCATATAGTGTATTTCAAGTGATTTTGCTTTTTCAATCCTCCATTGAAAAAGCCAGCCGTAACTTGCTGAACCAGATTACCTTTCCAACCTAAACACGTAAACTACTGTTAAAATACAAATTAAAGTATATATCAATTAACGTAAATATAAAAAAAAAGCTGTGTCAAATGCGGCAAATTTATTTTGAACCGCAATTAATGTGAAATTCCTGGCATTTCCCAAAATGTGTCCACAAAGTTAGAAGCATGACATTGTCCAAAATGTCTCTGTATGCATTAAGATGCCCTTCACTAGAAATAAGGGGCCACAAAAAATTAATTCAATAATTAATTGTCCCAATACTTTTGTCCATATAGTGTAGCTAGATGTTACCCCCTGATCTCCACGAAGTGAACCCAATGGAAGCTTTAACAGGGAATTTACAGTAGAAACGTACTGAGACGAGGTGCATTGCGCCACCTTCAGCTTCAGGTGCTGGCACTGCTGCTGCCAGTCTCCTGGATGGGAGGAAACACAGGAGCCATACTCTTCCATCTCCTTCTGGCAGTATTTCGCTGTTATCTCCATTGCGGCCTGCCTAAAAAAACATAAGAGGGCTGTACATGAACTGTGCCAGAGCTATGTATGTTCATATAACATTTAAACGCATTTAAGGCAGACAGCTAAGCACCAGATTTTAAATTCTATCAAAACGGGAAGGGACAGGAACACAAAAAATGAAAAAGATCAAATATGCAGGGCAGAAACGGCTACGCACACGTACAGTAGAACGTGTACAATCACAGGTTTATACATAAAAAACGTAACCTGAAAAAGTTTTCAGTGTGTATATATATATTTTACAAAAAACACTTACATTCTTGACTGCTACGGTTCAACATTCAACACTACTTGAAGGTTGAAAAACCACATGGCTCTCCATATGCAAATCCACCATGACGTGTTCAAAGTCGTCTTCTGATTGGTCACAGCGCTGCACTAGGCGTCATCTTATTGGTGCAACGCCTGTCAATCTCGGACCGTGGGCCGTGCCTTCGTAAGGTTAAAGCCCAAACATGAGGAGAAATCCATCAAAATAAAAGTCGCGATTGGCAGGAAGAACGAGACGCTGCTTGATTAAACATGAATTCATTATTGATTTGAAAACTTTGCTTTATTTTTCTGATTTGCTTTGGAGGCCCCGAATAGACGTTGGTTTATCTCTTCACCAAAGCTAAAAAGGCATTTTTTCCAAATACCTCCTGTTCTCTATTTTTTGTGCAAAAGGAAACTCAAACACATTCACACATTACTTTGAATATGTGTTCATTGTTTGGATTCAAATCATTCAAAACTTGCACTAGATTTTTTTCCCTTCAAATTGTCAAATGCATACATTAACAAGTAGAAAGAACGGGAAAAAAAAGAGAAAGGCAGAAGAGGAAACAAGAGATAAAAAAAACACCAAATACATAAACACTAATACATACACAAGTCTTGGCAGCTTTAACGCTTGAAGACGTTGAAATACTGAGCAAATACAGTTTAAATTCTTGTGGGAACACCAAGAAAAAAAATGTCTAGCCCAAACACCTTGCATTTATGGATATAAAACTTAGAAGGAGGTTAATAAGAAAATATTCCTTCTTTTTGAGTATCCATATAAAGCATATATCCCGGAAGAAATTGTTTATGCATGAACACCAAAATAAACATAACAATAAAATCTGACACAAACATGGGCCAAATAAAATAAAAGTCTCCAGAAAATGATCGGTACACATGAGCAGGTGACGTCTGACGTCATTGCGTATTGACGTACGCGGAAGCCGCCGTACGTGTGAGTGTGTGTGCGCGCGGGGTTGGTGGATTTTTTATTCATTTATTTATTTAATTCATTATTTATTTATTAAATATTCTGTTCCGTTCCGGCGGGCGGGCAGCACGGACCGCGGGCCGCCGCGTCTCTGACCCGCAGTCTTCGCCGGAGAGGGGAGAGGAGCCGAAGCCGGGACGCGGGATGGAGTCCGGAGCTCGGGCAGCTGAGACGGCCCGGCTGCCCTGCGGGCCCAGCCGCCGGGACACCGGGCCGGTGGACGAGCTGGTCAGCGCCGTGTCGCTGTACCGCCGCAGGCCGCGGCTCTTGCACGGCACCGTGCTCCCGTTCGCAGCGCTCCTGTACCCGGGCTGGCTGTACCTGTGGTTCGGGGTGTACGGAGTCTCCGAGTACCCGGAGGCCGGCCTGCTGGCCCTCGCAGCCATCGGCATCGCACACGTCCTCACCGTGCTGTCCGGGTACTGGTCCGTCCACATGCACTGCTGGCTGACCTGTTCCAAGGTAAACACCTCCTACACCTCCAGAGCGGCCTGACAGACTGTCAGACAGCTTTAACCATACAGACAGAAATCCTGACCAAGTGTCAAACAGGCATGATCTGGAAGAATTCAGGAAAATCACTTGACACTTTAGTGTGGGTGTCAAACAGGCATGATCTGGAGTAATTCAGGAAAACCAGTAGACAATCACTGCTTAACCATACACACAGAAACTCTGACCGAGTGTCAGACAGGCATGATCTGAAAGACTTCAGGGAAATCACTTGACGCTTCAGTGTGAGTGTCAAACAGGCATGATCTGGAATAACTCAGGAAACACTAGACATTTACTGCTTTAACCATACAGACGGAAATCTTGACCAAGTGTCAAACACACATGATCTGGAGTAATTCTGGAAAACCAATGGACACTTTAGTGTGAGTGTCAAACAGGCATGTTCATTGGTGTCAAACAGTCATTAGACATTCACTGCTTTAGCCGTACACACAGAAATCCTGACTGAGTGTCAGGAAAAGCACTAGACATTATCTGCTTAAACCATACAAACAGAAAGGTCTAAACTCATAAAGAGAAGCTGATTTTCACTGCCTGAAATGGCTAAGCAAACTCATGACAGGAAATCTGACAGAAAAGCTTGGCTTGAAAGTGAAAATGTTGATTTGAGCTTTTCTTTTAAACAACACTCTTATATTGGACACTTTCGATTGAAGAGTGGCACACGTTGAAGCGTTCTTATGACCTTAATGTCCTAAACCCTGATCTGTGAAAGTGGAGTCTCCATTCTGGTGTCTTGGGTATGATCTGGCCACGTCCAGTTCTGTAGTCACCTGTGATGTAATTCTCCAAGCAGAACATCAGCGAGGAGAAATGCCCTTAACTATCTTCCTATTACTTAACTACAGTCCTGACTTTTGACCTCAGTTCTTGGTCTATCTGAGAATTTCTGCTATGAAATACTCCCAGTGCACCGTCCACGTTTTGTGTTTTCCCGAATAACAGAATAAGCTCTTCTTGAGCTGATTGACATGTGCCATGGAGGGCAATGAAAGTATTCAGTGCAGTGGCCTGCTGGGCTGAAGTTGGGAAACACTGGTGTGGACTAAAGGTCAGCTGGCATATAAGAGAAAAGAAGTGGGACCCCTGATGGTGGTCTGTGTTACAGTCTAGGTCCG
The DNA here is from genome assembly GCA_037576975.1 of Alestes dentex. Lineage (NCBI taxonomy): Eukaryota > Metazoa > Chordata > Actinopteri > Characiformes > Alestidae > Alestes > Alestes dentex. The sequence continues at coordinate 2,730,166 of JBBIGA010000138.1, forward strand.
TAAAAACCTTTGTGGTCTGTGTTTCACATCTGGCACGGCCCATTAAGTCCTCATATCGTTCATAGAGGACTAAAGAGCAAGACCTTCATGAGCTGAATCAGGTGTGAGCATGCTATGCAATAGGGCAACAGGACTGGAGTAGGGAAACACCACTCTGCTCAGTTATAATGTGATAAAGCAGCGTGTGAGAATCTCCCTTCTGTGTGTTTCTGACAGGAGCCTGATCCGACGAAGGCCAGCTTAGCAAAAGTCATACCCACACCCAACAATGGTTCTGCTGAGCTCGTACCGCTCCAGAGGGACAAGGTGAGGCCACTTATACTCCATATTCCTCTATGTGTTTGGCAGGGCAGTAATATCTCCATAGAAAGTCCACCTAGAGATTGAAGGCTAAAAAAGAACTAAAAATGTAATATAAAAATTTCCACTTACACCAGATGTAGTCAATAGGCCAAGACATTTATTTTCCAAATCACTGTAGCTATGAGGCTAACATTGCTAAGAAACACTACAAGTCAATACTTACCCACATCTTTTCTGTGAATACATCCCTAACAACTTCACTCCATCTGCTCAAAAGCATCTTTATTAAGCTCAAAAGCGTCTTTATGTGGTTTAGGACCCAGTATGATTTACTGTGAGCTATAAAAAGGAACGGATTATCAGTGTACAGCAAGGCACAACAGGCAACCTTGACAACGGGCACAAAATACCTCAGGAGTGCTGATCTAAAGTTAGTTTTTGTGGCAAGGACTGTTTTGATCATTTTTAAAGCTCACAGTAAGTAATACAGACTTAAACCACGTTGACGGTTCTGCAACCCCTTCATGAAGAGCTGAGAGAGGTTTTAGTGATGTATTTCCATTGAAATGATTTTGATGACTACTGAATTCAGCAACATTAATCTTATAGCACCTATACTAAACTAAAGTAACAGAATTTGGACTCTAAACATGTCTTGGCTGATCAACTACATCTAGGTAGGAGGAAAATTCGTTTACAGGTTTTTACATATTTGTGGCGAATTTTTCCATAGTGCAGTTTTAAAGACTACTTCCGTACTTACTCATATAAATATATATATATAATTCTCTTACTTTTTGTTTGTGTTTCAGGATGAGGACGGAGGGGAAATCCTGTCCTTTGAGTTCCAAAAGATCTGCTACGTGTTTGACAGGGAGAGGAAGCACTTTTTACCTGTAGCCTTCCCCATCGACCAGCCGATGGGCTACTTCCAAGCGTGGAGAGGGTACCAGGAGGAGTCGGACCTGCGAGCCGCAGAGAAGCGCTACGGGACGAACCGTGCAGAAATGGTGGTCCCAGACTTCCTGGAGCTTTTCAAAGAGAGGGCCACAGCCCCATTCTTCGTCTTCCAGGTGTGTGCCTGATCTCTTACACTGAATGTTCACCCTCAGAGATTTTATAACTTTCATGACTTAGTACTGCCATTTTCGTACACTTACTTATGTAATGACATAATTATGGTTATGTAATAATGTTTTTTAAAAATTGCATTTTCATTCCATTTCCTTTTTTCCATTTCAAAAGATGTTTTAAAACATTAGAAAAAAGCTTCCATGAAGCAAGACTTACTTTTTATTGTAAATTTATATTTTAGGTTCATTTTAGGTTATGTTTGTTGTGTTTGTGTATCTTTATTATTTTAGGTAAAACAAAATAGTGTGTGCACTGTACATTGTGAGTGAGATCCTGTTTTTGTGATGCATTGTTTTGCCCTGCAGGTGTTTTGTGTGGGACTGTGGTGCCTGGATGAATACTGGTATTACAGTGTCTTCACTCTCTTCATGCTCGTGGCCTTTGAGGCCTCTTTGGTGCAGCAGCAGATGAGGAACATGTCCGAGATCCGCAGAATGGGGAACAAACCTTACATGATCCAGGTATCGAGTTGTTTTAACAGGGTCTTTAACATGTTTTTTTTCCCCCAAAACAACCATATACTTATCATTTACTATCTATTTAAAAGCACAATAAGATGCTTTCCCCCCCCTCAGGTCTATCGGAACAGAAAATGGCGGCCTGTATCCAGTGATGAACTCGTCCCTGGAGATATTGTTTCTATTGGTAAGTGTCAGCCCAAAGACCCCAACCCCGGTCTCCTCCCACCCAAAAAGCAGCTGCACACACTCATAGACGGCAATTGCTTGTGGTTTTGGAGAACAGACCTGAGCTTAAATAATGTGCCGAATGTTCAGGATTGCCCCACAGGATGGACAGTGATGTCCCTGACCTCTAATGCTTGTGTGCTCCATTGAGTTTTGGTGTAGGTTTATCAAGCTAACTGAGAAACTTTTAAAACACCCCGCTAATTTTTTTTTTTTCAGTGTAACTTCATCATCTGTCTCGCATTTTCACAGGACGCTCTCCTCAGGAGAACTTGGTCCCCTGTGATGTGCTGCTACTCAGAGGTCGCTGCATTGTGGATGAGGCCATGCTTACAGGGGAGTCTGTGCCTCAAATGAAGGTCAGTGTAAATGGTCAACCATACATAATGAAAACATTGTAGTAGCATCAACACCAAAACAGTGATTCATTTTTAGTCTTTCATAACTCTCAGGGCCCCTCCAGGGATCAAGAAACACTGCCCTAGAGTATTAACTGTGTTCATTGTATCCGCAGGAACCTGTTGAGGACCTGGACCCTGAGAGAATTTTGGACCTGCAGACAGATTCCCGTCTGCACGTGATCTCAGGAGGCACTAAAGTGGTTCAGCACAGTCCCCCTCTGCGCGCCAGCGCTGGCCTCAAACGTTAGTATTCAGGGCTCTTTTTGTTCCACCATGTCTTCTCTTTGGTACCCGTCATTCAATTCCTCTTTTTAATTTTAGCACTCAGCCTGCTGCGAGTTCTCCTACATGTGGTTCATTCACACAGATGTTTTTTTCTCTCTCTGTTCTGTGCAGCTGTGGACAATGGCTGTGTGGCATACGTTTTACGAACAGGGTTCTACACTTCTCAGGTGAAGAAATGTTTAAAAAACGCCCTTCATTGCTGTGGTTTATAAATGATATAGGGAGAAACACTTGTGCAGATTTTCATGCCTGTGTTTTGTATTCAGGGGAAACTGTTGAGGACCATATTGTTTGGCGTGAAGAGGGTGACAGCCAACAACTTGGAGACCTTCATCTTTATCCTTTTCCTGCTGATTTTTGCCGTTGCTGCAGCTGTGTATGTGTGGGTGGAAGGTGAGTTGCTGCCAAACCCTCTACAAATGGGAACTATGCACTTAGGCAAATTGAAACGGTTTTGCTTTCATTTTGCTCTGGAGATACAAAGGGTGTGTAGATGATAAGTAAATGACAGCCTACCGGTTTCTAACAGCTGGATCTTCATATCACACATTTGCCTCAAATAGTATTGGGTGGCTAGGTATTTTTATATGTGGTTTGTAGAACTATATAATTGATTGATATCTAACAAATTGGACAAAATGTGGTTCAAATTCAAGCCCCACAATTTCTGCTACAAGTGTTTCCAGCTATTCAATAGTTTCTGGTTTTTATATGAAAAGTAAACCACATTAGCCATTCGTAAAGCTAGAGAAGCAAACATTAAATGTGTCTTAAATGACCAGCTATTTTTGGAGTAAGAGGAAAATTGTCTAAATTGCCCTACTGTGCCCAACTGTTCCTTTAACTGCAGTTAGAGAACAGTTTTATGTCAGTACACTGTAAGTCATGCCCCATGGTTCACAGATTAATAATGTCTGGCCGTCTTGGCCATGGTTCTCCTAGAGAATGCATTTTAGGCCCCTGCATTCACCTCTCTTTGCTTTGCTTCTTGTCTCTTCTCCAGGGACCAAGGACCTGACTAGGAACAAATATAAGCTGTTCCTGGAGTGCACTCTCATCCTCACGTCTGTAGTGCCACCTGAGCTGCCCATCGAGCTCTCACTGGCTGTTAACACCTCTCTCATCGCCCTGGCCAAGCTCTGTGAGTGTCCGTGTGATGAAGAGTTGGGGTTTATACAGCAGGCTTGACCTTTGAAATTTTAAAGAAGACTTTTCTCTAAAAAATCCCAGTGTGAGAACACCATATCTTCGTTGTCGAATGAGAGCCTTGTATCTTTAAAATGGTAGTTTTACAGAAGAAGAAAAAATCTTTCCCAACTTTTCTAAGCAAATTTAGTGGTTAATTTGTCATGAGCCTATGACACAATGTAAATGGCAGCTGATGTTTTCTAATTTTGTTTAAAAACAAAAAAACAAAAACTGACAAGAAGGAAGATAAAAGATTTTGTTCCAACAGTGACTGAATGCATGTCTGCAACCTTATTATATGTACACACACTACAGTTTTGCTCAGCCGTAACAACCGTGGCCATTTTTTCAATTTTATCTCTTCTTCAGATGTGTTTTGCACAGAGCCCTTCAGGATCCCTTTTGCGGGAAAAGTGGAGATTTGTTGCTTTGATAAGACTGGAACTCTAACAAGTGACAGCTTGGTCGTTCGTGGTGTGGCAGGACTGAGGTAAAGCCTTGTGTTGTAGACAGTTGTATCTCTTAGTATCTCTCAAGTACGAAAATGTTTTATTTATTTTTTTTTGCTTCTCACTGTTTACCTGTTTCATCTCTGTCTCTCACAGAGAAGGAAAAGAGGTGATGCCTGTGTCTGAAATCCCAGTTGAAACACACCGAGTTGTGGCTACATGTCATTCGCTGGTTACCCTTGATGACGGTCAGCTGGTGGGTGACCCACTGGAGAAGGCCATGCTGACAGCAGCAGACTGGACCCTAACTAAAGGTCAGGGGGCTTATATAAACCTCACGGTTAGTTGTGAGCTTTTAGAAGTTACATATGATGTTAACTTAAAGTTATGTCTTTGCCAAAAAATACACAAATTTAAAAACAATGCTAATACCTAGTGTACTCATTCAGTCAAGCCTGTGTTCACTTGTTCGGTAATCTTAAGTAGACTTCCTTGTATGGTTTCTGACACTGTATAGCATGCTGGCAAAAAATGGCAAAAGTGGGTAGCACCATCTTTTGTTTATTTGTATGTTGTACTAGATGAAAAGGTGTTTCCTCGAGCAATAAAGACTCCGGGATTGAAGATCCACCAACGGTTCCACTTCGCCAGTGCTCTGAAGAGAATGTCTGTACTGGCGTCGTACGAAAGAATGGGCTCCACTGAGCTCTGCTATATCTCTACTGTTAAAGGAGCTCCAGAGACACTCAGGAGCATGGTAACCAACTCAGGAACTTTCATATTAGATTTTACCCTTGCTCCAATGTAGCATCCTTATAAGTCATGAATACTGAGCTAGATTTTCTCATTTCTCCTACTTTCTACTCGCTTGCATTTATATAGATTGTTTCAAATCTATCACTTTTTGGTAAAGGTATTTTTTAAATGGGAGAGCGATCATGGAGACCTCAGGAGTTGGCATAGCACTAAATAAACTGCCGTCTATGTATATCAACCTGCTTGTAGAAGCTATCAGTATTAGTGGACCCGAAAGTAGATTGGGTTGAAAAATGCTGGCGTGTTCTTTAGATATACATTGTATACTTAAATCCTCTTGTGTTCCAGTTTTCACAGTGTCCAGCCAGCTATGATGAAGTGCACAGAGAGATGTCCCGAGAAGGAGCCAGAGTTCTAGCACTGGGATACAAGGAGATGGGGCACCTCAGCCACCAGCAGGTACTCAAATAATGTCAGGACCGAATGGCAGTGTTCATTTCACCTGCACTAAGTTCCTTAAAGAAGAAATAGAGGTGTATAGTCATTGTTCTGTACAGCTTGTCCAACCTCATAATAGCTGTGAAAGAACAGAGCAGTCAAAGCATGGCTGGTTGACCTTATTTGTCTGTGCAGGTACGGGAGATGACCCGTGAGTCTCTGGAGTGTGACCTGAACTTTGCGGGCTTCATGGTTGTTTCCTGTCCCCTCAAAAATGACAGCAAGGCAGTCATCAGGGAGATCCAGGAGGCCTCTCATCATGTGAGCAGTTTACAGAAACATACATACTATTTCAGATGCAAATTCAAATTTAAAGCATAGCCATGTAACTGAAAAGAGGGGGTATTAATAATAATTACAGTAATAATATTGTAGTTTACAAGTTATTAATATGTGCTGATTAAAAAAACAGATTTTATGAAGGGCTATACAAAGGGGGCAGCTGGTGGCCTAGTGGTTAGGGCGTTCACCCTGCAATCAGGAAGTCGTGGCTTCGATTCCCAAGACTGCTAGTGGCACCACTGAGGTACCCTTGAGCAAGGTACCGTCCCCACACACCGCTCCCCGGGCTCTGTGTTCCTGGCTGCCCACTGCTTCAGTTGGTGAAGAAGAAGAATTTCGTGCTGTTCACTGTGGTGTGTTCATGCAGGACAGAATGGTCACTTTCACTTTCAAACTAAACTGAAAAATTACATGTAGGACATCACAAGACTACAAAAACTTTGTGGAAAAATAAAAGCCTGGAAATTTGGATTATTCCTAAAGTGAAAGCACCTTTTATAAAAATCCTGCTGTAAATCTCACTGTACAAACCAGTTCGTTAATTTTAAGGCTTCCCAAGGCTTGCATGCTCGTTAATCTCTGTCTGTCTCTCTGTCTCTGTTTAGGTTGTCATGATCACTGGTGACAATCCTCTAACTGCCTGCCATGTAGCAAGAGAGCTCCACTTTATCCATAAGGAGCACACTCTGATCCTGCAGCCTGGACCTAGTCAAGGTACAAGTCGTTTTACACCAGACAGTGAATCTTTGGGAATGTCAGAAAAGAACAGAAGTGTCCCACATTACTGGCATCTGATATCATCTGATGCTTGTAACGTGACTCATTTTAGTGGTTCTCTTTAAACAGCACGTGGTTTAGCTCATAATGTGCTTGACAGTTGGTCTGTTCATGTTCTGAGATGTGTGCTACAGTTTCTCAGTTGCTAAAATGAAAATTTTGATGTTGTTCTGTGTAGCTTGTCCAACCTCTTAACAATAGCTGTGAAAGAACAAAGCAGTCAAAGAATAGATGGATCAATTGGCTGATAACATTAAACATTGAACCGTTGGACTACAGTGCCTTTAAAGTACAAATACTACGTGATATCAACTTCTCTAATCGATATTTTGTGTCTTCTTATTGATTCCCCTAAAGGTGAATGGCAGTGGGAGTCTATAGATGGTCGCGTTCGTGTGCCTCTGCCCCCTCCCTCTGTACCAGAACTGGTCAGCCGCTATGACCTGTGTGTGACTGGAGAGGGGCTGACCAAACTGACCTTTGACCCTCGTTTACTGAATGCCCTGCTACCACATGTGCAAGTGTTTGCTCGTGTCAGTCCAAAACAGAAGGTCAGTATTTTACTTGCAGTTACTTCAATACGTTGGTGGTAAACGATTGAAGGATAATGGAGTTCAGTTTATGCTGCAGTAAGTTTGTTTAATCCCTGCAGGCCTATTTTTTTTTATTTATGAATGTTAAGACTTCAGTATGTGGTAGTGATGTGGTAAAAAAAAATCAACTTAATACATCACCCTTAACGAAAATGTAAAGATAAACCCATATTCCTACTGTACAGTTTACACTGAACTCCCACAGTGCTAGAATGTAAATACCAATGTTACCCCTGTATAGACTCCACTTTAATTCATGCATGCGCATTTTCTTTGGTGTGTGCTGTCGTTTTCTTTGGTGTAAGCAGGTCAATATAGTAATAAATTCATTTAATTTACAGTAATAAAAATACAGGTCTTCAAGAAGAACAAAACAAAAAACACGAGAACACTCGAGACGCTCCACGGGGGAAATTCTGGACTGCAGCTGCGTCAAAGAATAGCAGCCAATCAGCAGCAAGGAGAAAGAAATAGCGGTCTCAGATTGGCTACGTTCAAACTTCCCGCCTCTTAAAGGGAGGGATGCGTCAAAGGGCAGCAGCCAATCAGCAGCAAGGATAAATAAATGGCGTTCTCGGATTGGCTGCTTTCAAACCTCCTGCCTCTGAGTACAGCGTTTTTTCACCATCCCAATACATCGCCACAGTACCAAAATATTTATAATTATTTTTTGGAAATGTAGCTGAATTTCCATCAATATGTATGTTACAAAGTTAGTAAATAATATTTTTTCTTAATAATTTAGCACTTAAATGGATGACCGTTAATGTATTGCCATGAAGAAAGCTGTGCCGTCCGGGCCTCGTCCGCCACGCCCCCTCGTCCTCAGGCAGGATTTATGTTTGGACGTGTTGCTTAGCAACCCTGCACGCGGACGAGGCCTGGACGTCACAAAAGCAAAAACGTGTGGAGGATACCTGCAGTTTCCACGTTAGTGTGGGGGTCTCAGCAAACAATTACTAGTTCGGTTCTTAGAAAAAATCAGCGTAGGACTGAAACCGTGACTGCTGATTCGCGTAAAAGTGGGGGTTTACTGTACTGTGAAACTGTGTAGTTATAGGAGTAAGATTTAAGGTATATATAAACATTCTTTGTATCTGTTTAATATGAATATAGGCTGAAGTTGTATAAACCTTGCACAAACCTAAAAGTACTGACTCTTTTATTCTTATTCTTTAGGAGTTTGTCATAACAAGTCTAAAGGGATTGGGCTTTGTCACTCTCATGTGTGGCGATGGGACCAATGACGTCGGAGCACTCAAACATGCTCACATAGGTAAGTATGGCGTGCCAAGTGTTGGCTTTGTCATAGGGTGATTGTGAGGTCGATCCTCTGTGGTGCCACGGTAATCCATGGCCCAGGTGGCTTTGCTTTCTCTGGGTGGGTAGGATGGCATTCCCTCTCCCCCAGAGCTCAACCAGCACAGGCACCTCTTAGCTGGTGTAACAGAATTTGCAATTAGAGTTCTCCTCCGAGCGTGTTCTGCTGTCTGGTGAAGTTGTGGTGGTGTTGATTTGAAAGATGGTGACATGACCCAAAGGAAGCATGTTCAGGATTTCACGCTCCCAGTCTTTTTGGAATCGCTTTATGGGGCGTGTGTCTTAGTGAGTAGGTGTAATTGGAGAAGACTAAACTGGGGAGAAAATTAGGGAAGTGTATGGCCAGGACTGAGAGACTCGAGGAGCTTTTATTTTGAGCTCATGAGGCTCCTCAGCCAGGACATGTCTCACATTCATTCAGCAGCGCTCCCATATCATAATTGTCTTCATGCCATAGCGCTCCTCATACCATAAAACTGGTGGCCTAGTGGTTAGGGCGTTGGCCCTACAATCAGACGATTGGGGTTCAAATCCCAACTGCTAGTGTCACTGCTGAGGTACCCTTGAGCAAGGTACCGTCCCCCATGCTGCTCCCCGGGTGCCTCACTGGCCGGCAGCCCACTGCTTCACTTGGTGAATGGGTTAAATGCATATGGATATGCATGTGATAAATAAAGAATCTTCTTCTTCTACTCATCATACCATAATACTCCTCATACTGTAACACTCCCCATACCGTAACACTCCTCATACCATTATGCTCCCCATATCATAGTACTCCTCATACCGTAACGCTCCTCATACCGTAACGCTCCCCATACCACAACGTTCTGCGTAATGCTGCTCATACCAGAATACTCTACATACTCTAATGCCTGCACCCTTTCTTTACTATAAAGCTCATGATCATCCACCATTTACACAGACAGTTTGCACATATTGTATTTATTCTCCAATGTAAACAGTCCATAGTTTGTAGATACTGTTATATTGTATACATTTGTGTATGTTAGATTATTCTACTCTTTATTCTATTTTCTGTGTTCTAGTTAATATACAGTCTTAGGAGTGATTCAGTGTTTTCACTGCACGTTGCACATGTATAACTGTGTGAGACAAACATCTTGAATCTTGTCTTACAGGTGTAGCCCTATTAGCCAACGCCCCAGAACGCATGCCGGAGAAGAAAAAGAGAGGAAGAGAGAAGGAAGCACCAGCCTGTGAGCCCAGACCCATGCCTCCAATTTCAAGTTCAGGGGGTAAACTGAGCTCCAGAGCAGCAAGGCAGAGGGTGATGGCCCAACGAGAGGAGCAACTTGCTGCACAGAAGGTGTGTGGGGGGAAAATGGTCAATTTCTCTCTCTTTAGCAGAGTCTAATTGACAAGCATTTTCTTGACTTATTCAGTCTTTTGTCCAGGGATATTCACCTTTGATGCTTACAGGGCCAGTGTCCAGCACAAGTGGCCTAATTTCCCCACTACAACATCTAGTTAACTAATTAAAAGAATTGTGTTAAGTGTGTTTGAGACAGAAAACAAATAGAACCACAACCAGAGTTGACAACTCTGATCTGTTGAGCTGCAATTGTTGTCCTGATCTGTTGAGCTACAGTTAAGGCCTTGTGTTGGTATGATGTGTTCTCTGGGTTACAGGAGAGGATATGTCAGGTTCTACGGGAGTTGGAGGAGGATCAGCTTCAAGTGGTCAAACTAGGGGACGCCTCAATAGCTGCTCCATTCACCTCAAAATTGTCCTCTATTCAGTGCAGTGAGTAATTTTCTGGTTCATCGTACACATTCCCACAGATTGCCTTGTGTGTTTCTAACGTGTTGTTGTTCATCTGCCTGTTTTCAGTCTGCCACGTGATAAAGCAGGGCCGCTGCACTCTGGTGACCACGTTGCAGATGTTTAAGATCTTAGCTCTGAATGCTCTTGTGCTGGCCTATAGCCAGTCTGTGCTTTACCTGGAGGGCGTCAAGTTCAGCGACTTCCAGGCAACCCTTCAGGGCCTGCTTCTCGCTGGGTGCTTTCTCTTCATCTCAAGGTCAAAGGTGAGATCATTGTCTTTCTGTTTTATTCTACAGGTTATGAAAAATAAGAGAAGATAAGATAGGCCTTTTTTAGTCCCATGGGTGGGAAATTTGCATTGTAACAGCAGTAAAGTGGACAGAAGAAAGTAGAAACGGCACAACCAATAGAATAAAAACTATACAATATAAAAGTATAATTAAAAAACTGTGTGGTATCATATAAATGTGTGTGTGTGTGTGTGTGTGTATGTATACGTGATACGTGTGTGTAATATATATATATATATATATATATATATATGTGTGTGTGTAGTCAACTGTGAGATGTTTGTTGACCATAGAATATTGTAATAATGATCTTGTTCTGCACCGCAGCCCCTGAAGACCTTGTCCAAAGAGCGGCCCCTGCCCAACATATTCAACCTCTACACCATCCTGACGGTACTGCTTCAGTTTGCAGTGCACTTCTGCAGCTTAGTCTATCTGTACAGAGGGGCGCAGGGCCGAAGCCCTCCCAGGTATCATCATCTGTTATGTTTCATTGTCTGCTCTGATCAGATAGTTCTGTTTACACACATCTAATTCATTCCAGTCTTGATGCGTGTTTTGATAAAGCAGGATCCTCACTTATTACATCTTGGCATGGTGCTTTGTGAACATCCGCCTGGAAATGCACTACCCTGTACACTGGGGATGCACCGGTCATTGATTTTTATGGCCAATTTGGATTTCTTTGCGGTCAAACTGGCAGATGAATGATGGTTATTAGCTTTTTTTTTTTTTTTTTTTAACTCGAAGCCCACACAGTGTGAGCTCAGTTAACACATGAAACACAGCAGCACATTTTCTGGTCAAACTGACGATTTGAAAAATGAAGAACCATGAAAAATCTGTTTTACTTTTTAAAGAACATAATTTCACTAAAAGTACACCTTTGGCTTTGAACTTTGATGATATTGGTACAGGTATAGCAGCATCATTTAAATTTTGCCTTTTGTTATTTTATATTCTAAAACGGCAGCTCAGATCTGTCAAAATTAAAATCTGAATTGTCCAGTTGTGGATTCCATGCTTGGAACAAACATCCGACAATGCCATGTATGGTGCCAATCTCCTCTGTACCCATTATTATAGGGTAGTGTTTCTTGACACTTGAAGTAGCCCTACCAGACTGGTATCAGTACCCTTCTGCTTCATCTCTTCTCTCTTTCGGTCCCACAGAGAGGAGCAGTTTGTTGATCTGTATAAGGAGTTTGAGCCCAGCTTGATCAACAGCACTGTGTATATAATGTCCATGGCCATGCAAATGGCTACCTTTGCCATTAATTACAAGGTATGTTAAAACAGCTTTTTCTGAAACATTATTTCTGAGATTAGCATATTTGGGGAAGAAATGAGCCAAAAAACAGAATGTACTACATTTTTAATGTCATAATTTTCCTAATATGGTAAATTCTGCATGTAAACAGTAACTATCTAAATAAAATTAAGCTGAATTGAATTGAATGAACTGTGCATACAAATGTACGTATGTTCTCTGTAGAGGTTGTGCTTGCTTTCACTTATACAACTTATATCAACTGAATGTAATTTGAAAAACCTTTGCACACAACAGTATGTGTTTACAATTGCAGGGCCATCCTTTCATGGAATCTCTCACAGAGAATCGTCCCTTGCTGTGGAGCATTGCCTTATCTGGTCTTGCCATTGTGGGGCTGCTAACTGGGTCATCACCTGAATTTAATGAGCAGTTTGCCCTTGTAGATATTCCAACAGAGGTGAGCATACGCAACATTACAAAGCCATATGATTCTCCTATTTTATCTAACAGGGACTTTTGTATTTAATTTCTATATTTTGTATTAGGGTTGCACCGATACCAGTATTGGGTATCGGGCCGATACTTCGTTATAATACTCGTACTCGTATTCGTACGTGAACTGCCGATACCATGCACCGATACC
>JBBIGA010000138.1:2748569-2775309 GCA_037576975.1 Alestes dentex
AGTCCGAGTCAAGTCTCAAGTCATTGAGGGCAAGTCTAAAGTCAAGTCACAAGTCTCTGTTTGTGTGACTTAAGTGCCACTCGAGTCTGAGTCTCAGACTCGAGTCCCCGTCTCTGCCACACATGCATAAGTACATGCTAAATTCAAGTTGTTCTCATCTTGAATCCTTAATTCATATGAACACAAGCTTATGTTCCTCAGTGTTATACATATATAACATGTATTTGTTTCACAGAAGATATAATAAGTAAAGGGAGTTGTTAGCCAGTCAGCTAGCTCAGAAGTTTAAATGGTGATCTACAGAGGTCTGTTTGTCACAGCTACTTTGATGTGGCATCCAAACAACAGATCCTCTTGCTTTAGGCAGTAAATTTATTCGTACATCTTTAACCATAAATGTTTTCATGCTATATCTTCCCCATTTTGTGTTACACCCTTTTTCTAGAAAGTCACCTACAATATGCACCCCAATACTGAACTGATTCTTGGATCTTTCTTATTTGCGAAAAGTTGAAAATTTGTCATCTCAGTTCAGCATGTTTCTGAAAATTTGCACCAGTATGATATCAAAAAAGGCAATGTGAAATTCGTTGCAGTGAAAGCATGTGTTTAGGCATCTTGCTGTTTTAACTGCAGTCTTCACATGAAAACAGTGTTTTGTTATGCTTTGAGGGAACATGATGGATTTGCAATGGCTTTAATTATGTCTTACGGTTTTAACAATTATTAACAATAAGCTTCATTTATCTTGTTGTTTTCCAATTAAAACTGTAGTTTAGGATATACTTAAAGTCACAGTATTAAAAAGAAAAACAAATACCAGCATAATTAAAATATTCTTGCATGTTCAGATTATTTGGGCCAGTCTTACTCAGTAACAAATCTAGAGTTAGAGGTTAAGACTTTTGACTGTCTGCTTTAAGAGTTATGTTTCATCTGCAGGCGAGTGGAACAGGGACAGGAGAAAGGTGTGATGCTGGACCCATCCTGCTTCGCCCAGTCCTCTCAGAGCGACCTTATTCTGAATAAGCCAGATTACAGTGAAGTGCTGTGCAGACAACATAGAGTACTCAACACAATGGAGCTGGTGGTAAGAATACACTGTGCTTATGAGAGCAAATCCCAGCATTCACGTTTCTTGTTCAGCAGACAGTCCTGGTGAGCCAAGATGTGTTTTGCTTTTACATTGTTCATGTTCTACACATATTGTAGACAACTGTAGACAAAGTTACTTCTAATGTATAAAATCAGTTTGGTTGGAGATAAACGTATAAAATTATTCTCATATGCTACTCTTGTGGATCTTCAATTGGTAGTAAAAAGATAAATGTTATTTTAATTAAAAGTAAATGGAGATGTTTCTACAATGACCAAGAAACATGTATAGCAAGGAGGACAAAACTAAATTAATTGCTTATATAAGTAATGCAAGTACTATCCAGAACTCTGAGTATGGTTAAAAGGGTCTCATGAAGAGGGATAATGTAACAAATAACTAAAAAGTGGAGGACATATTACTTTATCTCAAATTATTTATCTCTAAAATTATTTATCTCTTCTTAGTAATGTTTAATTCTACACTGTGTACTTTATAATTGTGTGTGTAATGAAAAGGATTAATGTATTTTGTAGTGTTCCTGGGACAAACAGGATGCCTCACTGATTAAAATGCCTCAGTTATGTTTTAAATGAATCTTCTCCTGTCATTTGTTTTTGTCCAAAGATGGATTCCCAGTGCGTGATGATAAAGGAGCTCCTTTCATTCCAAGAGCAGTCTCAGTTACTGGTGAAGGAGACGAGCACCAGACTAAGTATGGATTTTTTTTTTTTTTTCCTCTGTATGTCTACACAGCACAACATTTGACTGTTATAAAGCATTGTTGACACTGAGTAATTCAGGCCTGTTTCCACTTGTTTTACCTCAGATCATGCTGCAGGATTCCAGGATCTCTCATCCTCCCCAGTGAGAAAACTCCTGAACAGGCCTCTGTCAACCACATCGTCCTAGAGACTTTTGAATCTGTATCATGTCCGAATAAACCCCTGTTCTCTTTCTTCTCCTTTTGTCAAACAGTTGTAAGGCTAATACTGGGAATGCAAGGGTTTGTTTATCTGTTTATAGTGTACAGTGTCCTTGTGAAACCATACTTTGCACCTGCCCGCCTGTTGGTCAAAGCAAAAGCAGTTCATCAATGAGACAGATGCATTATTAAAGAGCCCATACTACATTTTTCTTGTAATGTACTTTTTTCCCCCCAGGATCTGCTTATGATTTTTTGTTTATGTACTTTAAACAGTTGTAAGTCACTTTTAAATGACCATTTCTAACCTCTCTTTATGCCATATAATTAAAGTTTTTCAGATTGTGCCTTTATGCAAATTTATGTCAGATTTATGCAAATAACCTCGGTTTTGACTGTCTGTCCTGTATTGTCCCTCTTCAAAAAAGCAGATCAGGCTGAAATACTTTTTAACTTCAATGTGAATAAGCAGGGCTAACAACTGTGTGTGTGTGTGTGTGTGTGTGTGCACACATATGTAAAAATGTGTATTTGTGTAGTGTGTAAATTTATTAATGTTTGTTGCATTTCACGAAAGAAAGTGGCCTGTTCTCAGTCCTATATGAGGACTGGGGATTAGAAAGTATGTTTTGAAACGCTGAAATGTGAAAAAATCAATTTTTGGGGCACTACTCAGTCAACTGCTGGACACTAGATGGCAGTATAGTAATTCATTTACAATAAGTCATACTGTAGCGATGTTTACTTGCTTGTACCTGTTTGACCCATTTTTATCACTCAGTCTTTCTTTTTGGAGTCAGAAGTTTGGTTTTGTTTGAAAAGGACTGGTTGTAGATGTGAGAAAGATGGGGTATGGACAAGTACTCTTAATGTACTCCAGTCTGAAAGGTTGCGCGTGACTAATCTGACTGTTCTGCTCTTAATGGTCCAGTTTCTGCTACAAGATTCTGCTGCTCCTCAGACAGTCTTGTTTCAGACTGAGTGGGTTTTTCAGTTGAGAGCCATCGTTTTGTTCAGGTCTTAGACTAAACCTTGTCCGTGGTCCTTTAAGTCTGTAAATGTGTGATCAAATGAACTAATTTGTCTTTGCTCTTGTTATATCTTGATTATTTCTGCTTCCTAAAGATATTAATAAACTGTCTCTACTCAAAAGAAACCCATTGTGTGTTCATAGTGGTGGAAGAAAGCAAGCTGCAATCTGGTCTCTTTTTTTGCCCCCAGTTTTATGAAGCCTGTGCTATTCTTGCCCTGTTCTCACCACCCATTTGTATCTCATGACCATTTTGTGGGCCTTTCCCCCTCCCCCACTCCGAGCACACCACCCCCTCTCTTCCCCTCTCAGTAATGCCGGGCCACTGAGGCAGAACGAAGCACTGACATTGTGCCAGTGATTCACACTCCGGCTTTTCATTCACATCTCTCATGCTCTCTCTCTCTCTCTCTCGCTCACTCTTGTCCACTCTCTTTGCATCACTTCTGTTCATCAGGAGGAACCCTGTGTGTGAGCGTCCAGATGTTTGCTTCTTCTCCAGAATCGCACACAACCATCTCTTGAAGTGGAAAAAGTGCAACAAGCTTTGTGAGGGCATTACAGGGGTAGAAACTGAATAAACCTGAGACTGCAAGGTTACAGCAGCAGCAGGAAAAACTCCAAATTTGGAGGCCTTCAACGGCAGATCTGCTCAAATGCAGGCATTATTTTCATATGCTATAACTTATTGAGATCTAATAAAAAAAAATGTTGCCCACACACGCATTGAACATAAAAAGCTCATTTATTTCCAAATGCATTGACTCTGAGCACCTTTGGCATCTGATCTCCTCCAGACTGTTAATGTTTTTATTTTCTCTTCGTGTTGAGTTGATTAGCACTTTATATGCATTGTGAGAGGTGGTGGGGAGGTGTGGGAGAGAAAAGTGGGGTTAAGTCCCTGTATTTGAGGCAATGGGTGGGGGGTGGGGGGCACACAGCTAGAGATCGATTCTTATTTAGATGAAAATGAGGCTGAGCGCTCTTGGGCCGAGTGCATCTGCCTCAGAAAGAGCTAAAGAGGACACCTATTCAGGCGGAGGATTAAAAAAAATCTCCCACAGACAGGTAGCCGTCACTTTGAGGGCATATGGCAGGATCAAAGTCAAAGCCATGTGTTCCATATGTATTAACTGATTATTATTATTATTACTATTATTATTATTAGTCACAATAACAGTTCCCACAAACCCGCAGTCAGATCTGAAATTTCCTAAGTGCATAGACAGGTCAGTGGATGGCATTTGGGTGCTAAAGCAAAACAAAAACAGTGCATGTGTTACACAGTGTGAAGGCATGACAAAGAAATCGTTGAAGTGTGCCTTGTGAATTCCACAATATTTGAAAAGCCAATAATTAAACGAACACTCAGTGATTTCCATTATCTGACACATTCATAGCTTATGTTCAATTACCATGGACATCTTCAGTGCACTCCCCTCGACTTAGAAAGGGACAAACCCCATTCACTTAAAACACACGTACAATAGAAACCACTAGGTAATAGTCAATGGGCTTACCTGGGCTTTTATAAGATAGAAGGAAATGTGCCTACAGTGGTCACGTACAATAGCGGACAACGAAGGAAGAAACAACCCCCTAGAAACACCCAATACAAAGGTAAACTCATAGTCTTGTTTTGTTTTTTTCTAGCACAGAAATACTGCCAAAGGGTCATCTCGGTTTCTTTATAAGTCTATCTTCCTCCCTACCTGAAAAAGAAGCCCTTCTGATGAATCTTATATTAGTTTGCCATCTACAGTTCGTACAAACTATTATTTCCACATCTAGTCATTTCTAGCATTTAAAAATGTTACTAATCAAGTTATGACACTAAATATATTTTAAAAGAAATTAAGACCATAAATAAGATGACAAAGGAAAAATGACAGTACATGCCAAGTTTCTTCAATAAATCATTATTGTGACTGCATTAGCTGCACAATGAGTATGTATATTAGTTTAATTGTATCATCACAGAATCCAGAATAACAATAATTGTTTAAACAAAGCAAAAGTATTTAAAGAAAGTGGCTGGCTAATGCTAATGCTGGGCCGTTATGCAACCCAGGCAGGGTCAGCAACGAATTTAGTCACGGTCATTATCACTTACTTGCTAGGTCACCGCCCTTAACACACTATCAGCACTGAGAGAGTAAAGACCAGCACATAGCTACAAGTCACAAACTGCCACTATCACATCATCACTGAACTCAGCACGCTTGGAGGAGAACACTAACAGACTTCCCCACTACCTTGCATCATACTGAGTGTATTCTAACAATACAATACACTCAATATTCTCTCCTATTTGGTTACATATGGCTGTGGCATCTCCAGAGACCTCCAGATGATCAGTCAAATGACAGTAGTGTTATTCTGAAGCCCTGTAGCCTATGTCTAAGGCACTTTTAACCTAAAATGTATTGGTCTCTCAATACCCCGCTTTCCACATTACTCGTACATGTTCAACAGCTACTTAATACTAAAACATTGATCAGTATTATCCCCAAAAATTCACCCAAAAATGACAAAGAGACACTAAAATAAATTCCAGGAATGCAGTATTGGGATTAGATTTGGACCCAACATTTGATTGAGAGAGAAAATAATAGGGTATATTTAAAGGACTTACCCTTGCAGTCCTTTAAATATACCCTAGATGCTGCAGATACGAACAGTTTTTTTCCGATACACACTACTGGTCAAACGTTTTTACATACGCTGACATTTGCATGTTACTCACTTAATGTTTACCGACAATACAAACAGTATTCTTTGCTAACAAATACAGTTACAGTATGTTCACCATCTGAGTCTTTATAAGACAGAAAATATCAGATTTCTTCTTAATCACAACTGACCTAAAAAAAGCCACCCATTATAATTATAATTATAATGTGGCTCGCCAGTGTTAGATATTTAACAAGCTATTAAGGAACAGCCAATGGGATGAAACAGTTAACGAGTGCATTTAAAGGACCGTCTAATTTGACTCAACACCACACAACCAGTTAATAGGATGTCAGACATATACTGTTACAGGTTCTTTCATCTTATAAAGGAAACTTTTCAATGTTTAACAAGAATACAAATCTGTATTGAACTACAGATAATTATTGAAGTAGATGGGTAAGTGGTAAATCCTGCGATGTGCAAAAACTTTTGTCTGGTAGTGTAAGACAGATCAAGTCATGTTAAAGTATTGGACCTTTTGGGTAAGATAGTGAGGGATTAAGCAAACACTGGGTGTTGGTCGTACCCTGAGCTCATCTTGGGTGTGTGATGACGGCAGAGTGATAATGAGTTGGGGGTCATGGTTCACGCGCTCTCAGTACATCCTCACTCCCACCTCAGATTGATTAGTCTCAGATTGTAAGAGAGAGATGTGCCGAGCGTCAGCATAAACTCTGGGCAGTTTTCGTCCCTTTCTCCTCCTCGAGTGCTGTGTTCCCGGGACGTGTCGTCTTCTCTGCCATCTCCTCCAGCCATTTGTCTGAGGAGGCTGTTCTTCTCCTCAGAGTGATGAACTGCCCCAGAAGTGTGCGCGTTTGCAGGAAAAAAATGTGGTTCCGCTTACTTTTAATCTGCACTGTCTGTGCGCTTGTGAGATTAAGGTTGGGAGAGTTTTATTAGGTGGAGTTGTATACAGCAGCCCCTGCTGAAAAGAGTCTTGCCGTGTGTTTATCTTGGATGTGCAGTGGAATCAGCAATATATAATGGAGTTCAGGTGGAACAAACTGTTGATTTCTTGCTTTATGCCCATTACAAAAGGCATTTCTATTCAAAAGACTGAGATAAGACCCAGACCAAACTGGATTTTCAGTGCAGTTCAGTTCTGTAGTTTACCACTAATATATTTTAGTTATGTACACACACACACACACACACACACACACACACATATATATATATATATTCTGAGTATTGTTGTCAAGGGTCTATGCCAATAATACCACTGCAGTTATTGTTTGCTGTTTGTTTATTATTATTGAATAAACATCTCCAATGGACTTGCATCTGCTATATTTTGCTGAGTCGTGCACATTCCATCAGATCTCTAGATTATAGCTCTCATGTCACCTCTCTAATCCCCTAATCCTGAATCATGAGGAGTCGATTAGGAGAGAGATGCTGAAAAAAGGAGGTAGGTTCAAATTAACAGCGAAGCCAAATGTCTGCAATATATGTATATTTGGCCCATTTTTTAATGCATCAACTACAAGAATTGTCTTAATGATGTTTTAAGGTTGTGACTGATCTGTTTTTTTATGTATATATATAATGTATTTATATATATATACATTATTTATGTATGTATATACAACAATTTTTGTACATATAAGTATATATGTAGGTATACGTATGTATACAAACACACACACACACACACACAGACACACACAAACACACACACACACTGATCAGTCACAACCTTAAAACATCATTAAGACAGTTCTTTAAGTTGATGCATTAAATTATGATTGCAGGCCAAATTATGATCATTCAGCGGTCAGAGCATTTCCAAAACAGCAGGTCTTGCAATGGGTTTGTAGTGACCTCCGTATGAATCATTCAAGCTTAACAAAACCCTCTAACTGAAGTCCTGAAAAAACAGGTCCAGGTGATTCTAGATGCTCAGGTGGAGATCAGTATACTGCTGGTGCTGAATGCTGAGTGGTTAGAACGCCTTTATCAAGGCTTTGCAGCCTGTCACAGTATACTTGTTCCCATTTCTTTCATTTTGATTCATTAAATATGCTAAAGATATTCTGAAACAGTGATGCAAAGCTCAATATAATATGTATAATACTGTATTCACTCAGTTCTATAGCTTTCATATTTTGCTCTCTCTCTTTAGTCCTGTCCTGCCCTGCATTTGTGTAGTCTTGTGGTGTTTCTGTTTTTGTTCTTTGTGTTGCACCACAGTCAAACATACTACATATTCTATATGGACAAAAGTATTGGGACATCTGACCATTACACCAACAGGGACTTTACTGACACTGCACTCAGATACATAGACTTTCATTTGGAGTTGGTCCCTCTTTACAACTGCTATAATGCTCTGGACTCGGAGGGGAAGTTGTTTTTTTTATAACAAACTAGATAAAATGTGAATGCCCTGCAGTGGCAAATTGCTTTGTTTTTATATCTGATTTGATTACATTCATGTTTAAGTTAAGATTTACAGAAATATTTGAACTGCAGCTGTATAACTGTGTTAAAGGGGACACTGCTGTTAAAAAGTTCCTTGTTTTTTTAGTGTTTGCAAACCAAATGTTATTGCACTTTTGTTCATGAAGCAGTACTTTAAAAATAATAGTGCGCAATACATTACTTTGAATTATTTAATTTTGTGTATAGCAATGTGATTAATCGCAGAAAACTATGCGATTAATCGCGATTCAAAATTGTAATTGTTGCCCAGAAACAGACACACACACACACACACACACACACACACACACACACACACACACACATACATACATATATAAAGGTTCTTCCCCAAACTGGATCCACAAAGTTGGAAGCATGGCATTGTACAAAATGTCTTGTTCTGCTGAAGCATTAATGAAGTAAGGGCCACCTGAATGCATTAATCAAGAAGTGTGTCCCAATACTTTTGTTGATTAGATATGTAAATATAGTTATAACATACATATTATATATTTATTTCATTTGAATGTATATATGTATACATGTTATTCCACATGCATACACTACACTCACTACACTCCGTGGCTGGTGTCGGTACTGCACGCTCCGGTGGGAGATGACGTAGGGTTAGTGTGTCTGCTCCAGCGGTGCTGCTTAAACAGCGGGCGGAGAGAGAGCAGACCGGACCGGAGCGGGCTGGGGAGAACCGAGCCTCGGGCAGAATTCAGGAGCCAGCGGCTGGGATGGAGCCGAGCGTTTTCAGACCGAATAACGAGTGCATCGTTTGAGCCGTGTCCGTGTAATCCTCGGTGCGAATTCGGTGCTCTCTCTCTGTTTCTCTCCCCCTCTCTCTCAGTCTCTCTCTCCTGGCTAGCTGCTGTGGCTAAGCTAGAAATGCTAGCTGGCCTCTGCTGCTGAAGAAGGAAAAGAGAAAAGAGAGCTCGCCAAGTCGTTTATTTTTGTGTGTTTAAGTAGACTATAAAAACTCTTGACACTTTTTTCTTGCGACCTAGTCTTCCCTCTCGACCTGGGAAAAGCTTTTTTTTCTTCCTTTTTGTCGACGACACGTTAACAAAGTCAGTCGGGTTTTTTTTTCATACAAAAGCTTTTCTTTTTTACATTAGCTTAACATCAGCTCCACCATTCTCCTTGACTTTTACACCCCGTTTATCGGGTTTAACTGTTATCGGGTTGGACTGGTTTTATTTTCTTCCTCTTCAGTATTCTCCGTTTATTTCTTTTCAAAATTCCCGCTAATCTGCCATAAAGACTTTGGGGCTGGTTTATTTTTTTTAAGGAGGCACTTTGTGAGATGTGTCCTGAGCTTGGTGTAACATCGTGTTCTGTTTTGTAATATTGTTCCCTTTCTTTACGCTACTTGTGTTTTGAATTCTCGTCGCTTTGTTTTTTTTCTCCCATTTTTCTGCGTTTGTTTTCGTGTGTGTGTGTTTTTTTTTATTTTATTTTCGTCAGATTGGTGTTCGTGGCTGATTTTTTTTCCTCTCCAGTTTCTTTTTTTGTGGCCAGTCCGTTCCTCCAGTCCTCCTACCTCCACAGCAGTTTTCACACACTACCTAACATTTTTTCTCTCTCCGAGCGAGGAGGAACTGCATGTGCCTTTCACTCCTCCGTAGGATCGTCGCTCGTTCGGTTTTTCGTGGGCCTCGGTACATGATCAGCTAAAACTCCGTTGCGAATAGTAATTATTATTAGTAGTAGTATTTTTGGTGCTTGCTTTTTTCCTTCCCTCCTCCACCAAACCCCACCAAAACGGCGAGGTTTCTTTGAGGAGAGCATGGACGATCAGACCCGCATGCTGGGTCTGGGGGGACTCGGCGCCCTGCCCCAGGCCGACGTGGGCGACCCAGACTCGGCTAGGAAGCAGCAGGCTCTCGGCCAGCCCCAGCAGGACATAGGAGACATCCTCCAGCAGATCATGGCCATCACGGACGAGAGCCTGGACGAGGCTCAGGCACGGTAAGGAGCTGGCAGATCCGGATCTCACAAACACTCGCCTGTTGGCGTTTACACAAGTCTCTGTTTTTGAGCTGTTTTCAGGTCAGTTTCTAACTGCACACACGCCTTTTTTGGTGTCGAGTGAATGCCTATTCGACTGGAGAAGAAAGTTGTCTCCAGTCCCTTAAACTATATGTTTGCAGATTAGTTTCATCACTGCATAAATATTAAGGTCTTGCATTTAAGTGGGCCTTTCTCATTGCAAGTTTTTTTTAAATGAGTGCTTTCTTTTGTCAACTACAAAATACTTCAGCTGCATGCAGACCTGAGGTCGGCCTCTTTATGAAGGCTTGTAGTTTGTCTAGTTTTTACTAAGCTGATCCTTAGTGTGAAACCAGCAAAGCCCAGAGTTGAACACAGTCCACACTGTGGATGTTTTAAAGTGGGTGAGAGCCATTCTCTGTCGGAGAAGGGCTTTAATTCTTTAAAAAAAAAAGGGGGGGGGGCATGAGATTTTCGTGCTGAAGCATTGGGCTCGTCGCGAGGAGCACGACCAAAAACCGTGAGCCCCAGTAGATAAATGAATGTGATTAATCTGCTCCCTCATCATTAGCATAGCTAATCAGGCAGCTCTTAATTAAGCCATCGCCACCGAGGGTTTGTTGGGCTGCTTCGTGGCTGAGGTGCAGGCCTCAGTAAAAGCCAGGCTCTTCAGTGGTTTTTCTTTCCCATCACCCTAGCATGCACGTATCGACTGTGGTCTAAAATCGACCTCGAGCATGTTCCTCCTGAGTCTCTCCGCGTCCGAACGGCGCAGGAAAAAATCCTTTCTTTTCCACCATCCATGCCTTTTGATAGAAGTATTGTGGCCTGCCTTGGGATGTGTCATTACCTCGCGATTTTCCACCAAACCACTTGACCACCTGGTTCTCCTAATTAATTCACTTCTTTCGCCCCCACCTCCACACCCCATCCCTCCATCCATCCCTCCCTCCCTGGTGTTCATCCTTTTCATTGTGTGCAGGGTGCAATCAATTCTCCTATAATGTGTACGCGAGTGCAGCTGTCCACAAATCGAGTTTCTATTAATGAGATCGGGTGTGTGTGCGTGTGTGGTGGGGGGGTGTAACGGGCAGTTTATGAACGTTAGGGTATTGCTTTCTACGAGTGGCTTACAAGTTAAAGGATTTTTTTTAAACCAGGCCATGCCCTCCTGTAGATTTCCATTGTCTTTGCTCTGATTTCATTCCACTTTATCTACGCTCGTCTTTTTATGACCGTGTTTCTCCATAGATACTCTCACTGTTTAATTTGGCCCACTCTAACTCGGCATATTTTAACTCAAGGAAAGTATTACCTACCAAAGTGTTCTTACGTCAAGACGCAAGGCATGCAGAGAAGCAACTCAGCCTTTTTCTGATTGCATTTTCACAGTAATGGAACTGCAGCCCCCGTAATCTGTTAAAATCAATGTATTTCATGATCCAAAGTCTCAAGCTCCGAACATCTAGTAAGAACGGTCGACCAGCATGGAGCTGTAGCTCATTTGGTTGTTTCCGAGTTGGCTTTTCAAATATTCTGGAGGTATTGGCTCTGTTTCAGGGGCCGCTGTGCAGCAGATCTGCAGTGTTTTATTTAAAATGCCACCGCCACACAGATCAAATTGGAAAGAGTCCCAATTGTCCGTATCCAGCTGGCATGACCTTTGTTTCGACTCAGAAGTGAAATAACAACTTAAATGAAAAGGCGGGTTGTGAACTTACTTTTTTTTCTGGCCTAGTGGTGTGTCTGGCTGTAACAGGCAGTACAAGTTGAGGGGAGGCTTCCTCCCTGAGCCCTGTTGGTGGTGGTGCTTTCATTTCCTGCATGAAAGGACCACGTGTGTTTCCATAGGAAACAAGTTTGCAATACTAAACTAACAAAACATGTTTTATCCACTGTCCCATGCCCTAAAATACAAACCGTGAATTCACTGGTTTGGTTTCCTTGTCTCTAGCCTCCTTCAGTGGTCACTTTTCTCTTTTAGACCTTCCCTTTGGACGATGTCACACACCTCCGCCAGTTAATCAGGGTGTTTTAAAGAGGAATGGATCTCAGTTTTGCTGGAAATGTTGCTGGATGGTATTGATTGTGTTCATTGTTGTAATATATCCCAGTGTTATATCGGGTGTTTACATTTGCATTAACAAAGTTAACGTCCCCAGACATTCTGAGTACTGCAGCTGTGCTCAAAGAATAATTTAAAAACTGACTTTCAATGGTTTTGGATGGAATAAATTGTGCTGCTTCTCTTAAAATGATGCCAAATGGAACCTTATGTTTTGCTGTAGTACAACAAACAGAAACCAGGTTTCCAGAAACATTTAGTTATTATGTTTGGAACTGCCCCCAGCAAATTACACACTTTGCAGTTAGTCAGTTAAGGTTTTGTTTTCTCTATCCAACAGCGCAAAAACTAAAAATCAGTGGTATAGATAATATATCGCCCAGCACTAGCATGAAGGTGCTGGAGGTTCGGGGACCTGTTCACTAGGGATACTGTTTAATAGGGTTCTAGTGGGCTGTTTAATAGGGTTCTAGTGTTTCTGAGTAGAGTCAGCTGTTCCCCTCCTCCATTCAAAGCAGCACTGACACTTTTCATGCTTTTAAACACTCAAGCGATCTCTTATACTCAAAATCATCTGTACAAATGCTTTCTGCCGCTCTTGTTTGGAGTGAAGTTGGTTTGTGGGTTCTTCTCAAAGCATCTGCGGTTTGTTATGAGGAACTATATGTGCCACATTTGGTTTTTCAAGCTTCCTCTTGTTGGTAAACAAAAAAAAAGCTTTATTTAGGGATAAGTACACTAGGAAAATAAATATCAGTCAACCTGTTCTTCAGTGCCTGGCTGTGCTTCTGGAGAGCTACCCTCTCATCTTACTAATGTGGTCAAAGTAATTAGTTTAATGCACATTAGAGCCAGGTGTGTTGGAATGGGTGGTAGATCTCCAAGAATGGGAATGAGCAGCCCTGCTTTAAAAGAAGAATATCTTTCAGCCAGTGCTTTTTCACTGTACGCCAAAATCTTTGTGCAAGGGCTGCAGATACATGTGAAATTAAGATACTTATGCTTGCAAATGCTGCATTCAAATGCCGTCAGTATTGTGTTTTTTACATTTGTCAGCTGGTTCCATTTAAAAATGATGCCACATGATCTTAAGTTGCTGTCAGGTCAGTAGGCTATTCTGGACAGGACATTGGATAAAAAGTGAAAATGCCACTTTTTAGCAATGCCACGTGTTTATTATTTTCATTGTTTATTCAAATGAATATATGCAGTGCTATACATTTTAAGAACCAGCACTATGAGTAGGTGTAGGAGACATTTAACACTGGTTAGATTCAGCACCCGCAGAAACAGAGACAAGAGAGAGAGACATACTGGTTGAAATCATTGCCATGTGTTCTCACTGCAACAAGTAAACATTGCTGTGAAGTCATACACCTAAAACTTAATTGTCTTTCTGGTTATTACAGCACTGCAGGAGAGTCATCAGGTGCAAACTGTGATATGCTACTTGCAGAAAGGGCTTTTAACTGAGTCATGGATCATGGGTCTGTCAGGATCATGACATTTTAACTAACAATTAATTGCGGATAACCATTTAGTTTTCTTGATCATTGTATGCAGCTTTCAAAGTGCGGATCTTAGCTTTACTTAATTAATGGATAACTTTTGTTTTACTAATAAGAAGTGGTAGACACAAAAACTCGCTCAAACACTAATTTCACACAGTCACACAATCATACATATATTTTTCCCGAGAGTAAAAATACAAGCACAAAAGCCTTGATGCTAATAATGTTAGAATTTGTTACATACAAACAATTCTTGTGCTGCCCTCTAAATGGGTCACATCATCAATTATAGCTTTTCCTGTTTTTGTAAGACCTGTGGAAAGCTTTTCTTTTATTTACATTCATTTGCCTGAGCCCAGTTTACTGAATTCACACTCTGCTTGTTTCTGCACAATATGTGAAATCTAACAACTGTGGAAAACGATTGCAGTCAGTTTAAATAGCTGTGATCATTTCCCATAATTGGGATTATGTGAATATGTAATAACTGTAACAGGTCTGATGGATAATTTTTCGTTAGAGGTGCTTTGTATTGTACTCTGCTGAAAGTTTGAATCTTTTATGTCCTCACTGGTTGCGTATTGTCTGACCTTGCAACAGCAAGAAAGGCGACTTGGACTTGATAAATGGACAGGGCTAAGTGCTGCTTTGCAGGCCGGATGTGAACCCAGTTGCATGAATTTTTTTGCTCCATCAGACGGATGGTGCTGTAGTGAGAGGGGGAGAGAGAGTGGACCTTTAACTAGTGGATTTCTGAGAAACAAATCAATCAAAATGTTGAGCAAATGTTGGTTCTGCTGAAGTGCCAGAAGTTACCACGGTCTGTGCCAGCCACTCATCAGTGACTGGTTAATTACTGGATGCACTGTTATTATGTGAGCATTAGTGCGGCATTATTAGAAAACAACCGGCTAGGGATGAAGCAGTTACTATTATCGATAATACTGAGAGAAATTTATCAACAAATATTGCCAATTTTCAATTACATTTACAAACCGACTATACATGACTCAACCTGAAATAGGCCACAGTTTGCCAATAGGGTTATAACTATGTGAGCAGATAGTGAAAAAAAGCACTCACACAGTTCACATTTTAAGTGATTTGTCAGAATGAGCTTTTGTTATCCTTACAAAAAAACATTAAAGGTGTTCGTAAAGCTAATCTCTGGAAAATTATTCGATATATCCGTTCTGTTAGAGACATTAGTATTTAGCAATCTGGTTAAAAAATGCTTAAACATTTGGTAGGCCGCCACGTCACCGCCTTGAATAAATACATTAGCAATGTAAAATGTGTTAATTACCTAAAAATAACAACTCTGTACACATTCTATGAACATTTTTAAGCTTGTCCCGGAAACCACACATGGCTGTAGTTTTCCATAGAATTAAAAATAGCATCCGACTGGCACATTAAAATGGTAACAGCTACTGTTAACACACACATATTTTTTTCTATGACTTATTTCTACCTATTGTTTTTCTACTACATTAGCACAAAACCAGTAGGTTTGTTCAAGATAGATGTTTTAAAGAAAAACTCAGCTTCTTAACTATGAAATCTAAATTGAAGGTTAGAGCTGTAATAGTATGGTAATAAAGTTATTCTGCATTAATTTTGTGTTATTTTATTGGAAAAGCAGTACAAATCCAAACAGCTCCTCAATGTTTTGTCAGCTGTCAAAACATTAGCGTGGCATATTTGCAAGACAGAAAACTTTGTAAACTCTGGTCAGCCAGCCATATTGTAACCAGTTTCTGAAGCAAGTTAGACACAAAGGCCCAGTTGATGTCATCCACCTGCGGACCACATGCTCCCGGTTCTACTATTTTCCATTCACCGCAGGGTTTCTCCCACAGCCTTGCGCACCCATTGCATGGTGGGTTGGTTTGGGGTGTTATTGGTGCGGTGGAAGGCGATGCCAGTGCACTCCGTGCTGGGTGCCCCCAACCTTTCACCTTGTTGCCCTTTGTCCAGATGCTGGCAAGAGGAGGGACCAGCCGAGTGGGGCGGAAGAGGTGACCCCACAGAGGGAGGGGGAGCTGGGGGGGGCACAGCAGGGGGTGCCCTGCCACTCAACTTCCAGCACAGGTCAGTATGGGACTGCATGTGCACCCCCCACCCCCTCTCATACCTTCCATGCCAATGGCAACCACTCATTCAGTCCCTGCAGTGAGTGAAAAAAAAACTCAAACACACACTTTCTCAGTGGTGCTCATTTGTCGTCAGGCCTGGCATTTATATGCTCATTTTTTGTATGTATTATCCGACGTGGTTTTGATGTTGCTTACGTGCGTAAAAGTTAACTGATATACACTAGGAATGTGCATAGGTACTTGATTACATTACCGTTATAGGTATAGATATGAGTATTATAGATATAGATTATAGATCTTATAGACTGTTATCGATATGTGAGTATTGGAATACTAAAATCTCCATTTTGACATTATATGCTGCTTCATTTCACCTTGACTTTACTGCAGCACAATTGCTGTGACGTGAGACAG
Organism: Alestes dentex; assembly: GCA_037576975.1. Lineage (NCBI taxonomy): Eukaryota > Metazoa > Chordata > Actinopteri > Characiformes > Alestidae > Alestes > Alestes dentex. The sequence continues at coordinate 2,764,871 of JBBIGA010000138.1, forward strand.
CATGGCTTATGTTTGCTATTGAGAGAGTATATTATAATAGACACAAAAGGCCCTGAAATTAGTGCTAGGCTTGGACATTTCAAGCAAGAATACTATTTGAATGACAAACCTACTTGACATGACTTAAGAATCACTAGTAACTATGTGGCTAATCTTCGAAGATCACTCGCTCCCTCCCCCGCTTCCCCTGTCCTCTTTGTTCACTGCCAGAAGGTGGCGGTAAAAGCTGTTTGCCAACCGCCATTAAACAACAAAAGGATGACTTGTGTGAGGGGAGGAATAAATAAATTCACTGTTTTTAAAAGATGGAGCCATCACATGTAGCAATACCAGATTAGCTTCATTCATAGCAGCCTCTGTTATTAAGGTACAGAACTGAAGATTTCTCTATGTTAGGTAGAGAGGTATTAAATTTTCAGCTGCATGCTACTGGCCTACTGGTGCACCAGTTTACTGTGTTTTTGTTTTATATTATAATATTAGGCAGAAAGCTTTTATCCACCAAACATCTGTTCATTGAATTTTATGCATAGTTAACTATTAAAAGAAGTGCGAATGCCCATCCTTAAAATACGCCTAATTTAATCTCTCACACAAACCCCTCTGTTTGAGCTGTTTCAAATGTGCATCAGTCGTAGATTTTCCGTTTTAACGCTGTTATACGCGATTACTAGAACCATTTGACCTACTTTAATTTGTAGATGTGTTTGGTCTCGTTCCTTCAAAGACTGAATAAATAATCACATGGTTTAAGGCTTCATGATTTAGTCTTTTCCCCCCCCTTTCACCTTACTTCATACGTGATGTTTTAGCCTGCTGATGTTTTTGTCTTTGTCATTTTTTTAATTGTCGAAACAATCCACATTTAATTTGTAGTAGGAGCTGTTATGAACATGAATATGTTCAGATTCAGTTGCGAATGCCGGATTTTCACAGTGTATACTGCACTGCAGGCTTTTGTCAAAGGTCATTTAATTGTGTGTGCATGCTTTTGGACTAGAAAATGAGAGCCAGAAAATAGTTTATTGCATTTGATATGGTCATTTTCTTCATTTAGTGTATTTTGCTAAATTGACCAGAACAAGTATTTTGAGGGAAGCACAAAATACAGCAGGTTATAAGGCTAATTAACCTGTATTTTCTGCGACCTGTATTGAAAATTCAGTAAGATCGAAACCTTTGCGGAAAATAATGTCATGACATTGCGGACTGATTTTACTATCAAGTTTTTAAACGCATCGAAGCTGTCCGTGGAGTCCTAAAATTCCTTTAGTCTATGACCTGGTGTAAACCTTGTCTGAAAAGCTGTCCCTATTTTGCGGAGTGAATTATAATCCATGTCCATGGTTACTAAGCCTGACGATAACTGGCTCTCTCACAAGTGACTGGCATTAACACGAACACGTATTTACTAAAAGATGCTGATCCAGTAACTGAGCCAGGCATTACAATGAGGGAATGAGTCATACGTTATAATATATATCACTGTTAGAAATTATTGCACATAAGCCTTTTAATGAGACTTGCGGCTGGAAGCTGTTCTGTGTGTAGTCAGTGACTAGGGAAGAACTGACTGTGGATAGAAATATTATATTGTTTTCGAAGATTGTGAGGGGTTAAACATTGCATTATGAGGCTTTGCTTTTATAAGATGCATTGACCTAAGCTTGTTTAACAAATGTGTAGTGTTTAGCTGCAGCAACTCCACCAAACAATCACTGTATATTGCAAAAGGTTAAACCATTGATCCTGGAACATTTGGTTCACTTGCTGCTGTTGTAAGTGGAGTTCACTCGGCAGAGACGTTGATAAATCCGACCGTTATGAATTTTGCTTACGGGAGGCCACAGAATAATGTTGGGCTGGAGAAAGATGACGGTTTGCATGTGTTGCTTTTGTTTTCTCTGCTCAGTCCACTCTCAGGGTGTAAAGAGGAGGTGGGAAGAGCACTGGAGGGGAGATGGTGCTTAAACAGCTTTTCCCCGAAGACAAATTAGGACTACGCTTCGTTTAACTCATTTAGCTGTTGAGAGGCTGAAGGAATACTACAGCACACTTTATATCTAGGTTATAAAAGCATTCGGCTTTCAAGTCTTGTGATGTAAGTAATGGCTTGTACATCGTGACTGGTTTGAAGCTTTGAACTAAGTCATGTATAAGGTTGTGTGGCGTTTTGATTTCCTTTGGATTCACATATGAGAAACAGGCAGACTATGACTGCTAGGTTTTCAGCTGCATTGAATTAGAAGTTGTGTGTTAGAGCTTTTAGTTGACCTTTGCACTCTGATGTTACAGTATGTTGCAAAATGCAAGAACTATATTCCTTATTCCTGTATGACGGTGTGATCCTTTTGCATAGTTCTGGAGTGAATTCAAACTCTAAACAGAGTTGTACTGATGTGCACACTCCCTCTTTCTCTTTCTTGCAGGAAACATGCCCTGAACTGTCACAGAATGAAGCCCGCTCTCTTCAGTGTGCTGTGTGAGATCAAAGAGAAAACCGGTAAGTTATTCACTCTTTTCAACTCTACTAGATTTTTCTGGAGGTGTCACTCCACTCTGTCTCGCATAGTTTTTTCCCCCCACAAAACTGATCTCTTTGATTTGAGAATGATCATGTAGAAGGAGGGAGGTTCACCAGATGTCCTAATGTGGCCTTCTTCTCTTGTTTTTCCTATTTATTGAGTGTTCCGAGTTCCGCTATCATGGAGTCATAACAGTGAGCTCAGAATCTACAAGTATGTCAAGTATGTCAGATAGGTGTACTGAAAATATTGAGCTGTTCACAGTCCATGAGCCGAGTCACACGTTCTGCATTGATCGAATGCTCTCGTCACCCAAGCTTGGTCTTCAACCACATTGATGATCCAAGTCCAGTATGCTGTCGGCTGGTTTGTCCTCGTGTGGTCCCTTGCTCAGCTGCGCGGAAAATCCTTTGCTGTCTCTTTCCAGGGAAGACACTCAGCCATCATGATGCAATTAAGGACTAGCATTTAAAAGTTAGGGTTATAGTATGATTTCCTAGTCATTACTGGTGTATTACCGGCCATCACCCCAGGGTCCCCCACATGCTCCACAATGTGGACCTTATTGGCATCCCTGAGGACTGGTTTGAGAAGTACTATGCTATAATGTGGCAGATTTTCTACCAATTATTCTACTTGAATATTTGAGGTGTCCAAGCTATGACTGTTAATGTCTGTTGTGGCTTTTGCCTGTCAAGCACATTCACTGTTTATTATGATCTAGTCTTTTCTCTCCTTTTTTTTTATTTCAATTTTACCTCATAAGAGTCAACCTCAGTCCTCTATGAAGCATGTCCGTGCGGAATTACAGTGTAAAAATGTTGAGCGGGCACCAGTTTACAGCGATCTGTCAATAACCCAGCCTCGCTTCCCCCTAATTGGATGCAAGAAACGGGTCGGCTGGAGGAAAGGGGGGTGGACGAGGGGGTTGTCCCTGTTGCCAGGGCAACCTGCTGTCTTATTTACCTAATGTCATTCACTTTGATTTTCACATTTAGCCTGCCAGCTGAGAGTGGGCCTGAGAGAGACGCAGCACTGGAAGCGAGGCACAAGCTCCTATAGGAGACACACAGACCATATAGAGGGCATAAAATCTTTTGTGTAGCTTGTCAGTTATGGCCAAACAGAAGCCTGAATATGTGGTTGTGAAATGCAGCAATTCATATACGTTCTCTAAAGAACGGAGAAAGCGGAAATGTAGTTAAATAAAGGTCAGAGCACTGTTGTATATTGGCTAGAATGCTATTGTGACATATTATGTATTGTGAAAATTTCTTATCATGAAGTATCATGATAAGTATCATGATATCACGCATCCCCGAATACAACTATAATATACATTGGAGTATTGTACCATGTAGGCAGAAGTACATAGTATATAGTAGGGCAGGCAGTGAGAAAAAAATGTGTTGAGTTTAGTAATAAGGGTATTTTTGAATGTAGTAGATGTCCATTGAATGTTTAAAAATAACTTGTGAGGATTTGTGAGTTAGTAACATTACCTCACATGACTCATGTTAGAAGAGGGCATTGCTGATCGTCAGAACAGCAACAGACTATTTTTGGCTTTTATTAGTGTTACAAATGTGTGGAAAATTAGCAAACATCTGAAACTCTTTAGCATTCCAAATTACATGATGTCTTGCAAGGCCACATTCCAGATGTAGACACACTGTAGCATAGTAAGCTAATCATCATGCAATGTTAATACACATATACACTAGCAAAGTAAACTGCTTGTTTTAGTTGAACTGTATACTGTAGGGACCCATGCATTTAGAGACCTATCGCTGCAACCAGGTGTACACTTGCTTATGCTCACAAATCCATTTTGTTTTCTCAATAGCATGATATTACTGGTGTTGTGATGTTAAATGGAAAGTCGCTCTCAAAAATGTCAAAACAGGCCTATTCTTGACAACCATCTGGCGACTCCCAGTTCAAAATCTGCTTAACAACCGCTGTAGTCTTTATACCTGAAATTTATCTTTATACCTAGCCTTAGGAAATATAACATTGACTTATAAAACTGGCCTTTATTGCAGTTATGTGACTTCATAAATGATATATGAATATATATGTGTCCAGAGTATTGCATTGTATTGTATATAGCATGGGGTGCTGTAGTACTGCTGTTGTGTGTTAAAGAGTGTTACATAAGATGGAGTGTAGTGGTATGACTGTATTAATTTGACTGTGGTATTGTAGCATATAGCCTGGGCCACATGGTAAAATATAAGTAAGGCTGAGCAATATGATGTTTATTGCAGACTTGATAAATGTCATAAAATGTCACAATGCGCTTTTGTAAGCATATCATAGTCAGCACTTTTTATGTGGCACCACTGTTTTTTTTTATTTAACAGATGTCAGAAATAATTAATATAATGACAGTATTATTAGAATAATAAATACTAGTAGATACATCACTGCCGACCCCCAGGTATGGCTGTAGAATATATGATGGGGTACTGTAGTGTAACTGTAATGTAGCCAAATGATTATAATCTTATTGGAGACCGCAGTGTAACTGGTATATATGTTGGTGTATTATAGCATATAGACTGGGGTGCTGTAGTGTGTAGGCTGTTGTATTGTAGGCTTATAGGCTAGAGTACTATTGTATAACTATGGTATATAAGCTGGAATACCGTATCATTTAAACTGTTGTACTGTGGTACATAGTGCAGTGACCCTCACGCCTCCATAGCTCTCAGCAGGAGTCCTGTTGGCTCATCACCTCTCCATGCCTGACCTGCTTGTTCCTGCAACTTTAAGACCCCATACTGCTTTTAGACCTTGCCTCTGGAATGTGAATTAAACAAGGCACTCTCCTTTACATGCTGCCAGTGTATTTATAATAACAGTCATGAGTCTCTTACTCTTTCTCTGCCTCTCTCTCGCTCTCTCTCTGTCTTTGTCTCTTTCCTTCTCTCTTTCTGTGTGTGATATGATCTCTCTCGTTCATGCAGTCGTGTCTTTTTGCTCTCTCTTTCTCTCTCTCTCTCTTTTTTCTCCTACTGCCGAACAGCAGGGATGAAAGCAGCCAGAGCTCGGGTCTATCCCTGCTGTTTCGGTCTTGTCCTCTCCTCCTCCCTCTCTCTGCCGTTCTCCTATTCTTGAAAGAGAAGACTTGCTCTGAACTCCAGGCTTTGATATGATAATGGCTGGGATGGGGGGGTGAAGGGGATCGGGGAAAGTGGGGGAGGGTCACTGAATTCCTCTGAGCGCTGCAGTTGGAGAAGATTGTTTTTATTGTTAAGGAAATGTTCTGCTCAAATGCGAGTTGTCCTCTTGCAAAGGGCCATCCTCTCATTTTTTTTGTCTACTGATAAACATGCGCGTGAAATTCAAGATGGTTAATTAAGCTCCTTAAAAACAAATTAAGACACATTCGTTTTCTTTTCATTCTTTCATCCCTTACCAACCCCCCTTTAGTAGTTTGCTCAAAATGGCTGCTTTCTGGTGAGCATCTATGCACTTTACCTTTTTTTGCCAACACATACCCTGTGGTTCATTGTGTCATTTTTAATTGAGTTATCTTTCTTCCTTGTGTCATAGACAGAAATTATTACTGAGCGTTGGTTATCACAACAAATACATGCCCCCCATGAACTATACTGGTGCAGTCAAAAATGAAATGACCAGTTATCCGAATTATATTTATAGCGTTGACCTTCTAAGACTATAGGCGAATGAAATTGGACAGATTAGCTCTTCAGCAAGCAGATAACACCATATGTCTCAAGTCAGTCTCAAGTCTCGTGGCTTGATTGGAAAGAAAAAGATTTAACTAAGGCTTCATGACTTGGGACTCTGTTAGATTGTCTCTGTAGGTTAATGGTTTAATCAGCCTAAATTACATGGACAGCAGTTTTACTTTATATGTGTGTCGTAACATTTTAATGTCTGTGTTAGCTTTCATTTTTGAGAGCAAGATATAAAAATAGCATTCATTCAATTCAGTTTCTACAGTTTTGTGGCTCATGCTCAGAGATTTTATGTTCCACAGGAGAAAACAGGATAATTTTAGCAATGCGTAATGTTTGGTTTCACAGTACTTCTTTTCCTTTCTTTTACTGAGCAGAGAATGACATGTAGAAGTCTGAGAAGACAAACAATGAAGTTTCTGTTTGAACTGGAATTAATGGCAGTGACTTATTTGTGCATTAGATTGTACTTGAGAGGAGCTAATTATTATATGCACCACACTGGTACCATGGAGGCATTAAAAAGCAATTAATCTGACTAATAAGGTAGTTTCACATGACAGACAGCTCAGAAATTTGCACAGAAAAAGTACTGCTAAAAATGTGCCTCAATGAACAGCTTGAACCCAATCTCTTCTTGCGTTGCCTGATCACATGGTACCTTGCTTGGTCTTGAGAATTGTAACTTAAAACCAGAATTTTGAGATTTATACAAATATTTAAATTCTTCCTCAAAATCTTTCTTTCTCACTTCTTCTGGTAGGGTAGCCTACATATCATATGTTTACCTGCTTTATGAACCATTCTTGTGTTCATAGACAAATCAGATTTCATTCATCCCATCACCTAATATGACCGGAGAGGTGGGTCAGTGGTGTCAGGTTGGATACACAGCAATATTGCTTTTAGCTATTTTGCTCATAATGTTGGTGGAGACATGTCCAGCCTCCTAGCTTCAATATTTTAGCATGAATATGACTTCAGTAGCCCCTCTTAGACCCCTAAACCTATACAAATTATGATTTAGTCTTTTATTTACCTAACAATTTGTTGTGTTAGTATTATTTGTTTGTGGAAGACTTCCATTGTTGTATTGTGTATATGAAATGAGCTTTGTGAAGTTTGGACAGTAAGCTGGGTGCCCAGGTCCTAACGTTTACTGGCTGAGCTTTCGCTCAGAGAGGTTCAGTCAATCACAAGCCTAATTAAGGCTTTTTAATTATTATACGTTCTTGAGAGAGCTTAATTTGAACCTTGCCATAAAATTTTATGAGTTGTTGGAAACCACGGACTTCTATTATATTTTATGAGGCCAGGTCTGCAGGCCCATTGAACAGAGAACTCTGCAGGGCACAGAGAGGCTCACAGAGAGACAGCAGCAAAGGCAGAGATACTGATAGAGACAGTAGCAGAGGGTGAGATGTATTAAAAAAAAGTGAGAACCTTTTACTACTGGCCATTGTCAAGCTCAACATCCATCTTTCACTACTGATGTGATACAGCAGAACAGGGATGAGGCAACAGATACTCAAATGTATATGCGTATATATACATGCATACACGTTCCTCTCTGGCTCTGCCCTAATGCGGTCCACATAGTGGTACAACCAACCCCCACTCCCTCACTCAAAATTCTCATGAACCAGCTCTTCTCTCATATGACGGCCGTCCAGCTCGGCCCGTGTCTTATCGCCCCTGCGCTCACATTTCTTGTGTGGCACTCTGTCACTCAATCTGTTTTTCTCTCCTACATTCCCACTCTAAGAGCAGAGAGAGCAGTGTGCGAAGGTGGTGGTGGGGGACGTACAGAAGGAGCGAGCGAGAGGACGATAGAGAGAGATTGATGAGGCTGTAAGACCAGCAGTAATTACTCTGTGTCCATTCCCCATGCCGGATTGGCAGACGGCTAATATCGCCCAGACCCCTGGCCCTGACAGGCAGCCCCCCCTTCCCCCCTTCTCCCCCAGCACAGGCACTCTGAGAGGAGGTGGAGGGGTGTCGAGCATAACCTCACACCCTCCACTATAGCCCACTGCTGTGTGGGCTCGGATGTCTTTTCTCTCTCATTACGTTATTCCTCAAGGAATCGAGCGTCTGATGTCCTCCTCGAGAAAGAACGGACAAAAACTGGGACTAGGGTTGTTTATACCGCTGAGATGTTCTGTAGTTTGGCAGCAGGCCTCCACTGCTTAATTAGGGTCACAGTACTGCTAGAACAAGGGATGATGTGTCATTGAAATATTAAGGTACTAGACTTGTGTGTGCATTGTATACACAGCTTAATACAGGCCTGAGTACTGTGGTGTTCATATATATGTTTAAACATCACAGTACCGGCTGTACATAAGTAGGCATTAATAAAGTTCATTGCCACATATTTCCTGACTATTTGTGCTCAATGCTAAAAGTATTGTCTTAATCTTTCACACATCCACTTTTACCCCGGAGTGTAACAGTTATTAAATGTGAACACACGTCACAATTTACCTGCATGAGATATAGTGTAATACAAGAATTTAACAGAAGGGCTCAGGGGTGAACAGAAGCAAATACATTCTAGACAGTGTCTACATTATAGACAAGAAAGCTAAACGATTCTGTAACCGTTTTATTTTTACAGGTGAGTTTTGTTTTGGAGTGTTTTGCATGATTCAGTAGAAATGCAGCAAAATGTTCCCTGCTCCTGTGCAAAAGCCATGCGGCATGGCCTGAAGTTTTTGTGTCATTTTTGGTGTTATAATGGAGTTTTCGCTTTGCATACTGTTCAAGCTGAGAACATTACCTCCTGTTTAACAAGACTTTCATGGAATTCGTGAATTCTGGTTACCATTTAAGAGCTGCATGTGTGAATGGTGCAGCTTCCAAACAAGAGCTAGACAATAGGACCATATTGCTCATTACAGTTATAAATTTCATCACATAGTGTGAAAATACGCTTTTCTGCAAATAGAGATTAGTGAATATCACTGGTACGTATAGTACTGACCAACTTTGTGTTTCATTACAAAGAGAGCCTAATTAGTCCTGTTTAACTGGGTTTAGTGCAACTGATGACTACAAATCACTTGTTCTCTTTACATGGGGTAACACTAATTTATTGTGTTGATTACAATGTATCATATGTCCAAAAATATTAATATTGTCACATATAGTGAATTTTTTTTGCCTTATCACCTAACCCTTGCCAGACATAGCATTAAGTATCCCGATGATGTACCAAGTAAGGTAGTTTACATAGCTTAAACTTTACATAGCTTATTTTAATTTGATTGTTTTGTTCTGTTTTCTTTTCTTAAAATTACACCAAAGTTTTAGCTGGAAAGAATGATTTCCAGAAAGTTTCTTTCTGTTCTCATTTGCAGTCCTTGATATAGTCCAAAAAATAAAATTCAACTAAATATAAAATTAAAAACAGGATGTTGTATTAATATAATGATAAACCCATACAGATGTATTAATACTGTATATGTTATTAATTTTTACATGATTTAATTATAAAAAAACATTTAAATGTATTTTTATATAAACTGGTTTTTAAATAACCCCACTGATTGAAAATATTTTTTACGCTGATATTAGAACTATGACTTCTTGAGTTGATGTCTTTATTTTCCACATGAGTACTCTTTGGGGAGTGGGTTGGTTCACACATTTCAATCATACATTTAATTATTTCATTTAATTAATTGATGTCCCACAAGGGTAAATTACAGCAAAACACAACACAAGCCCCACAAAAGTGAGTTAGTTGCCCAGATTGAGTTTAACCTCCAGTGTGCTGGCCTGTCTCTCTTTCTCTCCCTCTTTCGCTCTCTCCTTTTTTCCTCACTGTCTCCCAGTCTAGTTCCAGGGTTTGGGAGAAGCCAGCATCTTTTTAATTAAAGATATGTAAATGTGGCCTCAGCTGTATTGCTTTAGCCGACGTGGTTGTGGCGGGGCACTGGCGTGTCAGGGCCCAGCTCCTAATCCAGACTAATTAAAGATTAATTACAATTGATAGGAGCCTTCCACCCCTCTGTCAAGCTCTCCACCTAATTTGCTGGACTGTCTCCCCTCCCTAAAACTGGTGAGCCGGGGACGAGATCTTTCAGGGTTATAATTATGGCTGGAGTCTTTGGGGTCATCGAGGGCCTCTCTCTCTCTCTCTCTCTCTCTCTCTCTCTCTCTCTCTCTCTCTCTCTCTCTCTCTCTCTCTCTCTCTCTC
>JBBIGA010000138.1:2777896-2797713 GCA_037576975.1 Alestes dentex
AGAGAGAGAGAGAGAGAGAGAGAGAGAGAGAGAGAGAGAGAGAGAGAGAGAGAGAGAGAAAGAGAGAGAGAGAGAGATCGGCTAAGTGCGTGCCACAGTGCTTCAGTAAATAGACCCAACAGACGCTGCTTAACCTGAGCTGCTTAGAGCTGGAACTGAACGATGGATTGTGCAGCTTACTTCATCCTGGCACTCGCTCACATGCCCTCTTCTCTCTTGAGTGCCTCCACATAACACCACTCAGATTGACCTCATCTACTGCTTTTCTCTCTTTCCCTCTCAATCAAACTCTGCCTCAGTTTGAGGCAAAGACCAGGCCCTTGACATTTTTCCGTTGATTGCTTGTCTCACTTTTTCTCTCACTCTTTTTGCTTGTTCTCTCCACCGGTACTGCCTCGTCGTTTCTTTTTCTTAAGATGTTTGGGCAGGTGTCTCCTGACTACTAGCTATTGTCCGACTACAAGTTGTGTAATAGCTTCTAATCCTGTTGTTTACCAGTTTATGAATATCTAGATTGGGTCAGATGGCAGAGATTCTTAGTATTTTGTACAATGATTTGGGCAATACATCTAATTAACCACTTAATGCCATGCGCCACCAATGATGCCAATTAAATGCAATCATTTTCTTTAAATTAAGCTCCACATGCAGCTCTCAGGCTTGACCACGGAGCACAGTGTGCCAGACTGCTGGTATGCACACTGTCTGTTATTAGGTTGAATTTCACCAATTAAAATATTTAAAGGCAACCATGAATAAGGTGTCATGTCATTAATTGCGATTTGGAGATTTTAGTCTTCCAAATTGTGACTTTTTTTTTTTTTTACATAAAAATAATTCGTCTTTGAGCCCTGGTACACATAGTACCATTAAGAACAACAATATCATGATTATTTAATGAAGTATAATAAAGCACAAAAGCAGTAAGCTAGAATCATTTTGAAGATTTAACTTGCAAATAGGTTCATAATTACACTTATTTTAAAATTGAAATCCTACATTTATTTTGATATGGCACAGTGTAAGTTGTGTAACTTTGTATCATGCTATGAAAATATGGAAGTAATTTGGAAAAGAATGGGTCTAATTATTGTAAGATTTACTGACACTATTTGTCAGTTGTGTTTCTTGTTTACCTGCACGTGACTGAAATAAATGTTATTAAAAATAACAGTAATGGATATAGACTTTTGGAGGCAAAATCATAAAATCATGAAATTAAGAACTCCTGACAATGTATTTTCATGTTGTGCTCTCAGTACGGTTTTACTATGATTTTAAATGATACATTTCTGAAAAGTCATATTTATGGCACACTTTGCCTTCAGATTATGTTGGTTTTCATCCATTTGGGCTCTTTTGTTTGTTTCTTTCTTAGTGCTCACAAATCCCACCCGTTGCTTTGGCCTTTGTTCTCGAGATTTATCAGCAGTTGCGGTCAGAACTCGAGCATTTCTTGAATGCCCCCCCCCACCCCCCACCCCCCGACTTGTGCTTTCAACCCACCATGATTACCCCATCGTCTTCATTTTTTTCACCCTTCTCTTAGTGTCTCTCTCTTTCTCTTTCTTTCCCTCCCTCCCTCTGTCCTCTCTCTCTCCCCCTCCCTCTCTCTCTCTCTCTCTCCCTGGTTTTGCTCACTCCTTCACTCATCCTTCGCTCTTGTACTCTATTCCTCTCTGTCTGTCTCTCTGTCTGTCTGTGTGTGTGTGTGTGTGTGTGTGTGTGTCTCTCCGTCTCTCTCTCTGGCTTTCTCTTCGTCACCATGATGCTTTTATATCACCTCTTGTGATTCTCCTTTCGCCCCCCCCCACCACCAATTCTCCTTGGTTCTCCTTCCCCCCCCTTTTTCTTACCTTCTCTCTCTCTCTCTCTCTTTCCTACCCCCCTCCCCTGCTCCCTCACGCTCTCCCAGTGAAAGGCTGAGAATACCCAAGGGAGCTGATGCAATTAAAATGCTAATCCTGTCTGTCTACAGAGAGAGGGAGGGAGGGAGGGCTGACAGCATGAGGGATTGCGGCTCACATGGAGAACTCGACTGAAATGGAGAACAGAGGGAGAGACCGGGGGGTGGGGGGTGGTGGGGACTGGGGGCGCAGAGAGAGAGCGAGCGAGCGAGCAAGAGAGAAGCGGGGGGGGGTGTTTAGCGGGAGAGAGGCCAGAGTGAAAAGGGGGACGCAAGTGAGAGAGAGTGAGAGCGTTAAGCGGTACAGAAGAAAAAGACAGACAAGGGCTGAGCAGGAGCCGAGAGCGGAGCCGTGATGGACTGTGTCTCCAGTAATGCACTGAAAATGGCACCATTAATATACTGCTTGCAGCAGTGAACACAATGCCTTCGTCTGCACTTAACACATCACCTGTAGTGTACCTGAATAGCATCGCTCCATCGTCTGGGCCAAAATGAGAGGGATTATGTATGCAGTCAAGCCCAGCTGCTTTCTCTGAATATTTCATACGATGACTTGCCAGCTCTGTGCGCCAGCTCCACACATTTTACTGAGCCTGTGAGGTGTATAGGAGAGATTCCTTGGCACTCTTTATTTAGGGTTTTAGCTGTTAAACAGCCCACAGCACTGGAAAACGCAGAGACGTGCAAGAGGTGCGATTGGACGGGATTTGTTTATTATTACGTTGGAGGTTCATGAATTTAATGGAGGGATATTAGAGCAACTTGGACAGATGTAGCGCATTAAAACGTGCATTATCTCATTAGCATGGGGGTGTGTTTATATTAATGAAGTGTGCTAATTGAAAGATTTACAGGCTGGCTTTATTAATCCTCTTAAAGAACACAAACATTCACACACCGTGAACTCACGGGCTGTGCCTCAGAGCCTCAGCGCAGAAGGGAAGCCCGCTGAGAGAGATACATATTCCACCATTTGTCTTTTGCCATTTGCCATTTAATTAGTGGCTAATTGTGGGTTTCAGAATCATCTTTGCACCATACGGTGTGCTGAATCTGAATGACAGAAAAAGTGCTTTAAACACGAGGTCCATAACCCCTGGCTCTGAATGGTCCAAGGTATTGGTGCGATTATTAGCAATCACCGCTTAATTGGCATAATTAGGGTAAACACGGGGCAGTGCGCTTTAGGGCTACAGCTGGAGGCGTTATGTGTTATTGGAGAGGGATAGGTTAGAAGGGTGGGTGGTGGGGGGAGGGGAGGGTTCGCACTTTTGACTTGATTCTTATGCTGGTAAAATACTGCCTCTCCTCTGACTAACCCCAACCTTTGGTCCCTACTGCCCAGTCAACTCAGGAAATGGTTAGTCTGGGAGCGTGTTTGGGTGGCCGAACCTGTGTTTGTGTACTGAACCATATGTCTGGGGTGGTTTTTTTTTCTTTCTTCTTCTTCTTCTTTTCTTTTTTCCCCTGCCGTCTTCTTGTTGCTTGTTGGTCCAAATCGCTTTTTCGCTACACAGCCACTGTCTCCACGGAACTGTGCACAGACACTTAATCTGATTTAATGTACCCTCCGAAAAAAAAGTTTTATTTCTTTTCTTTTTTTTTTTTTTGGAATGAGGGGGCAGCTTTACTCGCCAAGGAGGGGGAAAAAGGTAAAGAGAAGAAGAGAAGGAGAGAGAGAAAGAGGGATGGGCGAAAGAGGGTCATTAGTTCAGTCGGCTGGGTACGCTGCATTCCTGAACCGTGAGAGGGGGAGCAACGGAGAGAAGGAATGTTGTGGAGGGGGGTTGAATGGAGGGACCCAGAAGAGGCAAGAGGGAACAAGACTGAAATGAGTATTAGCCAGAGGGGGAAAAAGTTTAGAACTTAAAGAGCAGGGGCCGGGGTGGGAGGCAGAGAAAGAAACAACTTGTATGGTTGGTTACTAAAAAGATGGCGTCTGTAAATGTTTGAAAGAAAACACCAAGCAAAGCTTTTATTTTTCACTTCGGGTGGAACAGTCATCAGATCCATATTAGCAACAAAGCACCCGCTAACATGCTTAATGGAGTGGAGACTTTATTGTTACTGTGGTAAAAGCTTCATATCTCTGGAATAGAAAAAGCAGAAAAACACTAATTTTAATGTAAAAATTTTTTTCTTCTTTTTTTTCCTCTTTATTCCTGACCGTGTTCACACAATTAAAAAAGCAGCCGATGTTTTCAAACACAAATAACTGGACAGCGACAATATGCAAACCTCTCTTTACTGAGAAATAACCAGTACAGAGCTCTTTCTCTCTTCGCCTTCCTGTATTTTTTCTTTATTTTTTGGGTCTCATTTGAAACCGGCTGAACCAGCAGTTGCCATTCATGGTGTTCATTCTGGAATGGTATCGATGTCTTGCAGCGGAGGCTTCAGCTGCTGTTGTGCCGCAAAGGACAAAGAATGGCCTTCCTGTCCTTATCGTCCCATGACACACACCTTCTTTTCTGTCTCACGTGTGTCTTCCTCTGTGGCTTTTCGGCCCAGCATGTGCATAAATATGAGGGGGGTGCCTGTAAGTAGTATGAGAGATGTGCCAGAGCTAGTGGGGTGACAGGGTTCCCGAGTTAATACAGTGCTGGACTCCCGGGCCTGAAAGCAGTACTTATGGCTGCTGACGCTGCTAGTGACAGCACATGCTCTCCTATTATTGGAGCCATGCCTCATACTAGTTTTACACCGGCCCACTACCACAGAGGGAGCATGCTGCTCTCTGCTGGCCAAAACACTGAACTGCTCCCTTGATTAAAGCATCCTGCTGTTTGGCCACAAACAGATTATTAGGAAGTGGTGGTGGAGTTTTTTCCCTCTGTGATAATTGCCACAGAGGAGCCAGGGTGGTATTCTGATGAAATTTAGGCCACAATACAACATTGTTGTGATTCCTCGACCTATGTGTATAGAAAGCTGTGCAGCCAATACTGGTAACTTGACTTACTTCCCGATTTCCATTGTAATGCAAATAAAGAACAAGGTCTTGCACCATCTTGTGGATTTCAGATGCAGTGTTTTCGGTGTAGACACATACCAAAATTTAAAAAAATGTTTAAAATGATAAAATAGTAATATAATTATTAATATTTGGTGCCACTCGATCAGTATAATTTCATGCTGAAAAATACCACAGTGCTACACTGTGTTGCTTTTTCCTCCTACATTTAATATCCGTGTTTTAATTGGGGATATGACCATCTATTGTTTAGTTGAATTTTTTGTTTCATTGCATCGTAAAAGAATGAATGTGTTGGATAGACAAAACTTTAAATATTAATTGACACAAAGGGAATCAAAGATGGCATTGTTGTACTATTTGATTAAGGAAGTAATAGTCTATAGTTCAGTCAATTGCAGAACTAATAAGTAGTTGCAGCCCTAGTGGTAACGTATGGCCATCACTTTCCTGGTTTGTGGTAGGACAGTGTAATTCCTCTTTATTAATGTTCTTTGAGCTCCTCCCCCTCTTACGAAAGCCGATATCTTTTCTTCTTGTTTCACAGTGTTGAGTATCAGAGGGGTGCAAGAGGAGGACCCCCCTGACCCTCAGATCATGCGCCTGGACAACATGCTGCTAGCCGAGGGTGTTTCTGGTCCAGAGAAAGGCGGCGGATCAGCTGCAGCTGCAGCAGCCGCAGCGGCAGCTGGAGGGTCACCCAACGATGGTAGCATCGAGCACTCGGACTACAGAGCCAAACTCGCACAGATCCGCCAGATCTACCACTCAGAGCTGGAGAAATACGAACAGGTACCAGACACATTCCTGTGAGATTTTTGTTATTTGGCTTTGATATGAAGTCTGTTTCACTTAATGCTTTTATGTGCACATAACTGTGCTTAGATTCAAGTTAGACTATAGTGTTCAGTATTGTATTAACAGTACTAGGTTCTCAGTGTCTTCCTTTTCTTGGTGCTCAATATATGAAATTACAGTCTGCTAAAAGCATATTTCATCACTGTAAACTCTTAAAAGGCTATAAATGCTGCAGTAATTGACTGTCTGTTTTGCCTGTGTGTCATTTTGAGTATGCTGCTCTAGTTAAGATTTTCATTTACCTCAGAGCAGTGCAAATCTCCCAAATGGAAAGAACTCACATTGAAATAACTAGAGTTTAGTCATGCGTTGTCTCTTATGTGCCAATATGCATGAATATATATACAGTTATATTTTGATCATAGCCTGCAGCCCGACTCTCTGTAGTGAGTGTGTCTTCCTCTGTGTGGTGTCCCAGGCTTGCAGTGAATTCACCAACCATGTGATGAACCTGCTGCGAGAGCAGTCACGCACGCGGCCCATCTCTCCCAAAGAGATCGAGCGCATGGTGGCCATCATCCACCGCAAGTTCAGCTCCATTCAGATGCAACTCAAACAGAGCACGTGTGAGGCAGTAATGATCCTTCGCTCTCGCTTCCTCGATGCCAGGTGTGTGCATGTCTGCTGTCTGTGTCTTTTGTCTCCACAGCTTTTACTGGAAGGACTAAATGAGTAATTTTTGTTTGGTTTCTGATGCTAAGGTTTGGATTACATGTAGGTATAATGTTATGGGAAACATCCATAACAGTGCAACTATCGGTTTTCATTGTAAAATTGACTGTGGTGTTGATCTTTTTGAGAACATAGCATGTTTAGTATGTTCATAGTATGTTTGTTTGCTTTCGCACCTCTAATGAAACTCAATTATAATTCTCTCCATGGGCTATCATTTGGACTTCCTCTCAATTTTCTGGTGTAATATCTCGAAGTCAGTGTTATTGTCTAAATGTTATTTGTTCCTCCCGGCAGACGTAAGAGACGCAATTTCAATAAGCAAGCAACAGAGGTGCTGAATGAGTACTTTTACTCTCACCTCTCCAACCCGTACCCGAGTGAGGAAGCCAAGGAGGAGCTGGCCAAAAAGTGTGGGATCACTGTCTCTCAGGTGAGAACGTTCACCTGAGGCCCTCATCAGTTCTTTTCCATTGACACCTGCCACAGACAAAACTGAACAAATGTGCCATTTTAGAACATGTCTTTCTTGAATGATGCTGATACCATAACACCAATATGCATATGTGAGCTTGTATGCTGTTGTATAAATTAGGGTAATTTGTCTAAAGTTGCTTCTGTTCACTCTCTTGTAGATAAAATAGGACAATAGTGAATAGGACATTTTGATTTTATTTCAGGTCTCAAACTGGTTCGGCAACAAGAGAATTCGGTACAAGAAGAACATTGGTAAGTTCCAAGAGGAAGCGAATCTGTACGCAGTTAAAACAGCGGTGGATGCTGCAAATGTGTCTGCACAGGCTAGCCAGGCAAACTCCCCGGCGACACCCAACTCAGGTAATGTCTGCACCACCTGCCTATTATTCTGTAGTACACAAATAAGCACACACACACACACACACACACACACACACACGGCAACTTGCTTAAACCAGTCAGAACTACACATGCCAACACAATTACCTCAATGCCTTTACTGGCCTTGAGGGCACACCATACAAACACCCAAATATACACACACAGCTATTGCGGTTTGTTTTCCTTTTCAAGGTTCTTTGTGTCTCTGTGTTTGTCTTTTCACTAGTCCTGAGTCCTCTTGTTTTTGTTTTCTGTTCATGGCCATCACCACTGAGGTCTTTGATGCGCCACCAGGCTTTACAGGTTAAGTTCAGCCCTTAACCATGCAAATTTATCGCTCCATTGCAGTTACTCTGCTGTATTTTATATGAAAGGCAAGTAAGATACACGTGTTTAGTGGTGTTTTTTTAAGTCTATGTTTGGTAGTCTCGTTCACATTCCCTGTGTAAGTTTGACTCTGTGTAATGAGCCAAATTAGCTACAGAATGACGTCCACACAGAAGGGCATATTGATCTTTTTATTATTATTATGTAGTGGTTTTTTGTCTGACTTCGATATTTCTTGCTAAATTCAGAGTCATGCTATTAGCTTTTGTCTTTGTCACCTTGAGCCATCTTCTTAAGCTTGTTTAACATTTATCTCATACTAAATTCCCCTTCCCTTCCATTGCATTGCATACATGAATACTTCTAGTATAAATAACCTCTATTTGCTCAGGAGGCAGAGGGTAAAAGGTAGGTGATTTCATGTTATTTTATATAACTTAGTCATGACTTGCCTGGTTTAATGCCTTACCTTGACTGGTATGCTTCAAGATTTAACTTTGCGGAAAGCGACAAGTAGAGACAAGTTAAGTGGACTTGGGTGTAAAAGAAAGGTAATGCTAGACTGCTATGATTGCGTTCGCCGTGGCCTGCTGACAACAGTTTGTTCCTGTTTGTTTCGTCTATGACCTCTTTTTTTGTCTGTAAAAGAGCTTGAGCAAGATGTCACTGCAGCCTCGGAATGTGACCTGACCTGATTTTCATGCTCCACGCATGGGGTGGATAGTATTTCCGCATAGTCAAGACTGTAAACCCTTTCCATACCTGACCCTAGCAAAACTGCGTGTATTGCTCGCAGGGTCTTCAGGGTCCTATGGTCTGTCTCGCACAGGAGACGGTTACCTTGGGCTGCGTTCGCTCAACGGGGAGGGCCTCAACATCGCCCCCTCTCTGCAGCAGCAGGTAGGCACTGAGGACACCCCCAAGGCCTTCCTCAATGCCCCTCCTATCCCAGTGCTTCTTTACTCTAGCTCAGTGGTTCCAGTCTCTTCACCTGAGAAAACCATTCCCACATATTTTATCGTTTTCCCTGCTCTAACTTGCCCACTTCAGCTAAGTGACTTGTGAGCTTCAGTAGTGGAAAGTCCTTGTAATTGTTATCATTCATGACTGTATTCCAGTACTGACTCAAGTAAAGTTTACGTAAAGTAAAGTGTTATTGAATATATTCACACTTTTACTTTTACTACACTTTTCACACTTTACATTTTCAAGAGACAAAAACATACTCACTTAGTTACAGTATCTCTGTGCTTTGACCTCCGATGAGTTTGAGATTTAGTTGGATCAGGGGTGTTAGGGCAAGTAAAACACCAAAATGTGTGGAGTCATGGTCCTTGTCGTCCCACCCATCCCAAGTCCGTCCTTCTGTGGCGGCAACACACATCCACTGTTAGTCTCCAGCAGTAGCTCCCGATCCTGAGCACCCAGCCCAGTGTGTCTTGGTCCTCAATGAGTCCTCACCCAAAGACCCTGCCACCATCTCGTCTTACCTTCACCCTATTAGGTGGTCTGTTGCACCCCATGTTCTTACTTTACTCTTTATCTGTGTTCTGTGGGCCTTGTAATCCAAAAGACTCTTCTATTAAAATCTTGATTTACTTTTGTAGTTCCAGCAGTCTGGGAAAGAGGACAGCTGGAACTAAACATAGAGAGAGATCATCATACTCGTGCCTGGCCACTGTAGCTCTGGGCCACTTAGAACTAACAAGAATAGGGAGTCAGCTGAGTTGAGATTGTCACAGTTGTGGTAGTCCATGTCTGACATGTGACTTTGCTCCTCAGGAAATGGTTGGAATAGTTGATAAAACATTTGAGATCGGTCTTGGAATGTTGAAGTGTTTGTAATTGCTCTCAACCCAGGCTTCAGATGCTTTTGAGAAACCTTTTGTTCAAAATGTGTTTAGAAGGTAGAGGTATCATAAACACAAAGTGCATGATGACTGATTTATAGCCTATGAAACTGCTATTCCAGCTGTACTTCAACATAACAATCACACTGCGATTAAATCAGGAGTGGAATTTAAGCGCCTACTGTGTGTTAAAGTTGGGCTGTGTGGATGCTGGCCGAAAGGATCATCATGTATTGACCTCTGTGTGTGTTTGTAACAGGTGGATACCCTGCACCGTGCTACACACCTGACGGGCGGCTATGAGGAGCTGTCAGGAAGTGCCCTTTACACCCCACACCACCTAGATGTGAGTAATAGTGCATACATGAACACACACGCACACACAGTTTCAAGAATTAGGTGATACATTAGACTTCCCTATCCAGTATGACTTACAGCATATGACGTATAGCATAGTTAATCATTACAGCATATTGGTCTTCGCAGTATTGATGTCAAATGAAACTTCAGTATGAAACTGTTGTATGTCACAGTATGTAGCAATTCAGTCTGAGTATTTTTGTCCAAACAGCACTTCACTGCTATGTAGTGATTTAATATGTGTTGATTGTGAATTTATCTGTATTTTCTTTTTGGTGGCAGGCCAACAGCAGCTGGCAGGACAACCCCAACCCCTCCTCCATCACCCCTCCACCTGGACATCCCAGCAGCGTCCACTCAGACACCTCCACCTGAGACACGGACCCTCCCCCACCTCCACCATAAACACACAAAAACGTGATCTGAACTCTTCCACCACCGCAGCCCTGCTTCTTCCTTGATCTTTGCTTTGTTCCCGAGTTCCACTTTGTAGTTCAGCTGCACTGTGGGCCTTGACAGACCACAAACGACACACACACGTGTTTACTGACCCATTCATTCAAGCCAGTGAAGGCCACACAGGAGCTCCTCCCTCCCTGCTGAAACCAAAGCGCTGTCAGCAGTCAGAACTCCTTCTGTTTGTCAAGAAACAACCTCAAACAACCGAAACACAAACAAATCACACAAAATCCTTTCAGTCCCTGTTTAGAGGTTGCTTTTGTTGGTGATTTCCATTGTGTACTTTATAGCTGCCTCAACAAGGTAACTAGTTTTGATATAAGATTCATACATATTTACACTAAAACACACTCCGTTGCATTCCACTGTTGAAAGAATCAACTAAGCACAAATATTCATGAGCTTTGAAAAGAGTGAGGGTGGAAACAGAGAAGGGGTGAACCCAGAGTGGGTGATGAGTCATGCTTCACTTCCAGAGAGATGGAGGGAAATGGTGGGCAAGTCCATACAGGAGCAGAGGGCAACAGAAATTTAAACCATGCAGCTAGGGGCTACGTTTTGCTCCAGGAGCCCGCTGTGTCTTTTAAGAGATGTAGAGGTTTTCTTTAGTTCTTCATTTCTTTGTGTTTTAATTTTTTTTTTTTTTTTTTTTTGAAGTAGAATAGTTTTTTTGTAATACTTTCCCACAAATAATGCACCAGCCACCAAATAAAACTTCACTATAGACTCCATTAGAGTTTTTCAGCTGGTTAGAAAGGGAGTGGACAGCATACGGAGAGCAGTGGTTTAGAATTGGCCCGGGAGTTGCTAGTGACTTTTTTTTTTTTTCTTTCTTTTTTTTTCCTTTTTTTTTTTTTTTTAACAAAACAGTCTTCCATGCATGTAGTCTTCAAAGCTGTTTTAGATTTTCCAGTTGCGTAGCTTGTCAGTTTGAGACTCTTTTTTTCACCCCCTCATTATTTTGTACTTAAAGGAATGCTACAGAAAGGAGAGGATATAATGACAGACCAAAAAAAAAAAAAGGACAAATAAATAATAAATAACCTTACCATCCATCATGTACATGTACTGCCCCTCCAGGACACTGCAACCATGGAGCTTTTTGTAATACAGTGTGCTTCCCTACAGCGTTGCATCAGCACCCAGATGCGACCGCACGCTGAAAAAGATCCAGTGCTCGCAGACTGCAGTCTTTACCTGTACTCTTCCAAACCAAAAATGTTAAATACAAGATGCTTATGAGAGTGTCTCATAAATGTAGATGTAAATTGTGCTCGTTACAGTTTGGGAGGAAGCGGATATTGTAGGGAACCGTTTTTGATTTTGTGCTTCTGTATGTGTCGTCTGATGGCCTCCCGTGGTACGTGTGTGTGTGCGCGTGAGTGTGCACAGGTTCTTTGGGTTTTTCTTTTGTTTGTTTGTTTTTTTTTGTCTTGTCAGTCTCACTTTATAACTGATTGTATCACATGTGCAGTTGAAAGCACCCATTACATAATAATAGCATGCCATAAAAGCACATGCTGTTCTTTCTGTTGGTTACCATTTTATGCTTCATAACGCTGAAACTTCAGAACAATTTTTTAATAACGTTAACATGGCCAAGCAACAAGGGCTTTTCTCCTTTGAAGTTTAACCAAAAACTAGCATCAGACATGCTCTGAATTTCAAATGGGTGGACTGCAGCCAACACTGAGGAATAACAGACCAATCTCCAGTATCATTTTTCTGACACAGGAGATCCGGTGTGCTGGGTCGTTTTGTTTTTAACGTGCGTCTATGCCTCTCGCTTTCTTTTTAATACAGTCGAACCGGGGTAGCACCATGCTGTTTTTTGATACATGAATGGAAAATTGTTACAAAAAGGACTTACCACTCAAACGTAAAAAATGGGTTTCGTTTGTATGAATGAAAGAACAAACTCTTGAGGACCTTTTCAAGGAATTACCCAGATCATAGTGTCATGTATAGATTAATGTTAGTTAAAATATTTCATATGGCTGTCTTATAACTAATGCTATTACTACACCAAATTATGTTTTGTTTGTTTGCTTTTTTTTTTTTTCTTCTTTCTTCCTCCTTTTTGTACCGGTCATCTATGGATGTCATTGTACAGATTGTGGAATGTTTCAGTGTATTTCTCTTTTTATATACTTACACGTTGTTTCTTTTTTTAATGCCTGGTTTGTTTTGCCTTTACTCTGCTTGAGGAGTTAGAGTAATATTTGTAATGTTCATTTTGAGGTTTATTTGACTTTGAATCGGGGTCTTTAGTGTGTTACTTGGGTTTTGTTGCTTGTTGGTGTTTGTGCTGGTGTAGTAAGAATTTCCTTGGTGATCACACTTCTGAGTTAGAAAAGCAAAACTAGATGGATGATTGGTGACAGCGAGCGGAGTGATAAAGGTGATAAAAGCCCAGAATCAGGTGTGGCAGGTCTGAATTCAGGACCAAGATCGAGCATCCCTGAGTGTAAATCATAGCTGACCTGGCTTAGATGTTTCAGTTTGGGAAAATATGGATCATTTGTGGCCGCTGAAGACTGGGAGGGAGAACCTGTTGTTTAGAGGAGCGGTCACCAACTTCTGCCCTGCTCCTGGGCGGCTACCTGTGGAGTTTTAACACCTTAATCCGCCACACCTGATATACCTAACTGTCCGGAGACAACCTTGATTAGCTGGTTTTAGTTTAAAGGTGAAACGACAGGAAAGCAGGGCCATTAGCATTGAGGCCGACTGAAACAGAGGGGTTGGGTGTTTGTGGACTAAAACCCTCGTTGTCTTTACCAGCCCAAACGTTCTAGAATCTAAAACTTCTTTTTGACACCTGACACCATAGCACGTGGCTTAAAATACTGTCAAATCGATTCACAGTAAAATTAGTATTTCTATCACAGAAAGGAACACATTTAAAACTTGTGAATGTGTTAAAATTTCTTGGCTCATTCTAACCATCACACGTCGCAGTGTACTTAAAAAGGTCGCAAGCAGGTCACAAGCTTAATATGGGGACTGTGCTCCTCAAGCCCCGTGTGTCAAGATAGTTGCAAAACAACAGTTGAGGCTGACACATACATTAGAACACTGATCTAGGATCAGTTTTCCATGCTCTTTGTACTGCTCTCTTTCACAAAAACTGATCCTAGGTTGGCTGTCTTGGTCTGATATACCTTCTGAAGTCCACATGCAGACTAGCAAAACCACTTCTGGAGCCAAGGTTAATTCTACTGCACCGCACAACAAATGACAGATGATACGGAAATGTTTTTTGTTTTGTTTTGTTTTGTTATGTTCTTGAAAATGTAGTATATCCTTCTTCCTCCCATCTATCCCCTTCTGTATTCACCACTCCCCCTTTCTCTACCTCTCCTTTTCTCTCCATTTCTCTTGTATATAAACCTTGCCATTTTCAGACTTGCTAGTCTGTTATGAACTCCTTTTATACCTCAACTTTAGAACTGTTCTAGTAAGAGAAAAAAAACAATATGAGAATTGTAGTGTTCCTTATTAGAAAAAAGAAAACTAATAAAATAATCTAGTGTGCTTTTGATTCGGTGTATGAGACTGATTCTCCTTCGTGCAAGCTTTGTACACAGTGTGTAAATCTTGTATTTTGCCATTTAACATTGGTTTGACAGTGTACACATATTGTACAAACACAAAAAGGGTCACACATGCTTAATTTAGACAATTTTACAAAATGCACCCCCATTTGTTTAGTGTGTGTGTGTATCTTTTATCCATTCATCTATCCATTATCCAGACTGCTCATTCTTAACTGGGGTTTTGGGGGGGGGGGGCAGAGAAACAAAACACCCTTGACAGGTCACCAGTCCATCACAGGAGAGACATACAGACAGACATTCATGCACGCACACACACCTGGGGGCAATTTAGCATTTCCGATCCACCTGACACGAATGTCTTTGAACTGTGGGAGGCAACTGGAGTGGAAACTCCCCCTCAGGGCCTATTTAAATTTTTTAAAAAGACTCATGACTGATGAAAAGTTACCCAGTGTTTCTCTCGTCCTCTAGTCTCTCTGAGACAGTCTGTGATAAAAATGTGCTAACAGGATACGCTGAATACTGTGAACATCTGATGTCAGTAAATTTCCTCATTTGTCTTCTACACAAGCTGGCCAGTGCATCACAGTGTCCCCACGTCTTTGAAATTTTAAACAAGTGGCGAAAAGAAATGTATACAAAAATAACCGAGTTACCTGCAGAACAGTCCTCCCTACAATTAACTGGGATTGCACTGGAGTAAAAAAGAACAGGATCCTTAAGAGCCTTTACGGTTCAGCCCTCACGAGAGTGGTGTTGGTTTCTGCGCTTTTCTCCGACAGCAGACACACTCTGTTCAGAGTTCCACTCTGGACGTTTGATGTGTCACCCTCTTGAACCTTCCCTCGCCTGCAGAAGCAGCACAGGATGCTCTTGAATGTGTCCCTCATGTCCTTGTCCCGGCGTGAGTAGATGATGGGGTTCACCAGGGAGTTGCACTCAGCCAGAACCAGGCAGTATTTCTCGTATTCCAGAACCTTGCAGTCTGGGCAGTGAAGTCCATCCAGCAAAAGAATAACCAAACCTGGAGTCCAGCAAATCACAAAGGCACCTGAAAATGAAAAAGGCAGTGTGCGTGCAAACAAACAAACAGAAACTCAGTTTTCATGAAGCGTTCTTGTGGTCTTGTGTGTCAGGCCCCACATCCTGTTTTTGCACAACACGGCCACATACAGTGAATTTTGTTTGAAAGATTTGCTGACTCTGTTTCATTAGGAACCGCCATTTAAGTCCATGAACATCTGTTTCTAGACAGTGTCAGTATGCAATTATCATTCCAAAGGGACCCAAACAAGAAAACAGACCGCGTAGCAGCCAATGGGATGCACTGTTACTCGCACCGTACTTCAGAGCCTCCTTTTGTTGTTAAGCTTTATAATGAATATTAACATACCTTCTCAACTCTCAGCTAAATCACTCCTTATATTTCTACCCTCTAAAGCCAGTACCTCTAAAGCTGCTTTGAATTCAGATGCCGTCCGTATTAGACTAACACTTGCATGACTACATTTACAGGATTTGACAGTGCTTTTATCTGGTGTATCTTATCTACATACCCATACGGAAGCAGATGTATAACAAGCACTGTCTGTTTTGTGCATGGTGTGTTTTGTCTCGTGAGGAAACTGAAAAATGACTGTTGTGGTGTTAACCATCATACATGATATTTCTATGTATAATTTGATGTATATCACATGGAAACTAAAGTGGGTTTTTTATTTTTACAAATGAGCCATGGTTAAGGGGGCAACACACGACAATTAATAAGGAAAAATACATCAAATAGTTTCATGGTTAATCAATTAGCTATGTAGAATGAAAAAAAAAAACAGCTCATGGTAAAGCAATAGCACTTAAAACTCTCACCTGGCTCTCCCACTGTCCTGAAACTTCCTCAAATTGTAAGTTGCTTTAGGCATAAGTGTCTGCCAAATGAACCTAACGTGATGTAAACAGAGGGCCTGTGCCAAACAGCGACCTAACCCATGCAATCCTCCTCCAAATCTGCCCTTTGTGAAATAAATGTGTGGACGTATAGAGCAAGATGCCTCAGTGCCCTGGGACGGGGTCTTAAATGAGTGTTACAGGAGCCTTTGACGAGATCAATATTACAAAGGTCAATATTATATTAAAGCCTAAAAACCAAAACACTGCGCAGCTCTAGCCCCGAGAAAAAGAACGCCTTACCTAGAATCGTGGAGACCGTCTTCATCAGATCTACAAGTGGGTCATTGCTCCCGGGCTGAAGCATCCGTTTGGCCATGTTCTGGCTCCTCCGCCGAACGTAGATGAAAATGCGTGCGTAGATGGCCACCATGACCGAGAAGGTGAGGAGGTTGAGCAAAGCCCAGAAGACCAGGAAGCTCCGGGAGTAGAGGGGAGCCACAGTGGAGCACTGATCCCTCCGGCACACGCAGTTCCAGCCCATGGTGGGCACCAGGCCCATGATGATGGCCACCGCCCAGATGAGCACAATGAGTAGCAGCACGCGCCGGTTGGACATGGTGCTGTGGAGCCGCATGCTGAAGATGCTCTGATGGCGCTCTAAAGCCACGGCCAGCAGGTTGACCACAGAGGCCGTCAAGCTCATCTCTATCAAGGCTCCGCGGACAAACCACTGCCGCTGGCTCAGCCCGATGGTCCATGGGCCGGTGTGGAATATGAGGTTGAGGTACGAGATGCCTGCGAAGAGGTCGGCGGCCGCCATGTTACCCAGCAGGTAGAAGATGGGGAAATGCAGACGGCGGTTTATGATGATGGCCGCCATGACCATCATGTTGGCGAGGATGATCAAGATGCAGACTGGGACCCCAACCCCCACCACCACAAAGTCTATGGTCTTCCATTGTGCACTGATATTCTTCTTACTGTGAAAGTAGAAAAGCGAGACATTCCACTCGAGTTCTTCACACCAAGCGGTGTCCTTAGAGTCTTGATTCATTGGGACAATGATGTTTTTGTCGCAAAAATTTTGTTGAGAGGTGCAGAGATGGCCAGGATAGCGGGTGATAGATCTGGGCTAATTTTTTTAAATGTATTTTAATTGTAAGATCTGAGGTTATTTCCAGAAAGGTTGTAGCCTCAGACGACCAGGCCTAACAACGGCACTGCACACACCGTTTGTATCTCTCAGGGTCCGAGACGTGACCAGATAGAGCTCCCTTTCCTGTGCTGGTAAATCACCCTCCTTTGGAAACAACTGGACAAACCTGAAATGGTGTCACATCAAACAGCAAAGAAATGTTCTGTTCATCGGGGACCGTCTGGCCTGCGTCCTAGAAAAGGAAGCGTGAATGAGAATCAGAAAACAAGTTTTGTTTTTTGCACAGCACAGACACCAGTACCCAGCAACTATCTCCTATGTCTGAGAACAGATGCTTTGACAGGTGAATTCCCAGAAAAGCGTAAGGAAAGGGGCCTGAAGGGAAAGTGAAAGAGGTTAAGCGCTTCTCAGAAATGGACACATGAACAGTCTTGAATTTATAGGCTTATTCTGAGGGTCTAAATGTAAAACAGCCGTATTGAAAGCTGAGTGAAGTAATGGTTCTGACTCACCAGAGTGCCATGCAAGGCATTCTGCAACCTCTGCCCAGAACCCAGCCCTGAAAGCAAATGATTACGAGCTGCACGCGTCTGTTCAATTCCTGACACTGAGGTACAAGTTCACAGGAAAAGTGGAGATAAAGCAAGTCTGTGCAGAGCCTGCTCTTTCCTCTTCAGCCCTGACTGCACTGACCCCTGACAGTACACAACAGCGGGCTGGTTTTTCTAGTTTGTTTCTGGATGGACGGTACACCTGGACACACCTGAGAGAGGTGCTTTCTCAGAAACAGCTTTAAAGAAAATAAGAAGAGACTACAAACTACACAGAAGACCAAAAAAAAAAAAGACTCTATACACACCGACATTTGGGGGGAGCTACTTCCAGCTCACCTCAAAAGACCTCCACTGAGGTGAAGAAGATGTCGATTCAACCTCCGTAGAGAAGAGACACAGCAAAAAAGAGAACCTCCCCAAACAGCACAGAAAATAGCCCCCCTCCCCAAAACCCACCCTAAAAACTCACAGAGAAGGTTTCCAGTCCAGAGAGCAGAAAAGCCCCCAGTTGCGCGGAGACCGGAGGTCCTGCTCGTCCACGCGTGACGCGCGTGTAGCTCTGAGCTCCGGGCTCGTGCTTGTCTGCTTGTGCTGCAGAGAGCTGATTGGTCAGAGGCGGATTGCGTTTTTTACGCAGAACTGCACTGCTGTGGCTTCACACATTCAACCACTGCGGCCCCTTTAACCAGACTATTAGACCGGGATTAACGTCTAAACTTAGTCCAGAATTGAGTCTAGTCCGTGACCAGACTTCTTTCCCGTCATCAAAACGTTTTTCAGGCGTTAATCGATACTAAAACCACTTTTTCTTCTTTTAAATCAGCAATAACAGATTCTCCTATTCATGACTCATTGGTTGGTGTATTTTTACGCTAATATAATACATTATGCCCGTAATGTGGATTTGAAATAGAAGAGGTTTAATTAAAGTAATCTAACTTGCAAAGTGTGTGTTTAATTGATTTTCATGTACAGCTCAAATACCCGGATGTGTCCTCGATTCGCGTGAAGGACGCGTCAGAATATGGGTGTGTCACAATTACACTCTACACTATAACGCTACAAAGGATATGTACTTCATAATACAGTACTATGGGTTTAGGGGATTAGTACACTAAAATATTAACTTACTACATCGCACATACTTACAGGTAGTGATGGAGTGTTGCTACGCCGGCGTACACTTTATCGACAAAAGTATTGGGACGCCTGGCCGTTGCACCAACAGGGACTTTAATGACAGTACATTTAAGATCCATAGACTTTAATATGGAGCTGGTCCCCCCTTTGCAGCTAAAACATCTTCCACTCTTCTTGGTAGGCTTTCCACAAGGTGTTGGAGTTTCGGTGGGAATTTGTGCCCATTCATTCTGTAGAGCATTTAGGAGGTCAGACACTGATGTTGGATGAGAAGACCTGGCTCCCAATCTCCATTCCAGTTCATCCCAAAAGTGTTGGATGGGGCTGAGCCCAGTCAAGTTCTGCCACACTGAACTCATCAAGCCATGTCTTTATGGAGCTTGCTTTGTGCACTGGGACACTGGACTGTGGACAATGGGCAGCCTAGATCCGATAGAGAAAATAGATTTTCAGCGTGAGAAATCGGAGGTAAGGCGTGAGAGCGTGAGATGACAGTCAGATACGTGTGTCTCACGCTCAGTGTGTGAGAGTTGGCAACCCTGGACACAGTCAAGCTGGAATAGAAAATGTGCATGGCGTTGTCCAGAATGTCTTGGTATGCTGGATTTTATACATTTATGGCAATGGGTATGATTTAAACACCTGAATCCAATAATTACGAGGTGTGTCCCAATACTTTTGTCCATAGAGTGTATGTTGTACCAAACTAGTCTCTGAGAGCTACTTCAGAGGAGGCTTTTTCCTGACATAAATGAACTAAACTACTGCTAGCTCCATACGTATTTGGTACATTGATACAACTTTTATAAATTCTATATCTATATCTTCCTGAGACCATTTGCGATCATTTACGTCTTTTATAATGGACATTTTGTTCACCTGTATCTTCTTTATGTATTTGGAGTTACCGTATGTATTTGGAGTTGCTGGGAACAAGGACTACAATGGCAAGACATACACGAGGTGCACCACATGCAAAATGTTCCTCTGCATAACCAAAAAGAAAACATGCATCCAGGACTATCACACCTAAACTCTCCAGAGGATGTTCTATGACTTATAATTCACTGTTGAACTACATGTTTCGTCGTCCTTGCAAGCAACAAGCAAGAGAAGAGTGATACAGAATGTTATTGT
Organism: Alestes dentex; assembly: GCA_037576975.1. Classification (NCBI taxonomy): domain Eukaryota; kingdom Metazoa; phylum Chordata; class Actinopteri; order Characiformes; family Alestidae; genus Alestes; species Alestes dentex. The sequence goes on from JBBIGA010000138.1 coordinate 2,797,598, forward strand.
TTTGAACAAATTGAATGTGCTCTTGGGTTAATATCACTTTTTTTCATTTTCTAAATTCAGTTCTATTTTCACACCGAAATCGTCCTGTTGTCCTCTACAGTGGACATGCTGGGAAA
>JBBIGA010000138.1:2805583-2832584 GCA_037576975.1 Alestes dentex
GCTTGTGTGTGTGTGTGTGTGTGTGTGTGTGTGTGTGTGTGTGTGTGTGTGTGCGCGCGCGCGCGCCAGAGAGAGCAGCGGGAGGGGTGTGTGTGGGCAGAGTCTGTTCTGAATGAGGAAGCGGCAGAGCCATTTTCACCGTTGAGTAAGAGCACGCTGCTTCGTGTGTACGTGAGGGAGGGAGAGAGAGAAAAAGAAAGTGGTTCTTCTGGATTCTAACCGAAACCTTGGCTAAGGCGTACTCCTCTCCCCCTCTCTCTTCGTCGGGTGTTTTAGTTGAGCGAACAAGGGCTTGGTTGGGGACACAATGGGGCAAAGTGCCTGTGGCAACTGGGCCGTTGTGCTCCTGAGAGGGGGAGGGGGTAGAGAGAAGACCGGCGCGCGGAGCTAACGCAGCTAGCCGGCCACAGGCCTCTACTGCCGCTCTCTCTTCCCTCTCTCTCTCTCTGTCTCTCGGTGAGGCTACCCGAGCCGTAGGCTCTGTTTTTAGGGCTTCTCTCAGGATCGAAGACACTCGGGATTATTGTGGACTTCCTGTGGATTAACATGTATTTGGCACAGTGGATTTTGGGACATATTCATCGGAACTGGAGATTTAAAAGCTAGCTCGTCTCATGTATTTGGATTAGGGCATTCCAAACAAACTCTTCTTCTGTTTTTTTTTCCCATTTTTTTGTTTCCTTTTTGTATTTCAGTTTCGTTTTCTAGTAACTGGAGCTTTTAAATGGATTACAAAATGCATTCTAAGTCTAACGATTTGCTGGATTTTCAGACACTGGATGCGCTTTTGGAAAAAATCGCACATTACTCAGCAGCTGTAAAAAGGTAACTTCTTTAACCACTTCTTTTACGCAATTTCCGACCTGAGGCTTTCTTACGTACACATATCTTAACTTAAAATTAGCTGATTTCTTTATTAAAGTGAGAAGATTGCTCTTACAGTACAAGGACTAGTTCGGTATCTTTAGGCCTTTTTAATTCTAGCGATCACTTGTTGACACCCCCCCCCGGAAAAACAAATTTGCCTTGCTAGAAGTTTTAAACAGAAAAGCCTCAAGATGGTGTCCTAAGAGTGGCATTGTTAGCAAAAAAGCTAAAAAGCCCCGAATAGGCACCCTCCCGGTGAGAGAGGGGTGTGTGAGTAAGCCTGGGGGAGGGGGTGCGTTCAGAGGAAAGGGGGGGGTGGCATATTTGTTATGGCAGCAGGCGAGGGTTTTGGAAACCTGTCCACACACAGCCGGCTTGAATAGAGTAGCGCCTAGGAGAATGGCTGTGTTTCATTGAAGCTTACCTTACTGGTGAGCCTGACTTACTTTTATTCCTCATACTTTTGTCGCATCTCCCAAGCTTAGCTTTGTGTGATTAATGTTCAGCATGTGACCATCACTGTGTTTTGCACACCATAAAAGTCTTTATTTTGTAGTCCCATGACCTGAGGGAGTCATGTTTCGTAAACAGTAAACCCACACACAGAAAGAAATGAAACAAGGAAAAAACATAACATAGAACGTATATCCTTGTTCACTGGTGTAGGTTCTTATGTTTTGATACTGAGAGCTTTTGTTTATCATAAAAAAAAAACCTAAACAGAAGTGACCCAGCTTGACCTTTTCCACAACTAAACACCAGCTAATTATGGATTGAAGGCATTTGGCCTGCAGATCAAATAAGGAGGCGTGAGTGAGAGTGGCAGGCCCAGTCTGGCTTTGTAATCTATACGAAAATATGTGGAATGGCTTATTTTTGTGTTGCACTTGCACAAGGGTCATTGTGAATATAGGCACGTGGAACAGTTGCAGTCATACGGTGGAAAAAGTTCTTTACATAGAGGCACATAGTGCACATGCCATGCTAATTCTTCCGCCTGCCTGATTATAGGCAGCATTTGCCATCCACATTCATCAGTAGTTGCTGCTAATGGATTTTTGCTCTGTATTTTTTTCATGTATGTGTGTTTTTGGAGATCCATTTGGTGAAACTAAACCTGCTGTGCTGCGAAAGGTGTATGCCTTGCCTAGGTCTGTGTCCTGTCAAGTAGAGAACTGTTAAAAAAAAAAAAAAAAAAAAGTCTAACGTTCTTGTTCTTTATTCCTCCTCTTATTCTTATCATTAGTGAGCTCTAATATGATATGCGTAGTGGGATTTACTCTTTAGAGTTGTCAGCTGAGGAGCCAGCGGGGGACGAGCTCAACGGATGAAGTCGTCCCTGGAGGAGCGATGTCGAGACAGGAGTGTGAAATAAGAGAGGGAGAGATGGATGAGGGCTGTGGGAGGGGTGCTCTGGGCCTCGTCAGTGCAGTTGCATTTATTATTTATGTATATGCTTTCAAGCAAATAACCAGCCGACCTTGTCCTTTTCTTGGACCCGCACTGTGTGTGTGTGTGTGTGTGTGTGTTGGATGGGGGGGGGTGTCCTCTGGAAGTCCCTGTAAACATTAATGATTAATTGTTTACTTTCATGAGACGCAATGATTTTGTTGACTTTTTTGACTTGACACTTCTCTTTTTATGTGGCTGTGGCGGGGCTTGCCCTTCTTGCAGAACCAGATATCCTGGTTTGTACTTCAGGACTCACGTTGGATAAAGCCACTTCCTCCCTCATCAACATTCCACAGACATTTGTAATGATTTATGCTGGGGTCAGGGGTCAGTTGTTATTCCAGAGAGGGTTGGTGCAAAGGAAATGCACTAGGAGGAAGTTTCAACTCCACTACTAGTTTGATGTTTAAAAACTAGCCATTTTTGCTCTGCTGGTCTAAAAATAGTTTGACATAAGATAAGCAATAGATGAGAAACACTTACACAATACTGTCCTGTACATAAGTTAGACTTACCAGGGAAATATAATATTCGTCCTGTCCCACTGACCTTGTTTGCCGTTTGTGGTCAGCAGAGGACATTTAATGAGCTGCTTTAACGGGGTTAATACTACACTGCCTACAAATCCCAGTTTAAACTGAAGTTGAGAAACATACTGCATTTGTAGGTTCAGAACAGTCGTCCCTTGAAATTTAATTTCTGTGCAGCAATTTACACATCAGTGTGGAGAAAAGGTACAATTGCTGTTTGATTCTGGCTATTAAAGAGAGTCAACAAACCTTTCTCTAATTTCCTCACACTTGAGGCTGATGGATTTCACTTCTGAACTAGATATGAAGATTAGGGCTGCATGATATGGACAAAATATTAATTTGCGAATTCACTGCTCCATATTGTGATTGCAAAGCTTACAATGTATTAAAGGGTCTGTATCATCCCTTATCTGGAACAGTTGTGTGTAAATAATGCTGCCCCGTCCACACAGTCCTAATGTGTTATCTAAGCTGCAATGACAACCTGTTTTAAGTCGTTTTTGTCACAAAACCTACATTTTTCCATATGTCTCCTTATTCAGCCCTCCGCAGTTGAGCCCCACCAGTTCTTACTGAAGTTCTTAGGAGTGTTTCAGGCCCATGCTGTTTTTGAATGAGCTAAATTCAAAAACGGGGGTGGGGGGGAGTGTAAAATACAGGCCTTTAAAAACACCTCGGTCAGTCAGTGCCTTTTAATGGTTAAAGGTTGGCCAACATAATTTGACTTTTGTCAGATTACACAAATACTGATTTGTCAGAGTACCCAGTAACTTACCTGGAGCTGTGATTGGATCAGTATCACAGAGACAGATATTGCAGTGACGATTAGCACATATCTGTACAAATTTAGTACTAAACATTGAAATTACTTGTCAAACTTTTTGTGGTGAAGTGGAAAAATTACATTACTATGGTAATGAACTTGGAACATTACATCAGCAGCGGAAAAGAAACATGGCTCTTCATTTGGTAAAGCAGCTCAACTGACACTGAATGTCTTTTGTCTTGAGCTAAAAACTGGAATAATAAAAATTTAGAACAGCACGAGCAAATGAATGTGTTTAAATATCAAGTTCAGTAGAGCTGCACTAAGCTTATTTGTTTTGGGGTTTCTTTTTCTGTGTATCTGCAGACTAGATTAAAGCAGAATCTAAATGTTCTCCTTACATTCATTAATGAAATGTGGTCAACCCAAAATTGAGCAGTGTTTTCTGATCTTTTCGAGTAAACCGTATGACAAATAGTTTCATCCAACATCTCTTCTGAAATCCATTATATTAAATAGGGCATAATTATACACTCAGCAGATGATTCACAATTGTGTGTTCACAAGTTGATATTCTCACAATATTTTGAAGACAAATGATGACTGTGTTCCGTAATTTATTAATGAGACCAGAGCTGGCTGCGGGAGGAGCGTGGTACGTGACATGAATGTGCTGGACTAGGCCGTTAATGAGAGCTGGTTGTTTAAAAACGGCGTTTAAGCAATTCAGTTGCATTAGATGGAAAAATAAGCATGAAATTCATTGATGCTCTATCATTCACTCATGATTTTTGCAGTGCATTGTTTTACCCCTCGTATTAAAAGTTAATTCCGCTGACTTAGCAAAATATCTGTAATTTGAATTGTCTTTTTATTTAGGCAATTGTAGTGAATTGATGTGAATTGTGCAATTTAAAGAAACCTGCACAGTCAGAATTTCACAACAGTGGTGATTGGAACCAGATGAACGTTTAAAATAACTTGGCTGGAGGATGTCACAGAAACTTTCTCAGAATCGCCATAAAAGCGTCTTGGGCAGCAGCCAGTGTATTCAAAACCGTTTTATCGTAAAACATTTTTAAAAGCCATTCATGACAGAGAGGTACATTTCGGGCATTGACAGACAAGAATAGTCTAAATGAATTATTTCCCACTATTTTTTTCTGAAAATTTCTCAATATTTTACAAATTATAAACAACTTAAAAAAATTCAAAAGAAATGTATAGATTTATTGGTCAGTTTGCAGAGTAAAGATTTTTACAGCTGACCATTTAACATCAACCCACTGACTGGCACTTTGTCTCAGTTTGAATCAGAAAAAAATGAACTTTCCTTTAATAGTAAACTTGTTCCCCCTTTGCTGCAGTGAGAGCTTTTGCTCTTCTCCAAAGGCTTTAAACTAGATGTTGAAAAATTGTCAGTCTTTCATTCAGCCATTAGAGCGTTTGTGAGGTGAGGTACTGAAGTTGAACGGCACTCCAGCTCATCCCAGAGGTATTGGATGGAGCTCCAGGGAGCGCAGTGATCTTATTATTTGAAGGTAATACATCCCCAGTTGAAAAGTGTCATTTGTTATATCAAACTAATTTAGAAAAGTATGTCAAACAAAAATATTCTGCTGTCAGCACTCCTATACTCAAAACCTGGCTAGTGAAGAACAACGAGAGAAATAATAAAATCAAACACACATCAGTAATATTTTTCAGGGTATATTTTGCAGCATGTTATAATGCAGGCAATAATTTGGCTTTATTGAGGCCTTAGGTAATGCAAAGCGTTGAATTTGATTTTAGAAATTGTGCAGCAACACTGAACAATAAACAAACAAAAACACTGACGGCAGTAAGAAGGAGAATTAAAGTATTGAGAAAGCTGCGCTGTGAAGAGCAGGCTTAAAGGGTTTATGAGGAGAGTTCCATAGTTTAGGGGTCATGACTCTTAAAACTCTGCTCTCAGCAGTCGGCTGAATTGAGGGACAGCTGGAAGTCCAGGGCTGGATGAGCGAAGAGTAAAGGCAGCATAGTGGGGTGAAGTTTAAACTGTATGTGTAATAGGGGCAGATAGCCAAATGATAGGTGATAAAGTAAATGATGTTTGGAACAAGCTGGGGTTCTAGCAGCCATCTTTTTTATTAAATTAAATAGAGTTCCTTGTTTTAGGTGGTTCAGAAAATTCTCATCTTAGATACGCTTATTCCTTTTCAGAAACAGATATGGTTTCAAAGTATGTGAGTTACGGTTAGCAGAACACAGAAAGGTCCCCCAGTTCCAGGTTACGCTGTGCGCAAGTTTTTCAGCATGTGGGGCAAACTCGGGTTAGTATCAGTGTAATCTGTCAGAAATCTGGTGCCAGTGTTTATTCTGGGTAAAAGGTCAATTTCGGGGAATCCCCTTAAATCAACAGCAAAGGTTTTTTAAGCCTCTGATAATAAGATTGAGAAATCTACCTTTACGTTGCACACTATTTAACCTCTGTGCGTGTTGTCACTGTGTTTGACTTTGGAAAATACCTCAAGTTTAAAAAAAAAAATAAAAAATGATCATTTATCTTGGGTTAAAAGACTCCCTCATCTTTCTGACTCTTCCTAAGCACCATGTTCTAGTACAGCTGAGGGAACTGGCAATCAATTTCCTTGCTGAACAGCAAGTAGTTGCAAGGTAGTTGCCAAGGAAGGCAGAGATCATTTTCTTTCAGTGTTTCCAAGAAGTGTTTTGAGTAACACTGGAGTGGAAGCTTTTGCAGGGACATTTAACAGTATGTTTTCCAGCTTAAGTACCAATTTCTGCTCCATTCATTACATTTGGCACCGAACTCATACCAAGTGTCTGAAATGGGTTGTACTTTAGGAGAATGTGGAAAATAGAACATATTTAATCCGGATGTGGAACACATCCTTAGTTTCACACATTTGCCCATGTTTGCTTGAATGAAACTGAAGTTCTTTTATTTAAAATAAAAAATAATTGGTTGTTTATACTTCGTTACTATAAGCTCCTTCCTGGTTGTCAGACAGAGTTTGCTCTTGAAGCAGACAGAGCATTTTTTTCCTCGGTAGTCATGCTGCTGCTAAATGCTCAGTTCCTCCTTTCCCTGTTCAGTGCCAGAGCTCTTCTGGGTGTGGAATAGATGTTCATGTAGTTCTTCCCACCAGTTCTCTCATCGCAAGGTTAGTCATCAAGAATGTGGTTAGTCAGATCCAAACAACTGTTTTGTGTGTCTCTTCACAAGAGAGGCCAGGAGATTTTGTACATTTTGGACGGTAAAGCTGAGGGAAGAGCTCAGAGTGGGTGTTTTAACTGAGCGCTCTACATCAGAGCCTCTTCATTTGATTGTGCTCCTACTTCATTAGGAGTATTTTTAGCTTGTGGGCCAGTGTGTTGCCTTGAGCAGAAGGTTTTTACCTGTCTTTGTGTGCCGTCTTGTCTTGTGTGACGCTGTGGAACACTCAGTTCTCCTCTGACCCGGAGGCACTCCCTGAAAACTCCCACGTCCTGGACTCTGCGGTGACTTGGGGAGCATGTAGGCTCCTAAAGCCTGAATAGCCAGTCTGTTCAGTTTATGAACCTTTATCATTTTCTTTTAAATGTTTTATTGGTTTGTTACTCACTGATTATGGGTTGGTGGATCCTTTGATTGTTCTCTTTGGGGCAAAAATGAGAATGCTGCCTGTGGGTTATTTATTTTCCTTTAGTTCTCAACCCTAAACAAATCACTGTTCTGGTACTGGTGAAGTTCAGTATTTCCAAATTCCAAATGCTCTGCAACGAGGACTGAGGATTAGGCCTAGTTTGATAACTTAGCCAAACAGGACACGCCACCTGGGAGCGTCCATGCTTCCTTACTCATGCCTCATGCAAGCTCAATTTGATGGACTCACAGTGTGGATATTTGGATAAACAGCCATGCAAACACCGCTCACTGCTCTTTGAACAGCAGACGGAGTTAATTTTCTCATGTACTGTGGTGCATGTGGTACACAGACAGATTGCTTCAGTGGTTGTCTCACACAATCTTGCCTTAGAGGTCAGTGCCTCCTCTGATATTCTTGTAGAGCTTTAACTGTCAGACATTAAAAAAAAAATGAAGAAAATCTCAAATATTCTGTTAAGTTAAACTACAGGACTTTTCCAGTACTAAAGAAAACACCGGACTTTTGAATGGACTTTTTGTCAATGTCCTCCTCAAAACACCTGGAAATATAGGTGCATTTCTGTTAGACTTTTCTTCTAACTGTAGCTTCCATAATTTGATGTCTTTTTAAAAGGAGGACATTCTATCTCTTTCATGAATTTAACTAAATTTTGAATAAGCCAGTTGCTGTTTGCTGTTTTGAGAAGTAAGACGTTTTGAGAAACCCCTTCACATTCGTTTCCCACTGCATTATGGCATTTTGTTGTCTAACGTGTATATATAGTTATACATTACATACATAATTATATATTTTTACAATAGCATTAACCATTACATTCTTTGCTGAATTTGCCTCATGCTTTCTTTTCAAGGCTATGTTGTGAGAAACACCAGCAGCAGCTTAAAGTTGATGTTTTGCAACATCAACTAGCAAAAGATGTTGCACCATACATATTGTAGATCCAGCTTATATTACTGTTAAGTGTAAGTCACAGATATTTTGAGACAGAAACCGGTCTAACCTGAAACTGCAGCTTCACCTTAGTAATGTTACCATTACCTGTCAGAGGATCCTGAAGATTAGCCTTATGTTGTTAACTCTGACATCACTGTTTTTTTTGTTTTAATCCTAGAGCGGGTTCCTCTTCCGATGGCGTAGGTGTCTGTTTCAGTCAGCGGTCCATTTTTGCATGCTTTCAAATCTTTCACTGAAACTTGTCTGTATAAGTGAGCTGTAACAGCAGAGGGGACTCATAGCCTTGTAGAGAAAGGGGGAGAGAGCACAGATAGTGTGTTGCTTGGGTGGAAGTTGGTCTGTCTGATGTAGCTCTTACTACATTTTGCACCAGTGCAAAAGTTCCCAGAACTTTTAGACTTGGCTATAAATATGAGTGGGATTTCCCGCATTAGCATCTAGATTTCTGAGAATCTATGAAATTATGTACATTGCCCATAATCCTGCGCTGAAATTTAAGACCAGGTTTTGGAGTTTCAGAGTAGACCATATACCTGATATTGCCTTTTTTCATATCCAAAATCTTCCTCTTGCTGTTTGGAAGATGGTTAAATTCCTCTCTTATTTAGGGAAGGTGGGGACTTGCTGAACTTATTTTGGGCTAGTATGAACTTTTTTGAGACCGTAACCTTTAGCCTACTTGCACAGTCTTGCACGTTTTGTGATAAAGTTAAATGCAAGTAGAAAGTGTGTAATATTTTCAGAGCAGTTTCCTTGGTATGTGTGCTGGACAACTTTCATCAAAACATGGCCACGTAAAATGGGATCGTAGACTTTTGTGCTTCAAGTGTATTTTTTTTTTGCTGCAGGCCACTGGAAGCATGTGCAGAATACATCTGTTAGTGGAACCCACATGTTCAACAAACAAGACTGTTAGGGATGGCACCAGTCTAACAATAGATTTGTGTCCGGGGCTGATATCAGCAGAAAATGTTGGATTGAAAATTGGAGGGAGAAAAATTAATCTAATCCTGTAACAAATTTGACCTGAAATACCACACACTCACATTGTTGTACATTTTGTTTTGATGGGTAGTAGAATGAGTAGCTTTGGGGCTGGTTTAGGCATACTTTGAGTACTTTGAGCATACTTCTAGATGGCTAGAGCCTACTTCAGTTAAACTAGGCTGGATTGTACATCACTATGATCATGAAATTGAAGTCATTTTATAGCTCTGAATTAAGTTTTAAAGTAACTGGTATCCTAATCATTTAGGAGATTAGTCAGACTGGATTGTGAGTCAGTATTATGCAGTTAATTCGAATGCATTATTTATGAAGATACTTTATCCGCTGATGGTCAATTTTAAAGTCCGTGAATCAGCTTAAGCAGAAAAAAACCTAGGTTGGGACCTACACTGCTATAACTGCAGTACTAAGCACTATGCCAGTGCCAGTCATTACTGTGGCCAGTAGTAATACTCTGCCCAAACACACAGATCCATTTGAATCAATTGCATATAACAGAATGAGGTTTGTGTTGAAATTAGTCTTTTGAATTTTGGTGCTAATTCAGTAGCCAGTGTGCTGATACATGTTTTGTTTCTTCTGACTGCTAGGTCTTAATTTGAAACCACATGAAACAGAATGGAGTGTTGCATGTAAAGCTCTGACAGAGTGTCAGGTGAATTATGACATTAAACTAGTTAATTGTGCTGCTTAATTTTAGACCCGAGTTCCTCAGCTCACGACTGCAACCCACAGTTGAGGCATTACATGCCAATTAGCCAAGTGACATCTCTCCTGATACATCAGCATCAGACTTCTGCTTCATGTCGGCATTTTTAATAAAAAAAATCTTCAGGTTAGACTGGAACAGATGTTGAAATGAGTGAGAAGTTGTAATGTGGTGGTTTAGTTAGCAATTAGTGGAAGCCTGTCAGACTACAGGTGCCACAAATCCTGTTGCTGTTTTTTCTGTTTTTTTAGTCTATGCTTTTCCCAGTAGCTCTTCTGGCTGTTTCTCAGTGTAAAGTTAGTTACTGCCATAGTTACTGCCGGATTCTCATATTTTCCTGTCTTGCTGTTGGTACCATTAACCTTAAGGTACCATTAACCTTAAGTCACAGTTTAAGAATGGGGAGCTACCTGCAGCTAATGGGTCACATTTCTGCATTATCGGATACTTTTTCCAGCCTTTGGGGTTATTTAGATCCTGTTCTGATTGATTTTGTGCTTGATTCTTTGGTACTTTGGAAAAATTTAGAATTTTTTTTTTGTTTCATGTGATGGTGTTTCATGACCACTAGTTGGTTCGTCTGTGTGCCACCTGATTTTGTCTTTTTTGGTCTGCTAGTGCATGACTGCTGTAGACAAGCAAGTGTCTGTGTGTATTTACAAAGAACGAAGTCACACTTGTACCTTGTTGCACTTAATTTTATTACATACAAGAAAGGCTTCGTGAGGTGACAGGATTGCATCTGCAGAGAGAGGATGTGTTTATTTTTACCTTGTTTGTGGTGGTCTTGTTCTAGATGTATTGTTGACTAGTCCTGACTGTCAACATAGCAGTTGACTGATAAGGATCAGTGCTGTAAATCAAATTCAGTGTTGGTGCTTGTGACGTATCTGCTGTAGACTGATGTTCCCAATACATTCAGCATTTTCAAAATTCATCTACTCGTTATACCCCTCACCAGACGTCTTTGGTGAAGCGACCTCATCAATGAGATTTCCCCTGAGAACGACTGCAGTCATGCCTCCCACAAGCACAATTACCTCAGCCTCTCATTACCTCAGACTGAAGCACACGTCTGGCACTGATGTGTCATCAGAAACAGGAACTCTTTAAAGCAAGCATCAGAGTCAGTCACAAGGGGCATCTTGGTGAACGTATGTTTGTGTGCTTGCATTTAGAAAATGTGACTCTCAAAAGTGTTAACAAAGACAACTTAAAGGGGGGCCTCTGGCTTAAAACTGTAATTTTATATGTTATCAGAAAATGCACAAATGCAGCTAACATTAATCGATGTTCTCTTACTTCAGCACCCGGCATGCATCGCTCAGTTACATCACACAAGCTTGGGCCGTTTCTTTGGTGTCAAACTCTTCCGACCGCTACCCTAGCCACTGATCTGTAGGCTAACAAAAAGGACCATGTTAGCTTTAGTGTTGCCTTTTCAACAGTCATTAAATAGTTCAGAATAAATTGTCTGTTTTAGAGAGCCACCTTCACCTCATTTTCCTTTCTGATTCTCATGTATCTGCCGATACAGTGCTGATATGGACACTATCTAATTAAAGTTCTTGATGGGGGCTATAAGCTTTGATTCTCTGTGCATGTGTGTAATAGCCATATTTGCAAGTACCCTTTAGTGGCCAGGACCACCAGTGACCTTGACGTGGTAGTAGCATGTTAGCATGCGTGTGAGCTGCACAGTGAATCAGAAACTGCGGTCTAAAAAAAGAATTCTGAAAATTAAGCAAACCAAACACATTGTTGTAAGTTGACAGTGTTCACTGGTTCCTTCACTTTTTATAAGAATACCAGTACCATCTTTATGCAGCCTAACATGGTCTCTACGGACAAATTTTTTAACCCTTTTACCTGGGAAAAAGAGGCCAGATTCAGGGAATACTGTAGTTAGTCAGCTGCATTGATGTTAAGTTAACTGTCTATAACAGTAGCCACCAGACATTTTTCTGCATTTGTCAGTTTTAAGAGATGTTTCACAACAACCTGCCTCACAGAGTCTGGGGCTGATATGACAGGATCGACACCTTGGTATCTTGTAATACCATAGAATTGCGGCGTTACGTTTATTGTTGCCCAAAACGACAGGTTCCCCAGACACTGCAATAAAGTTTAGATTTAGCATCCAGGAAGGGAAATATTTCTGTGACTGGTTTAGTGTGTGTATGTTTCTTTTTGTGTAACATGTTGTGTTTTTACTAGTGATGCACCATAACACTGGTATGGACAGAGTGTTGCTTAAAATGAAATATCTACTCCGAACAGATGTGTATATTTAGGCCATTTTCCAGACTGATATTGGATTATGTATGTATTGTACCACTGAAGAGCAGAATGTTATGGTGATTGCAAAAATTATGGAATCACCACACTTGGAGGATGCTCACCCAACGTTTTTACTTCTTAATAAATAAATCACAGAGATGGCACAAAACTATTTTGTTGATTAGCCGAACTTCTGGCTTCATGAAGCACACTTTAAACAAGCTCGGTTAAATCATTTTAATTAATGGTGGGTTTTTTTCCACTCAAAATGAAGGAAAATATGAAACTGAAAGGAGAACCAGCAGTAGCACCTAAATGAAAGAAAACAAGGTTATAGTGGGCTAAAGAGAAGCAATCACAGAGTGTGGATGACTGGAAATGAAAATGATTCAGTGATGAATCAGCAGCTTTTCTCTGGTGCCGTTCTGTTATATATAGTGATGACAGACTGAACAAAACACGTACATGGCACAGAACATAAGGTAAAGCTTTTTCTTCAGGAAAGGCATATCAACTGAATAAGTCTGGCTCATGATGTCATTAAAAAATTGTTGGTGGAAATTAAAAAAAAGACCATTTATATCTGATCTGTCCATCGCTGTTTAAGGTTGGAACCAAGTTTGAGTGATTGTAAATTTTTTTTCCATCTATTTGATCTGGGGGAAAATATTCAGTCGCTTAAAATCATGTAATTTAATGTGATTTCACATAGCCGAAATGTTAAACGTTTTTCCCCCATCTCCATCTTTCTTTGTACATTACCCCCCCCCTAAGGAATATATGAAAAATATAAGCTATCAGCATGCTCAATTCCAATTATGTTTGTGAATGCCAGTTTTTGCGTTGCTGTGAGTGGTACATGTAAATAAATGCTTCCCAGTAAAATACAGGTTATGGGCTGCAAAGCCTGAATATTCCTGGTGAAAATATACCAGTAATGGAGTCCGCAGGCACAATGGATTAAGATGAGGTTAAAAAATTCCTTCAACAGTGTATTCGAATGAAATTTAGTGCGAGCAGTGGAGAGGGTGTGGGTTGGGAATGGCTGTCAGGTTAGGGGTGGTTAAGAAATTGATGAGCTGGAATATGACTATGATAATGATTATGATGATCGTAATAGGGTTTGATCCAGATGGCAGCAGTTCTCTTATTATGACCCATCTTGTATCACTATAGAGATCCTAGTGAGGAGTGCAATGGAATCAGCGGTGCTCTCTCTGTGGAGCCCGCGCCCGGCTCGAAACTGAACGAGTGGTGTCCCGCGGCGTCTACTCCTGCCCCTGTGCCCGCACAACACCCTGCCAGCATGGGGGACGGCCTGGACACAGCGCAGATGTCGGGGAGCAGCAGCAGTCAGGGGCAGCCCTCGTCCCAGGCCCCTTCGATCTTCAATCCCGGCCCCCCAGAGATAACCAATCCTTCCCGGCCGAAGCGCCAGACCAACCAGCTGCAGTATCTGCTGAAGGTGGTGCTAAAGACCCTGTGGAAGCACAACTTCTCATGGCCTTTCCATGCTCCTGTAGATGCCGTCAAGCTAAACCTGCCTGTGAGTGCACTGACCTTTTGCGACCTTATCAAAGCTGCAGAAAATGTTTTTAACAATTTAAACAAGCGAGCTCCGGTAGCTGAAGTGTGGTGGTTTGTGGCTGAGAGAAAATTACATAAGAGTCTCACATTCCCTGCCAACTGTTACCTGCCTTTAAAATATTGAGGTGTGTTGGTGACTGAATCTTGTGTAATTTCCTCTGTATTAGGACTATTACAAAATAATTAAAAACCCGATGGACATGGGAACAATCAAGAAACGGCTAGAGAACAGTTACTACTGGAACGCCCAAGAATGTATTCAAGATTTCAACACCATGTTTACCAACTGCTACATCTACAATAAGGTACTGGTGTCCCTCTCTCCATGAATAACCCACTGTCAGTCTGTTCAGTTACAATTGTTTGGTAGAGGCTTTCTGATGTAGGCCAAGTCTAATGAATGTGTATGTGTGTGTATTGCCCCCTACAGGCTGGGGATGACATTGTCTTAATGGCTGAGGCACTGGAGAAACTGTTCCTCCAGAAGATTTCAGAAATGCCCCAGGAGGAGACTGAGATCACCGTCATGGCTCCCAAGGGTCGTGGCCGGGGCAGAAAGAGCGAAACAGGTATCCGCGTCTCAGTATGGTGGATGAAAATTACATCTGTGAACAGAGACTCAGTTCACTTTTTTTTTTAAACAACAAATGAGATTATTTTGCTTAGTGTAATTTCCAGTATTCTTGCTCTCTCTCGCTCTCATACTAGGGCTTAGCTTGAAGCCTGGCCCTGCCTTGGATTCTCCGTCCACGACTCCTCATACACGTGGCCTTTCTAATCTCGGACCAGGGCCACAGACTAGGGCCCCAGTCCAGGGCCCTCCCCTTCTGCCCCCGCAGCCGGCCATGCCAGCTCTACCCCCTCGAGTACCCCCTACAATTCCTACCCATGCGCCGCCTCTGGGCCTTCCCTTTTCACTGGCACCTTCAGACTGCAATCCTCAAGGCCCTATCATGACGTCGGTGCCTCCTCCCCCAGCCCAGACTGCCCTGCCACCCATGCCCATTCAACAGAACACTGCTCCAGTTCTTCAGAGTGTTATGCCTAAAGTGAGTCATGACAAAATGTGACTAAAACTAAATAAAATGAACCATTGCCAGCTTTATTTGAGGTTTTGTTTCATAAATATGTGGGTGGGTTGGCAGGATGGGACAACTATAGCACTTTCTATGATACAAAATGACATTTCTGAGGTTCTGTAGTTGGTCAAAAGAAAGTTCTTGGTAAATAAATAAATGAATAAAGACTACAAATAATGCATGATTTACTCAGGAAAGCATACTGTGATGTGATTTTGCCACAAAAACAAATTAATCTTTCCCGTATCTCCTTTTCAGAGAAAGAGCCAGAAGAGGAAAGCAGACACGACGACGCCCACAGCCAATGACCAGCTGAGCGAATCCTCTCCCGCTGAGTCCAAGTCGGGGAAGACTCTGCCACGGCGAGAGAGTGCCCGGCCAGCTAAACTCCCCAAGAAAGAGGCGCCAGACTCTCAGCACCATGTGGTGTTGGGAGTCTCTGTTGGTGCCCATAGCCCCAAACAGCAAGAGCAGCTGCGCTACTGTTTGGGTATTGTGAAGGAAATGTTTGCTAAAAAGCATGCTGCTTATGCATGGCCTTTCTACAAACCAGTGGATGTGGAGAGTTTGGGACTGCATGACTACCATGACATCATCAAGCACCCTATGGACCTCACAACCATCAAGGTAAGAGGGCTTGTGCAGCAAAAGGTCATAGTTTTTTAAATAGTTTCAGGAATGATTTTGTCTCTCCTAATCTTTTAGATATTTTTTTGAGTAAGTGCTTGGATTTATGTGTTTGGAAGGGATTGCAAAGGTGAACTGATAATTATCTCACAGTAACTCAAAATACCTTTCACCCAAAGATGCACAAATTTTTAGGTTTTCTTCTATGAGAGACGTGAGAGACTTTATCGCTGATTTTTTTTTGTTGTTGTTGTTGTTGTTTACCTTGCTGGTCACAGTATCAGTGCAGTGCTAATTATTGGCAAATACCCCAACATTTTATCCAACGGACAAAGGAAACTTGCTTATTTTGTAGGAGAAGCTGGACAACAAACAATACAGAGATGCACAGGAGTTTGCTGCAGATGTGCGGTTAATGTTCTCTAACTGCTACAAGTACAATCCTCCAGATCATGAGGTGGTGGCCATGGCACGCAAGCTGCAGGTAAATGGCTGCATTCCAAGTAATTATAACACAGGCTAACAATGGGTATATTTATTTCTGTCACTGAAAACCTTCTGGGTTTGTTTGTTTTTTTTGTTTGTTTGTTTTGTTTTTACCAGGATGTGTTTGAGATGCGTTTTGCTAAAATGCCAGATGAGCCTGAGGAGACCTTCACCCCAGCTCCTGCCCCTGTGCTGCATCCTGCTGCCCCTGTGAAGACCCAACCGCCTATAGGTGCTGCTTCATCTTCGGACAGCTCCAGTGACTCCTCCTCAGAGTCCGACTCGTCCACAGATGATTCAGAAGAAGAGCGGGCTCAGAGGCTGGCTGAACTGAAGGAACAGGTGAGGGAGCATGTGCTCTACAGTGTATGGCTAAATCAAACAATATAAAGTCACATTTACTTTTTTATATTTCTGAACTGTACAATAACAAGTGATAGTGTTGAAATGAAGGTTTCATTAGTTATTAATCATGCTGACCGCACGGTTGAATTTTTGTTTTGTAGCTTAAAGCAGTTCATGAGCAGCTGGCGGCCCTGTCACAGCCACAGGCCAGCAAACCAAAGAAAAAGGAGAAAGAGAAGAAGGAGAAGAAGAAGGATAAGCATAAAAAGAAAGGAGCCATGCCTGGGCTGGAAGAAATCCTTGAACCTCCTCCTACTCTCCAACCACAGAAGAAAAGCAAGAACAACAAAGACCCTCTGCCTAAGAAGTCCAAGAAGCCCAAGTAAGCCAGACAGATCTAACTCAGAAAATGATTTTGTGATTAAGGAGCACCCAAAGGATTGATCAGTGATTGATTGGAAATAGCTAGATTTCTACTAGAAATTGCGTGAATCAATTAAGAGAAAACCATGCACTGGGATTAGGAATTAGTAGATTTTGTTTATCTGCTTTTGTCCAACAGCAAGAAGGAGAGCTTGAAGAACAACCGCTCCATGCCACCCCAGGCTACCATGCCACCCAACTTGCAGCCCGTTACAGGCCTCGACTCCGTGGACGATATGGGACTGGGAGGAGGTGCAGGACCAGCAGGCCTGGCACCAGTGGAGAAAAGCAAGCCCATGTCGTATGAGGAGAAGAGGCAGTTGAGTCTGGATATCAACAAGCTTCCTGGAGACAAGCTGGGCCGGGTGGTCCACATCATTCAGTCCCGAGAGCCTTCACTCAAAAACTCTAACCCAGATGAGATCGAGATCGACTTTGAGACCCTGAAGCCTTCCACGCTGCGGGAACTGCAGAGATATGTCTCATCTTGCCTCCGCAAGAAGAAGAAGCCTCCGGGTGAGGAGTGTTTGTCTCTGCTCTCTTACTGTTTAAGGGTGTGACTGACTGTAAAAGTACACTGGAGAATTACATACAAATTCTAAATGCAGGAACCAGTGGTTACATTAATAATTATTTTTTACTATGTTTTTATAGATTATTTACTTTTTCACGGTTTGGAAACAATGCTGTCAAAACATTTGCTACCTTTTCCAGAAGGTGCACATAAGTCATAACACTATGTCCTTTGAGACTTATATAACAAGTAAGGAAATCAAGATTTACTAAAATGTAAATTGTGGTTGTTAATGCTCTGTCATTCAGTTGCAGAGAAGACCATGGAGGCCATGAGTGCTGCTAAGACGAAAGGCTCGTCCTCAGACTCGGGCAGCAGTAGTGAGTCTAGCACATCAGATAGTGAAGACTCTGAGTCAGGTAAAAGAAAATACAGCAGTCGTATAGTCATTGTGCCACATACCATCTACCTTTTTTTCAGTGACTTGCTATGGTATTTGTGTCACTCGTAGTTCACTCAACATTTTTTCTCCTAATAACTCAGGAATGGCTTCCAAACCAAAAAAGAGGGGTCACTCCTCAAAGGAGGGGAAGAAACCCCACCATCAGGTGATGGCTTCAGGCATGCCTCAGCCCCAGCTGCCCCTTCAGCCCCAGGCCCCTATACTTCACCCTACAGCCCAGCTTAAACAACAGCAGCAGCAGCAGCAGCATCCATCTCCTGCTACATACATGGCTCCCCCAGTCACAGCGCTGGAGTCCTCACAGCTCCTGGAGAACACTTTTGACTCTCTCTCTCACTTTGGCCAGCCCCTCATGCACCTGTCCCACCACACCAATGACTCGTCTTCTCCCGCTCCGCCCCACCTCAATGCTCACCCGGCAGGTGGCCCTGGCTCACCTGAGACGCACTCATTTTTGAACCAGCACCCCATTCTTCCATCCCCAGGTAAGATAAGGCTTCCAGATTCTTAAATTATCTGTCAAGCTGGTCCTATTAAGAACTGAAAGCAGTTTTCACCTACATTTGCGTTCATCTCCATTATTTTTCAACAGTCTCTGTTCAGCACTGTATAGTGTGTGTATGTATGTGTGGGTGGGTGTGGTGTTCTCCTCTCCGCCTTATCACAGTAACTCATCTGATTCAGCTTGTGTATGGCTTGTTACTTATCTACGTATTGAATCAGATCTATTATGGAAATCCTGAAGTGCAGCACTAGTCTGTGACTGAGATAAAAAAAATAAGCACAATCTGCATTGGATTTCTTTTTCACATATTCATTCCATCTCTCTTTGTTCTCCCCTGGCCCTGCAGCACTGCACAATGCTATGCCTCAGCAGCCCTCACGACCCAGTAACCGGGCTGCACCACTACCTCCCAAACCTCCACAGACGCCAACGACACCCCAGCCACCTTCGCAGCAGCACCCGCCCCAGCAGCCCCTACAACTGCCGTCGCAGCAACCCCCACAGCCCCAGCACCACCTCCCTCCTCATCTCTTGTACCCGCCACAACCTATTCGCCAGAGGCCCCTCTCCCCTCCTACGCTCACCCCCCAGGGCCTGCTATCCTCACAACCACCACAGATGTTGCTGCAGGAGGATGAGGAGCCTATGCCTCTCAGCCAGGTCCTTTACCTTCAGCAACAGCAGGGCCGTCAGCAACAGCAGCAGCAGGGTGCACTCATGCAGTCCCTGCAGGGCCGTCAGCAGCAGCAGCCCAGCCAGGCTTCTCTTCTGCAGACGGTGCAGGTTCAATCGCAGCTGGGCCCGCAGACTTCACTTGCTGCACCCCAGCTGCCTGTTCAGACTCAGCCTCAACCTGCACCATCGCACCAGCCCTCACCCCAGATGGCCCAGCATCAGCCCAGACACATGCAGCATGCACCACAGACACAGACCCAACAGCAGCAGCTTGCTTACTCACAAGGCCCTGTGCAGACCACGCCGACGCAGCCCGCCCAACACAAAGTGTCAATGGCCCCCGCTAAAGCACAGCAGCAGATCATTCAGCAGCAGCAGCAACATCCTTCTCCACGTCAACACAAGCCTGATCCATACAGCACGGGTAATAATAATGATACGTCTAGTACTACACTCTATGGCACTGTTCTGCACTTTGATTTAGGTCCACAGTGCTCTGTCTTGCACTTTTTTGTCTTTTGTACTAGTGTTTGGAAAGATACTCCGATGCACCAATGTTTTCTTTCTAATTTCTGTTGATTGATATTTTCAGCACCTTTCTCCGTTTCAGCATGACAAGTAATGTGGCACTGCCACTGAATGGACAGCTTAAAACATTGTTTTTGGTATTTTCATTTTGATAAAATGAAGAGTAGAACACTAGTAGAAAGTATGCATACTTAATTGAAAAACAAGCACATAAACCTTAATTTCTAGCACTAGCAACTGTTATGCTTTACAATCATATGAGGTGGCATTTCAAAGTATCTTTAAATACTAGAGTTTCAGCTCGAATCAAAAATGTTTTATCAGATATTCAATTTTGTTCCAAAATCAAGATGAATAAATTAGAACTAATAATGATCCTCAACTTTGGGGTTCTGGGGTGAGTGTCAGAAGATGATTGATTATAAGCTATTCATGTTTGAGAACGACTTTTCCCCACTTCAGCAATATCTTGTCTTAATACACCTGTCAGCTGTAACATTAAAACCACATGCTACTGTTGTCGTGTTCAGGTCCTTACGCTTGCCCATTTTTTCCTGCTTCCAACACATTATCTTCAAGAACTGACTGTTCACATACTACCTAATATATCCCACCCCTTGAAAGGTGTCACTGAATTTAAATCATTGTTACTCACTTCACCTGTCAGTGGTTTTAATGTAGCGATTGAGTTGTAACTAGAACAGAATGGCTTAGTGAATGAAAGCCTGCACACATGGTGTGTAGCAAAAATGTAAAGGGCTTAATAATCTGTGTAGTAGTTGATGCATGAATGCAGATTTTCTAGCATCTTCAACTCTCAATTCCTGTTGCTAAACTCCTCAGTTACACTTGATTTTAACCAAGATAGTGCCAGAGCACACCACTAGGGAATCCCTGCAAGTTGTAAACAAGTCGCTTTTAATAGAATGAGTGAGTTACAGCTAAAGATGTATTTATATACCCTATGCAGTTCACTCCAGAGCTGAAAGAGTGCTTTTTTTAATGGTGCCATAATGCCATGTAAAAATGTTCTTGTGGGCATTTTTTTCTTTGAATTAAACTAATATTCTTTACTGTTAGCAGCAGCCCTAAAACATAATGCAATACAGAATTAATGTTGCCCAGTACATGGATGTGCCATGTGTAAACTCTTATGGTACAATGACAAAGTTTAATGAAATTTCTAATTTCTAGTCATGTTAATGTCCTTATTCTTGTGTTCCCACAGGGCACTTGAGAGAGAACCCCTCTCCTCTTTTGATGCATTCTCCTCAGATCTCCCAGTATCCTCCGGGAGTCCATCAGTCACCACCTCATAACCTGCAGCCCAAAAAAGTAAGTTCCTTGCTCTGCACTTAACCTGTGGTTAAAATTCCCCTTTATTCCACTGCTGTTGTCTCTCTGGTATTAACCCGTATTCCTACAGGAGCCACAGCAACGGGGGCCTCCGACCCTTGGAGCCCTCAAGGAGGAGAAGCAGTCTCCCTCTCCTGTGATGTGCAGTGGGTCCTTCAGCCCAGCTATGCGGCAGGAACCACACAAACAGCCTGAGAGCAAGCCTCACGTACCACCTCACAGCCAACAGAGTGAGTGCTCTTTGTTGAGGCTAGGTTTTCCTGCCTGTTCCATTTACTAGGTGACCTTTCAGTGTTGGAACACATCACAATTAGAAGACATGTGAAACAGGAAGTACACGGTATGTCATGCTGTTGACCATGTCTCCATGTCACAGTGTCAGATATAAAGCCACTGGAGCGCCCTGTCATCCGCTCGTCAGACCAGAGCGGCCCACCCCCCTCCATGCAGGAAAAGGACAAATTTAAACAGGAGCCCAAAACACCTGTGGCCCCTAAAAAGGTACAGGTGGGTGGAAGGGTAATCCCTTACAACTTCATGTATTTACAATTATTTTATATAAACAGGAAATGTATTCAAATATTGATAGTTGGATTTCAGGTTCATATATTGTGTTAAAAAGTGATTTCATTTTAATGTGGTCTATAATTTGTATGTGTAGACCTTTATGTTTATTGTATTTTCATCCACATTTCATTAGGATGTGAAGCTTAAGAACATGGGCTCATGGGCGAGCCTGGCTCAGAAGTCCACCTCTGCACCCTCATCCGCGGTGAAGTCCAGCAGCGACAGCTTTGAGCAGTTCCGCCGTGCCGCCCGGGAGAAGGAGGAAAGGGAGAAAGCACTGAAGGCTCAGGCAGAGCAAGCTGAAAAAGACAGACAGCGCAGAGAGCAAGAGAAACAACGGTGAGACATACAGGCGAGCATTTAGTAACTGCACTGGGGGACATCCAAGTGTACACTTAACATTGCATCGTTTAGGACAGTGCTTTTCAACTTCAGGGCCACAACCTTCCAGTGAGCCTTGGTGGTACTGCTACATAATATATAATTTTTCATGTGACATTTTTTATGTTGTGGTTATTATCTGCAAAAATGAAACATAATTAAATGTAGCTCCACGAATGGTCAGGCAGAATGCATTAATTTCATATGAGATCCATCAAAGAAAGAGCTACATACAGAGGCCGTTTATCTATTTATTTTTGTGTTCTGTTCGTTTCATGATTTTATGTTCAAGCTAAATTTGATGGGCTGCACTTACTATTGCTATTTGTTTGCGTTTTAATTTATTGGGTCCTTTAAGTCTTCCAATGGGTTGCAGAAACTTTTGTGATCAGTTGTGTGGGATGCAGGTTGCAGAAGGTTTGGAACCCCAGATGTGAGACATAAAGATTCAAATCTGCAATTTAACAGCATCCATTTAGGCAATTTTCTCTGACTCATATTAAACTTAATTAACTCATTAAATTTAATTGAATCATGGTGTGTAGTCACATATATGCACTGCTAATTAGCCTGTTTCTGATGTGTGACTTGCTTCTAATGTGTCTTATAAACATTCTGGTTTGTTCAGTGTGATAATGGTCACATTAAGAGAAGTAGTTACACGTGATGACTGTTCCTGTTGCTCTCCCAAGTGGTCGCGACGAGGAAGAATCGATGGAGCCGGTGCGAAGGCCCCACGAGGAGCCACGCAGACGCTCTGAGCACCCACAGGCCCCTCAGCCGCAGCAGCACCAGGCCCCAACACAAGCCCCCAACCCACAGGTCCAACCTCCGTCAGCACCACCGCCCCCGCAGGCCCCCGCCCAGTCCCCAGCCTCCAGCCAGAGCGCACTCGACCAGCAGAGAGAGATGGCGCGTCGCCGGGAGCAGGAGAGGCGGAGGAGAGAGGCGGTGAGTTCTAACTTGGTTTCCTTATCTCACATTTGATTATCATCACAGAAAAAGGCCTTCAAAGATCATGGTGTTATGAGGGAAAACTTTCATATCGTTCCGAGGCTTATGGGGAGATGGATGTTTGTCTGAGTACTTCAGAAAAAACTTTAGAATGTAGTTTATCTAAGCATCAGTCTCTTCATTTTACATCTTTGATGTTTCCTTCTTTTTTTTCAACAGATGGCAGCTACCATTGACATGAATTTCCAAAGTGATTTGATGGCTATTTTCGAGGAGAACTTGTTTTGAAATGCACGAAGAGGCAAGAGACTGCAAATACGGAATGGATTTTCCTCTGCATAGAGAAAACAGACTGGTGAAGCAGCAAGGGAAAAAAAAGACCCCAACTGACCATGAGAAACACTGAAGATTCAGAGATGGCACTGGGCAAGCTGAGGCCTTGACAGGAAGCCCGTAGCTCTGCTTTTGCCCAAGCAAAAATAAGAGGGACCCTCAAGCTGGGATATCATTGCCTCTCTGGCATTTCTCCTGGATTTAAACCTGTACCGGTAGCAGGAGGGAGAGGACTTCTCATGGGGCACTAGTTTGAATCAATGGGAGCAAATGGATGGACTTGATTAGTTGAGGAATATCTAAGCGACAACAGTTTAAATGTACTGATTACCCGTAGTACGGCGTTCATCAACTGCCAGATGTCTGAGGGGTATTGTTGTTGGTTTTTTTGTTTTGTTTTTTTGTTTTGTTTTTTGGGGGTTTTTTTTCACAGTTTTTTCCTTTTTTCCTTTTTTTTCCTTTTTGTAAGAATGCAAGCAAGCGACAGAATAAGATCGGCTGTGACCCAACTCGAGATCATAAGTTGCGTGTCATATCTCAGGAGTGGAGGTACACCTTGCCTTACGCCTCTGACCTGTACACTCAAACATCACAGTACATGATATTCACTCACTGGGGGATATGAACAAAACGGCGGAAGTGTTATCACAGATTTTTCATGATGTAGGATCTACTGTAAAAAAAGGTATTTTCTTAATTACTGTTAGTTTTCTTTTTTCTTCTTTTTTTTTTTTTTTTTTTTTAACCCTCTTATCCACACTTAACCCCCTCTGATGTCTATGCCAAACAACCATTTCCTATTATGCTGAAGTCCTAGACCTGAAATGCTTCATTTAACGTCTTTCTTAATATATAAATCTATTTTCTTGTTCTCCCCACCAGACAGGAAAGTTTAGGTAGCCTTGTAGTAGAAAAACCTAATATATGCATTATTCCAACGTTTGGTTATTGAAGACAGAATCGTTTAAGGTATACTTTAATTCTTCATCCATTTCATTTAAAGTTAATGCCGAATCGTACCGTGGGGGGGTGGGTGGGCGGGTATTCACTCAGTATCCTTCTGTTAATTTCAAATCATACAGTAACTGCTTTCTGTGTATTATACATATAGAAAGAAAGTCATGAGACTTATTGTCCATAACCGGTTCACGCTACTGCATCCTAGATGTAACACAAGCGCCGGCCGAGCGTCCAGCCGGTCTGGGATCACTGCGGAGAGGATGGAGCCAGAGCACACCTCTCGCCTTTTTTTTTTTTTTTTTTCCTTTCTTTAATTTTTTTTTTAAAATTTTGCATGGCTCCTGTTTTCCTTTCACAGATCATTTCGACAACCAATCAGAGGGGACTGTACGCTGTTCTAGATATAACGATTACATTAAGATTTGAAACGGGAAAAAAAATCAAACAGTTCTGATTTTATATCATTGTTCTTGTTCAATTATAGTGGATGTGAGTTCTAATTATGTTATTTGAGTCAGCAAAGGGAGGGGGTGAGGGTGGGCTAGGGTGGGTGTGGGCACAGTTCGAGACCTTTGCGGGGGTCCTCTGAGTTTTCTCCTATGGTGTTTTCTCCAGTGCCTGTATTGTATTGCGATTCTAGTTGGCATATATTACGTTCTAGGGAGGGCAAGGGAGGGAGCGAAAGTTTTGGGAGGGAGAACCCGGGGGGTTTAGGGAAGAGCTTGTGTACAAAGCAAGGAAACAAAAAAAACGGAAAAAAACAACAAAAAAAAGGAAAGTCAACATTTTATATTCTACCCATTTACAATATTCAGGTTTAAATCTAGTTTTAGCTGGACTTCTTAACTATCCACCAGGCAGTTAAGTTTTCTTCATTTTCTCGAACCTGTTTTAAGAGGACGTGTCGGAGCAGCCACATACTCATCATTCTGTGTGTATGGATTGTTGGATGTGTGTATGTATGTGTTGGTATGGTCTTCAGTATGTGGCGCAGGGAAGTGCGCTCCTCCTAGGAGCTTCCAGAAACACTTCGCACGAATGAGTTGCTTTGCTAACACTTTTTTGTTTTGTTTAGTTTTTTTTTTTTCCCTCAATGAAGTCCACATATATAAATATATATAATTTTTTGTTAATTCGGTTTGTGAAAGGTAAAAGAAGAAACACTTCATTCCTTCAAGCCTTTAAATGTATTCTTTCGTTTTCCTTGGTAACAGTTGGACATTATGTGCCATAGATATGAATTCTCCAGAGAATGTGCTGACCCGCAGCTCAGCAGAGAGTTTGCTTTATTCAGGTATTTTATTTTTATTTTTATTTTTTTCTCTTTTTTTCCTTTTTTTTTCTTTTTTTGTTTTGGTTTTGTGTTAAACATTTTCCTCGATTACTGTTTGGTATGTGAGTGAGCTATCGAGGTCAATGATTCAGTCTGTTATGAACATGATATAAACTCATCTCTTTTATAGAAAATTAAAAGGAAAGAAAAAATGTCTTTGTCCATTTCCTTTGTGATCACGAGATTTGTGATCGCTAAGTATTTTCACTCTAGAAAGACTATGACTGAATGTGAGAATGTGTCGTCTCTTGCCTGTTTTACAGTCCCCCTTTGTTGCTTAATGGGCCGTTTAGATGGTGATTGACTGACTGGACTTGCATTTTCTTATTAAAAGAAAAATACAAAAGGTAAACTTGGTTCAGTGAGAAAGTCGTACCTGCCTCTGTAAGTCACAAAACATTAAGTGGGGAGCTTTCATATTGGATTAACTTGCTTTAATTAAGATGAAAACAAACCGTTTTGTTGCCACTGCCCCTGGGTTGCTTTTCTTCCCTTTTTATCGGTGTAAACATCCTAAAGCTGCAAGAAGCAAAGTAAAAAAATTAACCTGTGATGGCATGATGTGAAACATCACTGGAAATTAAACAAGAGCCCTCTATTGGGAGCTGTTGGAAGTTCTATTCTTTTTTTTTTTTTTCTTCAAGGTTTTGACAGTTTTTTTTAAATGTATATAATTTTTTACAACCAGAGAGGTGACCAATTAAGTTCTTGCTGCAAATAATAAAACGTCCTCATGAGAATTACCCCTGGTGCCGTTATAAAACAGACTGCCTTAGTCATGGTCAAGGAGCTTCCTAAAGTTACTTGGGTCATTATACTACAGTGGGATGGAAAAAGTTACAGAACCCTAGCAATAACCTTGAACATCCCTGTTGGTGCACTTGTGGGACAACCTTAAAGAAGCAGGTCTGACAGTTAACAGGAAAAAATGCACCATAATAATCTCTGTTCATGCAACACACTCAAAATTCCTACTTTTAGGTGCTTCCTAAATGTTTCTGGCTTTGCAATATAAAGTAATGTTTTTTGTGATTTTAAATACATTTTGTTCATAACTACAAAGTCTTTCAAAAAGGTGAGTACATTTTAAATAGATAGAAATAAATAAAACCACACAAACGTGTCTGAAAACTTGGTTCCCCATCCCTGCATTGTAAGTGTGCATACAGAGTGTGTTTTTGAGATGAAAGAATTATTGTAGTTTTAGTTCAGTGATAAATGTGTTCTCAGAGCCCCTCATGAGCCCACAGCCCCTCTCCACCTCCACTGTGATCAAATCAAAATTCGGTGGAGTTTCTCTTTAATCTCACTGCATATTTAAAAAGTGCACCGTGTGACATCCAGTCACTCTCAGAGGACGAGGGGCGTGGCGGACGAGGCCCAGAACTTTTTTCCCAGCAATATATCAGTTTTCATGCATTAATTGCTAAATTATTAAGAAAAATATGATTTACTAATATTGTAACATAAATATTACCTTAAATTCAGCTAAATTTCCATATAAAATATAACTTTTCTTTTTGGTACTGTCCAGAGAACAAGAGCGTTGGTTGGGATGGTTAAATACTGCTGTACTCAGAGGCGCTAGGTTTAAAAGTAGCCAATCCGAGAACGCTATTTATTTCTCCTTGCTGCTGATTGGCTGCTGCCCTTTGACGCAGCT
>JBBIGA010000138.1:2832684-2864705 GCA_037576975.1 Alestes dentex
CTTATAAGCCATTTCTGATTCCAACTGATTAACTACGAGTCAAGTTATTATTTGTTGTTCCTACAACTTGGTTAAGCAACAAGACTTTTGTCAGGCACTGTATACCCCATACCAAGTGTATGTGGTTTCAAACATGTCATTGTCAATTTCATAGGCATTGGTGAAGAAAACCTAACAAAGCTCATTCAGCATGCCAACGTTCAGGAGGACAGCCACATCATCACCAACATGCAGCACCTGGGCTGCTCCATTATAGCTGGGGTGAGTGCCACTGCCAGTATTCTTTGTGTAGCCACAGCATTACTGCTACTGTCTGTTTGGGTGACATTGAATTTTCTGGCGTGTTCTGTAGGGTGCTAATTCTGGCAAAACTCTGCCAGAAAGGAAAGAACGAACTGAGAGCACGTACCAGCTGTCCCGCTGGACCCCCTTCCTCAAAGATGTCATGGAGGTAGGTGAACGCTGGTAATAGTGGTTAGAAATGTTCAAGTGGATCTCCTTCTTATTGTGTCTCTATCTGGCCCTATTCAGAACATCATTGAGGACAAGCTGGATAAGAGACAGTGGCCGTTCCTCTCTGACCCCGCCCCCATCACAACCACCCAGACTGCAGTAAGGTAAGGGTAGAATGTGGATTATGTAAACGCATGCATTACTGTTCCAGAACTTGGCTTGATTGGGTCGGTCTCTGGATTTTTTTTTTTTTTAGATACAGACACGCCTAGCCTTAGACTGAAATGCCGCTCAAGTAAAAATAAACCTAGGAATATGATTGGCTGATTCCAACAGGTTAAAGTATGTGTGCAGTTTAGTTGATGTTCCACAGACTGTATTTGGATTGAAAGGTTTTAGCCTGGTTGCACATGTCAGTGTTCGTCTATGAAACTACACACATTACAGATTCACACTGGATCAAAATCGCTCCGCCATTATTACTCTTCAAGTGCAAGAATTTTGTGTCTTAGATTCATGCTGGATTAAAATAACTCTACAACTGTTTATCTCAGGAAACGTTTGTGCAAGATCATCATTAAGCAACAGTGACTCTTATAAACGATTTTGTGATGGAATGTAAAGCAGTAAAATGAAATTTTGTATTTGAAGCACGTTCTTCTCAGTAAATTCATGAAAAGCCATTGCCATAAACAGAATCAGCAACTTTTGCATTTCTAATGTGTAGAAAGACAGATTTTCAAATTGCTAATTGTAGCTTTGATTGATTGTTTTGGTAATTTGATCCGCAGCAGTGCACGGTTTGGACAGTGGCACAAAAACAAGACTGCAACGGAGTATCGCAGCGGGCCTCGACTAATCATTTTTGTGATTGGCGGTGTTACACACTCTGAAATGCGCTCGGCCTATGAAGTCAGCCGAGCCACCGAGGGAAAATGGGAAGTCCTGATTGGTGGGTTGAGCTTCTCTACAGATCATTTAAAACAAAACAATGCAGTAAAAACATTGAAAAAACCTGGTCATGTATATATTTCGGGTCTGTCAGTTCATTTGGAGGTATTTTTGTAGCACCTAATGGCAGTGTTTCTGGGGTGACCCATCGTGCTACATGTAATCAAGTAATCAACAAGTCATCTGATCCAGCTCGTCAACTGCTTTTGAGCCCTTCATGAGTTGGATCAAGTGGACTGGAGCAGGGAATAGCAACCCAGTGTAGTACATATATTAACATTTTTAATCTCTTTTTAGGCTCTTCACACATTCTCACCCCAACCGGTTTCCTGAATGATTTGAAGAAACTGGACCAGCCAGCCCAACCGTCTGCTTAGAAATAATTCAGGCTTTATGTGAAAGCCCAATAGATCTAACGCCTGTCCACCGAAAGCCAGACACTTTGAGATCTTGAATGTTTGAGCAAACCAATTATGGTTGATCACCACATGAAAAGAGATGATTCACAATCTTTTAAACATTTTCTTGTTTTAAATTTCTGAAGAAAATAAAATAGTGTATATATATATTCATGGTATTTAATTAATTTAAAATGTCACTTGTGAAAATGCTGTAACTGGAAACTGTTATTTGAGCCGTACATCACATCTTGCCAGTGTCTTGAAATTCTGCACGTGTTCCCACCTCTTTTGCCAGTGGAGTAGGCTTTAGACATGCACACTGGATTCACATGTTATACACTGTACCTTTATATTTTCCTATATTTTCTCAAATGTTATGCTCAGCTAGAAGCCTCTGCTGATATTTTAATATTGTAGAAACCTTGAATGTGTTGTCTGTGTATCATCCGTTGCCAATGAATGAGGGCTGGCAAGAGCCAGTTAGTGATGCAACAGTGAGGTCAGGCCGATCCACACTAAATGTTTGTCTGATTTCTTCGTTTATCTAAGCTGCGGTGATGGTATGAAGTGTCTCCTCAAAGACCTTTCAGTTGTCTTATTCTAACTGTCTGCACTTTTTTGAAATGTTCTTTACTTGGGAAATGTTGATCTGTTTGATAAACTTTCAAAATAAACTTTATGCATGTAGTTGATATGAATGCTTGTTTTCATGTATGCAGTGCTTTTCTGCTCTACTTCTTGTACATGACAACCAATTAATTTATCGGAATCAGAAAACTTTACTGATCCTGGAGTAAAATTGCTTATGTTACGACTACACAGGCACACAGAGACAAGAGCAATATAAAATATAAAGTCTAAATAAATCCAATATTTGCATAGTATGAAATACACTATGCTATGTACACACAATATTATAGAAAAGTAACAAAGTTTACTAGTAGTGAATTACTAGTTGTACAAATGGTGTTTAGGAGTAAGTTTTTGCACAGAATGGAGATCAGTTGTAGATAAGTAACATTGACATAAGTGGTGATATTTCACATAGTAGAACTTGCACATAAAAATATATCACACAAAATTTAGCCACCAGTAAGAAGCTGCACATGGTGAGACTATTGCACATTAGATATTGCGTACAATGTTTTAGCATATATTAGTGACATGTATTCATTTATTTAACCCTAAACAGATTCACCCAAGTTTAAGTTTTAATGAATATTTCAGCCTTGGCTGCCCTTTAAGGCACAAAACAAGGCGGCAATTCAAAAAAGATGATTTACATGTGCCTGTTTACTTGCACTGTAACAAAAGCAGCCTGTTTAAAGTATAATGAGATGTTGGACGCCTCCAGGCAACCAAGGACTCACAGATTAGGGTTGCCGAGTGTTAAAAATGATTGAGTATGCACTGTTGCATTACTCATTATTGCCTCTGTCAGAAACATCGATACAAGAGCTGTGTGTAAGGAGCTTAAAGCAATGGGTTTCCACTGGCCGAACAGCTGCACCCAAGCCTAAGATCACCATGGGAAATGCCAGGTGTCAGCTGGAGTGGTGTAAAGCATGCGGAATGTGTTCTCTGGGGTGATGAATCACACTTCACTATCTGTCAGCTGTTGGGTTCATACTCTCAATTCTGGCCTCTTTCAATTCTGCTATGTTCTGTTTGGTATCTTTCTTGATGGTGTCTAGCCATCAGGTTCCTGGGCAGCCATCTGCCTCTTTTGCCACCGACTATTCCAAGCAACTTGCTTTTGCTTTGTTGTCTTGGCCTGGAGTGAGAATTTTGGTTTGGCCCATTCCAGAACTGCTTGTTTTGTTATTCCAGTTGTTAGTGGAATGCATCACAGATGTTCCAGAACCACAGTTCAAACGCATAGACTCTTCACCTGTGTGCCTTTCTCATCATCCAGATTTCGCAACCGTATGTTGCTACTGGGAAAAGGATTGCATTGACCAATCTATACAGGGCTGCCAGGCTGATGTCTTTGCTCTGCCATATGTTATTCATACTGACCATGGCATTTCCTCCAGTAGTGTCTTGACCTCTTGTTGACATTTGCATTTTTTGCTGTTGTCATGATCTTTGTCTTCTTGATATTCTTTATTTCCAAGATCTTTCTTGTTTTCAGCCGACGGGGTGGTATCATCACAGGCCTGCTCGCCGCATGGCAGCTTACATGCTGAAAACTCCTGGTAACAAGATACATCCTTGCCGTGTGCCCTTTCCAATCTTAAACCAATTCGTGTTTCCATATGCTGTTTGAACTGTAGCTACAGCGAAAAAAAAACAGTAACCTATTTCAGCAGGATAATGTGTCATACCACACTGCAAATATTGTTCAGGAATGGTTTGAGGCACATTATGAAGAGATGAAGGTCTTGACCTTGCTTCCAAATTTCCCAGATCTCAGTGTGATAGAGGATCTGTGGGATACGCTGGACAAACTAGTCTGTTCCCTGGAGGCCCCAACTTTGAACTTACAGGACTTAAAGGATCTACTGCTGCGTCTTGGTGCAGATACCACTGCAGACATTCAGGTTTCTTGTGGAGTCCATGCCTCGACGGCTCAGAGGAGGTCCTACACAATATCAGACCGGTGGTTTTAATATCATGCTTTTATGTTTTTCCAAGAAGTGATCCCTCTAATACATTTAATATGTGGGCCAATGTTTCCATTTTTTGCAAATTCTGCCATCTGCCTGGCTTTTCTGTGGTTTTATGACTTCTAGCTTCTGAGGAAGGCGGAAATGATATTGAGTTTTCCACACACAAAAAACACTCACAGGTTGTGCAGGGCAAGTTAGGTGACCTCTGAGAGCTCTGTTTGTGTGGCACAGACCAGCGGCTGCTGCAGCTGCGATCACCCGACCGATGTTTTAAAGGCACTCATGTCATTTAACACTCAGTGGGCTGAACTGTCCAGTGGGAGGTTAAGGCATTTCCCTCCTCCGTGGGGGATTACGTGGTTTTATCTAGGATTAACACTGAAGCACTGGCACGGTCTCTTAATGGGCATGGGTTAATACTTGGTACGCCAGGCCATCTAAAAGCACTTACAATCCTCCGATTGTCCCATTTGCAAGTGCAGCATTAAGAATGCAGATAAGGAACATTTGTGCAGTTTGGTTGTTCATGTGCTCATAAGCTAAAAAGCTGCTCCATCAAAGCTCCAGAAGCTTGGAATTTCCTTGTGTGGATGCTGGTGTTGTTTGCAAAAGCCGAGGCAGTTTCATGATGAAGTCCATCGAGAAGGAAGAGGGGAGTTCTGGAGCAAACGAGGGAGCTGAGGAGCATAAGGTACCACTGTTTTTGTGCTATGAGTATGCTGAACCTCATCACTGAGCATCAAAGTGTCTTCCTCTGCATGAAGAGAAGGTTTTAAATAATGATTGGATATTTTTCTTTGCTGAAACCTCGGTATCTTCTGGCACATTTTAATGCGTTGGGTTATGTGTTGCCAGTTGATAAAGAAGACACATCCAATAAAAACAACACACACAGGTGTTTTGACAGGCAGATTAGTTTTTATTCTGAGCGTTTGCAACAATTTCCATAGGAAATGTCTCCAGAAGGAAAGGAGCAGCGCTTGAGTTTTGTTCCGGATTCTCAGCAGGGTGGGACGGAGGAGCAACACTGTGAGCAAGAACAAAGAACAGCAGCTGGAACCGAACCTTCAGCCACCAGCAGCGTCCCAGGTCAGCCTACAGTCTATAAAGTTCCACAGACTTACCGCTCTGGATGTGGCAGACCGATGGCTGTGTGTGTGTGTGTGTGTCTGTGTCTGTGTGTGTGTGTCACCCACTCTTTTCCTATATTATTAAGCAGACATTCTCAACTGATCACAAACACTGTTTGAGTGTTGTCTTGTGGACAAATTGTAAACAACGTCTAAGGAAGGTGAGGTCAGAAGTGCCGAGTGGGGCTGAAGGGGCCAGATCCACCAGATTTTTTAATTTCTGCATAATTCAGTTCTTGAGATATACAATCTTTCAGAGTGGATTGATCAATTTTCTTCCACATATTGTAAAACAACGTCTCAGACATCAGACAGAGGCATCATAACTAGTCCCTGCAATAGATAACATTAACAATCTTTAGACATCTGGTTCCCATCACTACCACTGTGAACAGTTCTGACTCAGTAGGTTTCTCTAGAATAGGGCATGCCCAGGGACGGATTACGGACCGGGCCAGCGGGGCCGCTGCCCAGGGGACCTTGGGGTGCAGGGGGCCCGTTCACATTCTTTGATCCTCTGCCTACAAGGGCCCCTGACCCTATAGGGCCTCTGATGGAAACATGGAGGGAGGGCGTTTGGCTGCCAAGGGCCCTTGAATTGTGGTGGTTGTGGTGGTGGTGCTGGTGGTGGGGGGGGGCCCTCGCGAACGTTTTGCCCAGGGGCCCACACAACCCATAATCCGTCCCTGGGCATGCCACACTAAACCAGCCTGAATGATTATGATTATATGACAATTTATATGACTTAATTCAATCCTAACGATTAAATTGTGCACACATTCAGTAAAAGGTCCCCTTAAGATCAACTATTCTTATTTTTTAAAACTGATTTATTTATCTCTCAATCTGTTTATTGATTGATTGATTGTTTGAATGATTGCTTCTTTACTTTAACTGTGATTGGATTGCCAAGGCAGCAATTAAGCAATTGCTTGAAGTCTATGAATATTTTGAATTATTGACTACAAGAGGGACATGGCATCCTCTTGTTTCCCCCGTTAAATTGAGCTCTGTCGTTGTGCCTGAACTGCCTAAAATTTCTCATCTCCCAGATGTCAACAGTCTGGGTCCTGAGAAGTTCTTCAAACTGGTGGCTGCGAGTCAGAGCCGGCGGATGGATGACCAGCGAGTGTCGCTCAGCTCGTTGCCGGGGGCGGAAATATTTTCCAGCAGAGGAAATGCGTTAATGAATAAATCGGACCAGCTGTGTAACTTCATCAGCCGTGCGCAGGTGATGGTCCACCATTCAGACACAAACAGAGAGACTGAAACATCACGGCACAAAGACTTTTAGAACAAATTTTCTATGTTGAAGCTCTTGTTCGTTTTAGAGCATGGAATTATTACATGTTTACATTATTACATTATTACATGTACACAATTATTAAAAATGTGTGTTTAGTCCATGAAACCATGCAATATTTCCAAGCTTTGCTACAAATCATATTTTTGATATATATAAAAGTATTAAGCTTGCTGCCTCAGGATTTAAATGAGTTCTTTAACACTGAGTTTGAAAGCGTACGGAATGTCCGAAAGCAAATACAAGACTTAACAAAGCATTTCATTTCAAATCAACTGGTTTTCTGTTCGTTTCCACTTCAGATTAAATAAACACTTTTTATCATTTATCAAATCATTATATCCTTGACATTTAATCTTTCTGGGGTTGTTTTTTTTTGTGCAAAGTTTAGTTTTTTTGGGGAGAATTCCTTCATTCCATCAAACTTATGAATTATTCATTTTTGCGATTACAGTTAGATCATTCAAAATATCTTCCATTAGATCAAGTTTTCAATAAACTAAAAATTATGTTTTATAGAACGTTCTCTAAAGAGACTAATCTCATTTGGGGCCTAAAGGAACTAAACTTTTTTTGGGGGGATGATATGTAAGTCTTGAAGTTCAAAACTGGTATATGCACCAATATAATATACATTATTAAGCAATATATGTGTAGTCGGTTGGGGGCATTTGTGCAACCATATCCACCCATTCTGTAAAAAGGAACTGCTGTTGTTTTGAATGGGCTTTACACATTCAGAGCTGTTTTGTGATTAATACCACTTTTGTCACGGAAGTAAAAGTGCGTTTTACTTTGAACATCACTTGGTATTCTCCTAAGACCTCTTTATTTCCCAAACTGTTACAAATGGATGTACAGCATTTCAGAATAAAATTCTTCATTTGAAGCAGTTTTGAAATTTTGCATTGTTTCAATCTAACAGAGGTTTTTAATTTGGTCTGTCAGACATGGAATGAACCTGACTGACTCAAACACATTAACAGACCTTTAAATTAATGACCCGCACACAGTAATAAGGATGTTTAATGATTGTAGAACATGCATATGGATTATCACTCTTTCAGAGCTCCAGGATGGATGATCAGAGATGTGCTCCGCCACAAATCATCCTGACTCCAGATTCCCCTGTCTCCCCGAGAAGGAATTCCGCCAGACCAGCCTCTCCCACTCAGGAGCCAGACTCTCTCTCCAGGCCCCCACAGAGATCTGCCTCTTTCAGCCCCATCTCAGAGAAGGAGAGGACACAGAGGGATAATAATATTAACGCCCAGGTGAGAGCTGTCCACTGCTTCACTTGGTGAGTGGGTAAAAATCCAGAGAAAGAATTTTGTGCGGGTCACACTGTGTGCTGTCATGTGTTCACATATGACACTTTACTTTATTATCTCATTTAGAACTTGGCTGACCAGCAAGCGAACAGGTTAAAAGGCTCCTCTAATATGATAGACCTTGAATTAAAGCACTTACTGTGTGATTGACTGTAAAACTACAATACAAGAAAAAAGGAATGTCACTTACATGGTAAAAAGAAAAAAAGAATGGTTAAAAGAATATGTTACACAGTTCAGATGTCTGTTTTCATCAAATATACTGTAGCATTAAAGCCGGGCTGAATCTCAAATGACTTCCTAATCTCTGTCTAAGTTTTGACATCTCCACCCAAAGAGTGAAGTTCAGTTGTGAACTGAGCATGGCTGAATCTCGAATGACTAGACATATGACGCAGTATTAGAGTGCAACAGCCAGTGTTTTAAATTTGCTAATGCAGTTAAGTGGTGTGGTTATAGCGGTTAGATAAAATGAAGGGTCTCTCATTAAACAGTGATATGACATTTTGATTATCATATTTTGCTTTGCAATAATAGGCCTCTTCCAGAAGTCTGTGATTACTTGGCAACAATAACATGCTTTAAATAGCATATTCAAATAATATTAATAATACCTTATTCACTGAACACTTGTGCACTTTTCCATGTGTGTCACTGCTGTTACAGTGACTTTACCACTTTGTTTTTAACAATGCTAATAATACTAATAATACTCAAGTGTCTTTCACACATGACTTGGACTCGCAACTGCTGAATGGCCATCAGAACCTCACACTAATGTTCCAACATCTACAGTATGTCTGTGCAGAAAAGTAGAGGCTGTAACTGCCGCAATGGAGGGTTAAGGAGTGTGAATGGTATCAAACACCCTGTTAGTAGCCTTGATTTTAAAACAAACATGGATGAAGAGGTGACTACAAACTTCTGGTCATGCATAGTGATCGGCCAATGATTATTTTAATAATTAACCATCCAAAATTTCTTGAAACATCCGTTACCATACCTGACTGTATTACCCAATAATGAATAGAAAACCAGTGAGCCCTCTCTGCTCCTTAGTCCTGTAATCCTTGTTCTTGTCCATCAGACTCTTTCCCCAGCCGAGGAGGAAAAGATGCTCTCTCTAATCAGTCAAGCGCTGCGTGGGAGAATGGAGGACCAGCGCTGCTCCCTGGACCTCAGAATGAGGACGCCTCCTCAACAGGGGGTCTCAAACATCATCCCTCAGGGTCAGTATAGAAATGTGTATTCTTCAGATGTCAGAGCAGAGCGTTCATTCATCCTTCTGTGACATTTCCTTCCAAAACAGGAGTGGACCATGAACATTTTTTTAAGCATGTGGCCAGAATCCAGAGCAACAGGCTGGATGACCAGAGGGTAGCACTTAATCGTTGGCCAGGGATACAAACACCTAGTGGTGATACAAAGACGCCTCTGACTGCGGAAGAAACAGAAAAGTTTTACAACGTCATCTCCAGGGCACAGGCAAGTAGTCTCAATGTCCATACATTGCTCATCAAAAGTTTGAGGGCATTTTGCCACTGGGGTATTTGATTGTTATCTTTCAGTTTTAAGTGTTGGGATTTAGAAAGATCAGTTTTTTGTTACATCACTTGCACTGCACACTTCCAGCGTGGAACTGGAGCTGCTGTGGTCTCCATGTTCAACAAACAGGATTTTTTTTTTTTTTTGAACAGCAGCGTCATTCCTGCAAGGACAAATTAAGCCTCATATCCTGAGCGTTTTTGCAGAAGGTGGTCTCCCCTATGTCTACGTTTCTGGTCCTGGACCAACCATTCTAAACCGTTTATCCTAACCAGGTTTGCTGGAGCCTGTCCGAGTGGTCATAGGGTGAAAGGCAGAAAAACATTTGGATGTGTTGCCAGTCCATCACAGGGCAGAAACACAGACACACACTTACAGCATTTGGCAGACACTCTTATCCAGAGCAACTTACAATAATTAGTTACAGGGACAGTCTTACAATCAGTAGTTACGGGGACAGTCTTACAATCATTAGTTACAGGGACAGTCCCCCTTGAGCAGCTGAGGGTTAAGTGTCTTGCTCAAGGACACAATGGTAGAAAGTGGGGATTGGAACGTGGATCATTGGGTTCACAGGCAAGTGTTTTACCCACTAGGCTACTACCACCCCTGTAGTCACACTGTCACACAGTCACACCAAGAGCAATTTAGCATCTCCAATTTCCCTGACCTGCCTGTAATTGGACTGTGGGAGGAACCCAGAGCACCTGGTGGAACCTCACATATACACAGGGAGAACACACAAACTCCACACAGACCCTCAGCTGCGCGCAAGGGGACTGAACCCAGGACCTTCTTGCTGTGAGGTGACAGCGCTGCTCTTAGCATGATGAGTACTGACATCACAACAGTGGAGGGGGTGGTGTACTCTGTAGAGGATGTCCCAATCTTTTGCATACGACCTTTTTCTGAATTGCACATAAAGCAGTACTGAAAGACTGAGTATGCCTTCTTTCCTTTAGTCTAAAAGGATGGATGAGCAGCGTTGCTACGCGCCCCATATACAACTGGGGTCCCCAACTCCCCCCCGGAAAGTCTGGACTGATCCTAACTCTCCCAAAGAGGACCCACTAGGTTCACAATCATCAAGCAAAGCCCCCAGGAGATCATCAGCGGCAACCAACTGTCCTTTAGAGACACACCTTCAACAGAATAACAGCTACCACACAGCCCAGGTGTTTATTTTCTACAGTTCTATTTGCTATTGTATTTTCTATTGTATTTTTTTCTTTTACTTTCTTTTACTATCTACTCACATCTAGTGCTTCTTGTATAAAGAGGTCCTTTGTCTTGCTTATTGCAATGGTTTGGCCAAAAATGATCCCATATGTAGCTGACCAGTGAAGACAGGTTTGCTTCTTTATTTTTGTCACTAAAGCTATGAGGCTAACGCAGCTAACAAGTGTAGTCACCACTTTAGCACTGGCCAAACCTCATGCTTAAACCATCACACACTTGCCTCACATCAAATTGGAAGGTAATCTCCAATAAATTGGACTTGCTTGTGGATTTTAACAATATATGACATATTTAGATCTACAAAAATGGACAAAATTCGAAGTTGTCAAATTGGATGGTACCAATGTTTTTAGCTTTGCGCTGCCCATTTTCAAAGATGACAGAGTGTTATACAGTGTCTGAAATCACGTAAGCAAGTCTATTTAAGGCAAGAGGCAAGATTAAACATGCAAGTTTCAGACTCCTAATGAGTCTTGACTGATTGGCTACACTTGGGTTGAGGGAAAACTGTAAATCTGATCTGTCTTGCTTTAGGTGCCAGTCAGGACTGACCCGGAGCAGTACTTCTCCATAGTACATCAAGCACAGAGACGGACTGGGGACCAGGAGCAAGCCTTCGGTTCCAACGGTAATGGGTTTTACAATACAGCGCAAGTCAAGGGTCAATTGCAGCTCATATATAATCCAAAAACAAGGACACACATTGTCAGTGATGTGAGCACCACTCCTACATAGGACCCCATTCAAATGTAAATGCTGTTCTTTGGTACCACACAGAATCACATGTCCTCAGGTTGCAAACTGCCCCTGGATGCAGTGTCAGCTGAAGAGCTGTTTGTTAGGAGCCTCATGGATTGGGTTTCCATGTCTGAGCAGCTGCACGCAGTTCCTAAAATCCCTATGTGCAATGCCAAGCCAAATTTACCCCACCTGGTTCATGTGAACACACCTTCAGTATTAGCATATTAGTTGTGTCGGATCTGTACTCTCACAGATCTCAGAGACTATGCTAAGTTTTGAGTGGAATATCTAGACACATGATTCAGAACGAGAAGGTTCAACAAACGTATGAATGTGACAGGGTATGAACATACACCAATCAGCCATAACAATGAAATGGCTGCAGACCAATCAGAGCGCCCCTGTCCACTGCTGAAAGCACCTACAGTGGGCATCAGAGATTGACCATGAAACAGTGGATAAAGGTCTTCTGGTCTGGCTAATCACATTTTTTTGGTCATGTGGATGGCCAGAATCAGAACAAGAAAACATTCATTGATCCTGGAGAAAATAAAGTACAGTAAATTGCTTATGCTACATTTGCACAGTCACACAGAGACATGAGGACAACAACAGTATGAAATATAATCTAAAGTGAAAATAAAACTATCCAGAAAATACTCTGTACAAAGTACACTACACTATGTACATGCCATGGTCAGTAAGAGAGATGGATGTAAAAACTATGGATAAATAAATAAAAAGACTATTGCACATAAGAATAAAGATACAGTGTGTAATGATCATGATTTACCTTAGAATAAGATGAATCACGATTTCTATTTCATCTTGTGGACAGTCAGTTGTGTGTACATCTCTTACCTGGGGAAGAGATGTGCTGGACCAACTAATTTAATCAACTAGTTTAATGGAGGTCCCATTTTGCAACTTACAGGACAGTCCTATGCCTAAGGGCTTGGTGCAGATACTGCAGCACCTTCAGAAGACTTGTGGAGTCCATAGGGACCTACCCAATGTTAGACAGGTGGTTTTCATGTTACGGTCTATTGGTTTACATGCCTTTCTCCATGTTGTGCATTTGCAATCATGAGATCCTGCTAGTGTGACTTTCCTCCTTTGTAGTGAGGCACACAAAAGCTATGTGAGTGAAGCTCCTTGTGTAGAACTTTTAACCTGCTAAACGGGAGTTAATAACTGTATAACCTGATTCACAGTTAAAAACACTGAAGCATAAGTCAAATGATATAGATGGAAATGTGCTATTATTTAACCACTGAAACATAACAAAAGACGGTTGAAAGAAAAATACCTCAAAGAAATATAAAACATAGGAATTAGCCAATGTGAAACGCAACACCGGACTTGTCCACATCACCTTACCTCCTGATACTTTTATACAGCACTTACTTCAGAACAGTTCTTCACTCTCGTGGCCAACTCTCAGAGCAGACGAATGGATGATCAGCGAACTGCGATGCCGCCAGCCCAGAATGAAAAACCATCCATTCCACAAATCATCCTGACCCCAGGGTCGCCTGCAGCTCCCAGGGCAGGTTCCCTCAGATGTACCTCACTCACTCAGGATCGAGACTCACTTACCAGGGCACCCCCAAGATCTGCTTCTTTCAGCCCGGTGTCAGACAAGGAGAGGATGCAGTACGACAATAATATTTCCAGAAAAGTGAGTTTGAACTGTATTTTCTACCTTTTTTTTCTCCCTAATGTGATAATTCTGCAAAAAATATTTTTTTACTCCAGATGTAGTCAAATTATGTAAGGTTCTCCAGGTCTTTTTTTTAGTTTTCACTGAAACCATGAAGCTAATAAATCAAACGAGTAACAGAAGCTTCTACCCACTAAGTGCCATCATGCAAACATCTACAGATAAATCAGCACAGAACTGCATCAGATTGTGAAGTAAGCTCAAATAGACTCACTAAAGTGGTTTTTAACACTGTGTGACACACTGGTATTTGTACAAGTGGACAGTGTGGCATCACCACAACAGCACCGACATCTCTAAGCTTGTATTTCGTCTGGGGTTTTGTACATTTTAATAGATATCATGCAGTGTTAAACACATATGCAAGATGTGATTCGAGGCAAGTGTGTAATGATTGAGCTGTTTGCATAGCTGGGATAGCTGGTCGCCTGGTGGTTAGACATCTGCCGTTGTGATCAGGTCGTGGGTTTGAATCCCAGGACTGCCTGTGGCACCACTGAGGTACCCTTGAGCAAGGTACCGTCCCCACACACTGCTCCCTTGTTGGTGGCTGCCCACTGCTTCACTTGGTGAATGGATTCAATGCAGAGGGAGAATTTCACACTGTTCACACTGTGTGCTGTGTTCATCCGTGACTATGAGGGGCTGCTTTACTTTACTTTACAATTGGCCACGCAGTGCTACAGTGCAAAACTAAAAGGGCAAACATCAGACACCTAACATTTCTGATCAGCTACATTCGGTGGAGGGAGAATGTCAGTTTTAGGACTAATGAGGCTGATAACTGCAAGTCCTCTCGTCTGTTGCAGCTGACCTTCCAAGTGTCCGTGTGCCTCACTCCTCCCCGAGAGGTGAGTATTTTTTTTAGTTATAATACTTAAATGTCCCAATATTACTCTAGTTAGTTATTTACACTTAACATAGCATTTAACCCTTCAAATTTAGTTACCAGTCAATCAAGCAATTAGTCAGTCCAGCAATTAATCACATTTTCAGTTCATTTTTACGCCTAAAACTGGGGGCGTTTTTTTTTTTTGGAAAAACAATGCTGCACACACAGCAATCTGTCAAATTCAAATAATGTCAAATTCTTTCAAAAATAAACAAATACAAAAGCGGTATGAATTTCTCC
This sequence comes from Alestes dentex, assembly GCA_037576975.1. Taxonomy (NCBI): domain Eukaryota; kingdom Metazoa; phylum Chordata; class Actinopteri; order Characiformes; family Alestidae; genus Alestes; species Alestes dentex. The sequence goes on from JBBIGA010000138.1 coordinate 2,847,246, forward strand.
ACTTGTTTGAATGAACTAAAAGTTGATGATGACTTATTAACGTAGGGCTTATATGCCATGGGAGATCAGAAAGAAGCAATTTTTCGTCTCTTTCAGGGGAATAAATCAGACAGCCAGCAAGGCTCCTACCCAGAGATCTTCCTGACAGTTGGACCACCGGGTGGCGAGGCTTTTGTACTTCCTCTCACGCCAACAGTTTGTGGGCCCACCTCCCTCAAGGCAACGCCCCAGTCCAGGAGACATCACTCTAGGTCTCCTTCACCTCACAGGGCCCGCACTCGGACCACCCACGCCAGACCCTCCTCTCCGATCCCCGCCCCTCAGCCCTGCCCCATCGGCGCAGACGAGGATTACTTCACTCTCATCCAGAGAGTTCACGCCACTCAGCTTCAACAAGGAAACACGACGGAGAGGAGAAGAGGAAAGGGGGATGGAAGGAGAGAGAGGAAGGATCGGGCAAAGAGAAAATGAGTGATGTGTGTGTTCGAGGTTAACTACTTGCACTGACACGTGGGGCCATTTTATTGGAAATACCAAGTATAGCTTTTGGTACATTTAATCACAGCAGTTCTGTTACAAGATGTGTCAGTCCATCCCTACTCCACCAGTGGAAAGAGACCACCACAGGACAACCAGTGATCAGATATTATTTGGGTAGTGGGCCATTCAGTGTCGCTGACATGATGGTGTGTGTGTCACTGGTGCGAGTGTGTTTGGCACAGCGGTGTTGAGAATGGTCCAAAACCCAAATACACTACTCAGAAAAAGTTAGGGATATTAAGCTTTTGGGTGAAATGTCAGGATGAACCCAAAATGCACCATAAACTTTACAGGTGAACTTAATGTGACCTTTTCTAAACATTTGAATGCACATGTCCAACTGTTCAACGTTTCAGTACTTTTTACACAACCTGCTGTTCTCTGACAAGGAGCTTGACGGCAAAATTCACAACAGGTGTTTGATCCATGAATCAAATACATTTCCTGGTTCAATCAGAATGAGTATTTAAACAGTCCTCCTTATCATACTGTTCACATTTTGACATCATGACATCAAGTCGACACCTAACAATTGATCAGTTCAAGAAGAGTGGGATGCCTCAGCAGCCAATAGGTCGACTTGTGAACAGCATGAGACGTCGTTGTCAAGCTGTAACTGATGCTCAAGGGCACATGACGCATTATTGAAACGTTGACATTTTATGTTGTGGTATACTCACCACTTTTGTTTCAATAAATTGTTTGAGAATCGGAAATCACCATTGCATGCTTCTACTTAAATGCTCTACTTTCATGATATAATATCACTGTAGTATGAACGTTTTACGCTTTCCATAAATTTCACCCGAAAGCCAAATATCCCTAACTTTTTGTGAGTAGTGTATATGCAGCTAAGAGCAGCTCTGTGGTCGGAAACTGACCATTGATGAAGGTCTAGAGAGTAATAAACTCAAACTGTGTATCAACAGATGAGCAGGTCTGTAACTGTACACCAGCAAGGTGGAGCTACGAGGGAAGGGGTTCTGTTAAACCTATAGAGAGTTCAACCCTGTAAAGCTCAGAAAAGTCAGAGACATATAAAATGAATACAATTCAGATCTTTAGAAATCAGCTGTCAATCCTCATTCACACTGAATGCGATAAAGTATATATTTGTTTTGTAAAAAGTATAATTGATCTGCTGATGTACAGAGTTTTTTTTTTCTCGTAAGGATAGTAAATAAACTTAAAGGGGAATTCTACCCATTTTTCACATTTTCTTCACATTTAAATTGTTCAGAGAGGTTTGAAATGAAAATGGCTTATTAGATTTCTTTGAAGTGGTGGTGATTGGAACCATAGGTCAAAGTGTCTACAACACAAATCTAGCCTTTTTTTTTTTTTTTTTTACTATCCAAACACACCAGTGAACCTACACGTCTTCTGATGTTTTATTATATAATGCTGTACCCCTCTGTTTTAGGTAAAGTTTTTTGATTTGATTAGGTGTAGTGTAGTAACTGGGTCATTTAGCTTTTAGAGACATTAAAGGACATCTGGTTCCTATAATCACCACTGTGAGCATTTCTGATTGGGTAAGTTTCTTTAGAACAGAATGTTTCACATCAGACCACTCAGGGCGACTTTCACGTTTTAACCTTTTAGTTATGCAGTTCTCTTTTAAGTGTCAATATATTGTGCGGCCTGTAGGTTTAGTAATATTTGTGCTCGGATTTAAGATTTTTTTCATGACGACTGAACAAATGTAGACCTTAGTGATGCAGGAGTGCATGAGTTGTATTTTCTTGTTGACTTGTGTCACCATAGAAACATGCACAACCACACCTCTCATGTTTGGGACTGGTGACACTGAAAGGAGGTTGATCACTTAACAAGTGTTCTCACGGTCGAAATCAACATTGCTGGTGTTTTAAATGGACGTCGAAGGACCTCAGAGACAGAAAATAAACTATGATGAAGGATTGTTCAGCTGTGTGGATACCTGAGTCTCTTGTTAGTCACAAAACAACACTTACGCATCAGTATTGTGATAATACTGCTATGATGCAAGCTTTACTCCTTTCTCTCTCTCTCTCGCTCTCTCTCTCACACACTATGATAGAGCAATAAGCTAATAATAGTATAATGATTTCACTGATCATTATGAATTTATCTTATTCAATTAAAAGGTTCAAAAGAGTGGCTGCTTATAAAGTGGAAGTCATTGGTTTTGAGAAAGAATACAATAGTAAGAATATAATAATACATTAGATCTGTGTTTCTGCATCTGCCCCATTTGGCAGTTCTAAGATCCTCATTATATTACAGCTGCACACACTACGAAACCGAACGCCTTAATTTTACCCCTTAAACTTAGCTTAATTTTGACCTTTATTTTGCATACAGGAATGAAGGGAAAAGGTGTAAGGATTAAGGCTGAGTAGGGGTGAAACTATTGAATTTTTCAATTACTTTTTCAAATTTGCCCCTTAAATAACAGAACCACCTGAATTAATGCCTTAAATTTAAGATTAAGGGGTTTCAGACTCATGCCTTAAATCTAATTTTGAGGTAAAATGAATGGGTAACTTTTACAAATTAATGACCACTTAATTTAAATTAAGGGGTTTGGTGTATTTTCAAGGGTAAATTAAAGTACATTGTTTCATAGTGACAGTCATATAAAATAAAGAAAATACAAAGAACAATACAAAATATGAAGTCAAACATACAAAAGTCAAATAACATACAGAAATACTCTATGTACACTATACTATATTCACAAAATGCTGTGATCAGTAAAAGAGGTCTGTATAAATACTACTGATAAATAAATAAAATCACTAGTTATCACGTATGGTGATTAGCAGTTGTTCTCTCTACTGATTATGTTATTGCATGTAATAGAGATCAGTAGACATAAATAGTGATATTTCACATGGCACGACTATTGCACATTATACTAATACATTCCACATAATGATACTGATAGTATTACAACTGTCCAAGCATTCTGAAGCTACCGAGAGATGGAGACACTCTGTGAAGGCAGGAATCCCATATAGTGAAGAAAATGGTAAAAAAAAAAAAAAAGAAAGAAAGAAAATGTACAGTATATGTACTTTTTAGCTGAACGAGATCCCCTACTAAAAGATACAAGTTAATTATTTAAGTTCGATATTAACCAGTTATCAAAAAACTAAAAACTTCATTTAGAAATGTATTTTATTCATCTATGACCTGTGATCTGATTGGCTGTCTGAATCCTACGTTCTGATTGGCTAGTTGGACTTTTCATTTACGGATCTGCAAGATTCAACCAGCCAATCAGGATAGAGATCAAGCCAAACAAAAAATATATACAGAAACCCCCCACTTTTCACATGGGGTTCTGTTAGAAGAGCACCTGTGTATAGTGAAAAAAATGCATTGTTGTGTTGTGGTAAAAAAAAAAATGCCTAAAAATGCCTATTTTTATAGTGGAAACCCTAAATATGCTCCCAAAACACTTTAATTTCATTTTAAACTCAGTTTAATACATTACCATTAACAAAAATGTAAAGGTAAACCCGTATCCATACTGTACAGTTTACAGTGAACTCCTGCAGTGCTAGAATGTAAATGCCGATATTACCCAGACTGTACTGGTAAAATGTACAGGTAATCACCAATATTTTTTTCAATAATTTACTGTTAATGGAGCGGTGCATCTTATTCAGGGACTTCAGGAGGAGTCTATTGTAGAGACCCGCCGGTTAAAGCAGACACTGGACAGCGACTGAGCTCAACAGCCTCTTTTAATTTAATTTACAGTAAAAAAAAATACAGGGCTTTAAAAAGAACAAAACGAAAAACGAGTGAAACGCTGAAGACGCTCCATGGGGGAAATTCTGGACTGCAGCTTCCACAGGTGCGTCAAACAGCAGCAGCCAATAAGCAGCAAGGAAAAATAAATAGCTTTCAAACCTCCCGCCTCTGAGTACAGCTTATTTAACCATCCTAAGACGCCTTTCTTTGTGTTTCTCTGGACAGTACAAAAACATTTATGCAGTTATATTTTATATAGAAATGTGACTGAATTTACGCTAATATGTTACAAAATTAGTAAATTATATTTTTCTTAATAATTTAGCACTAAAATGCATGAAGATTAATATATTGCCATGAAAAAAGCAAAATAAATGTGCAGGATATCTGCGTTTCCACAAATTTACTGGAGTTTTCGCCAACAATTATTAGTTCGGTTTTGAGAAAAAAGGACTTAATCTGAAACACTTGAATTTTATTTTAAACTCAGTTTAATACATTACCCTTAAAATGTAAAAGTAAACCCGTATACGCGCTGGACAGTTTACACTGAACTGCCGTCTCCCACAATTAATTAATGCAAGCATGTTTTCTTTGGTATGCGCTGCTGTTTTCTTTGGTATGAGCAGGTAAATACAGTAATAATTTAATTGATTTTTTAAATAATAAAAATACAGTAAAATGTACAGGTAATCACCAATAATTTTAAAGTTCAATAATTTACTGTTCATAATGGCGTGCTACAGCAGCATAACTTTTTCCTTCCTGGAGCATATCCAGTAGTTCAACCTTCTCCAGGACTGTCTTACACTTTCTCTTGCGCTGAGGTGCATTGCCAGAAGACGCTGGGCGTTTGGGCGCATCTTAGGGCTTTTAGAAGAACGAAACGAAAACACAAGGAGGGCAGCAGCCAATAACTGGAAATTTAGCTGAATTTATATTTGCATTACTATTTATGTTACAAAATTAGTAAATTATATCTTTCTTAATAATTTAGAACTAGAATGCATTAAAAAAAAACATATTGCCATGATAAAGCAAAAAATATTTGCAGTTTCCACTTTATTGAGGGGATTTCTGCGTACAATGATCAGTCAGGTTCTCAGAAAAATTCCTCCTTAGACTGATTCCGTGACTCCTGACCCGCGGAAAAGAGGGGGTTACTGTACAGCTAATCAGGGTGCAGGACATAAACAGCCAATCAGAATGCAGGACTCACATAACCAGTCAGAAATATAGATATGTAAACAAGCAGACAGGTACATACACCATATAGTCAAAAGCATTGGAACACATTTCTCAGTTACTGAATTCAGGTGGCCCCTTACTTCCAGTGAAGGACAATCTTAATACTTCAGCAAACCAAGACATTTTGAACAAAGCCATGCTACCAACTTTGTGGACCCAGTTTGTGGAAGAACCTTTTCTATTCCAGTTTGTGGAGGAACCTTTTCTATTCTATTCTATTTTCTTTTCTACACACTTGACTGGTCCCACAGAGCCCTGACCTCAACCCCATCCAGCACCTTTGGGATGAACTGGAATGGAGATTGCGAGGCCTTCTCGTCCAACATCAGTGTCTGACCTCATAAATGCTCTGCAGAATGAATGGGCACAAATTCCTACAGAAACTCCAAAATCTTGTGGAAAGCTGTTATAGCTGCAAAGGGGGACCAACTACATATAAAGGTCTATGTATTTGAATGGAATGTCATTAAAGTCACTGTTGGTGTAATGGCCACGTTTGTTCATATACTGTCGAAAGGCAGGTGTCTATACAGTTCATTTTTTAGGTGTGGGTGCAGTACCATCTTAAAACAGTGAGAGGCGCCAGTTCGCCCAGATTGCCAGACCCAGGAGGAGGCGAAAGAGAAGAAGACCACTTTCAGGTCAACAACACGTTCAGATTAGCTTCAGAGCTACAGAGCTAAAACAGGTTTATTATACAAACCTGACCCTTCAGCACTGCTCCTCTGGCTGAATAAAACATGCCAACTCTGAACGGAAAGCCGGACGTTACGTTTGTATGTATTTCTTTGTGTTTGAGAGATTCTAGTCTCACACAGCATGAACAAAGCTAAAAGCTAACATTAGCTAACTGAACTGGTTTGCAAACTACCCAGCTACAACATTTACTGCTGTCAGTGACAATTCTTTGGGCAGCTCATACCATTTTATTCAGGGTTATTTAGAGAAAGACGGTGGTATTTGTGCCTTTTAGCTGAATTCAAACTTGTCTAGTTTGGCCACTCTTTCTGCTGACTAGTAGGGTTACTATTGGTTGTTTTTTCCACATTTCTTCTTCTTTAGACCAGAAAATTGCTCCAATGTCTTGGATTTGTCTCTGCTTTCGTATTAATATTTGCTGGGACCTACACAACCCCTCTCCCAGTGTCCCGTTTTTAGAAAACCAATTGTGGTCACATTGCAGACTAGGTTTCTTGAACTGTTTTGCCTTAACTACGTTTGTCACTATGATATAAACTAACTTAATCCGTAAATCCAACTTTAATATTAGGAAGAAGATGACCTGCCTTATGAAGAAGAGATCATCAGGAACCCATACTCAGTCAAGTGCTGGATGCGCTACATCGAGCACAAGCAAAATGGTCCTAAGTCAGTGCTTAATATGGTTTATGAGCGAGCACTGAAAGAGCTGCCTGGCAGGTAAATGCACGTACTCAGATTTAGAGACCTCAGCTTGGAGTTACAAAGCTTATCCAAATAAAAGTGCTCATTAAGGGTCAGCTTCTTCTCTTTTAGTCTGACTTTACTGATAGAAACAGATAAATCAGCACTGTGAGATGCTTTGTGATGTTGGCCCTGGTGTTTTGTTGTGCAGCCCTTCAATGTATTATTTGTATTTATTGTGTTTTGTCTGTGCAGTTACAAATTGTGGTACAACTATCTGAGAGAGAGGAGGAAGCAAGTTAAAGGAAGGTGCATAACAGATCCAGCTTATGAGGAGATAAACAACTGCCATGAGAGAGCACTGGTGTTTATGCACAAGGTCAGACTGATTTATTTGAATGTATAGGACAGTATTAGTTGTGACACTACAGAGTTCATACAAATTTTGTACATGGGTGTTGAGATAAAATAACCCTCTTCTTTTTGGTCGTCACACATTTCCTTTCTGGACTCTCTTCAGATGCCAAGGATATGGCTGGATTACTGTCAGTTCATTGTGTCTCAGCGCAAGATCACAAGGAGCCGTCGGACGTTTGACCGGGCTCTCAGAGCCCTACCCATTACTCAGCACTCCCGCATTTGGCCCCTGTACCTCAAGTTTGCCCGAAACCTACCCTTACCTGAGACCGCTATCCGTGTTTACCGTAGATACCTCAAGGTAAGAAGGCGTGATTGTGCTACACTGTTGGTAAACACAAGCTTGACAGAACAGCCCTGCCCTACTGAACAGTGTAATACATTATAATATCATAATACTATTGAAGTTGACGTTTCTGACTTATGATTTTTTTTTTAAAGACAGTGCAAGGCATTGAAATATAGGGTAACACACAATACCATAATGCAATTGCAGTTGACGTTTCTGACTTATGATTTTTTTTTAAACAGTGCAAGTCATTGTAATAAAGTGTAATACTGTAATGCCATTGCAGTTGATGTTTGACTTATGACTATATTTAAAACACTGTGCAATGCTTCTTATACAAGGTAATTCACTATGATACTGTGTAATACCTTATAAAACCATTGAAGGTGATGTGTCTGACCTATGAATATATTTAAAATAAACAGTGTAATGCATCATAGTACTGTGTAATGCATTATATCATAATACTGTTGAAGTTGCTGTTCAGGGCTTATGAATATAATTGAAACCATAATGCTGAGAAAACAATGGAGCCTAACTTAAGCCTCATTTGTCATGTTAGTGCAACATCAAACTTGGTCCTGATTCAGTTTCTCCTTTCCTGTGTGGTCTGATAAGCTTTCTCCAGAGAATGCTGAGGAGTACATTGATTACCTGCGTTCTGTAGGACGGCTGGATGAGGCAGCTGTCCGACTGGCGGCTGTGGTCAATGATGAAAGCTTTGTCTCAAAGGAAGGGAAGTCAAACTACCAGGTCAGCATGTGTATTAGTTCTTATACATTTATTGCATTTAGGCTCTTTGTAGGTATCCGCTCGTACACACGCTTGACTTCTCTTCTTACAGTCTAGGGTTTCTTTTTAAAAATACTTTGCACCTAATATGCAGATTGCATTGCAAAACACATGATTTGTGTTGGTCTCCCATTGCAGCTGTGGCACGAACTGTGTGACCTCATCTCACAAAACCCAGACAAGGTAACATCGCTGAATGTGGGAGCTATCATTCGTGGTGGCCTCACCCGCTTCACAGACCAGCTGGGCAAGCTCTGGTGCGCCTTGGCAGACTACTACATCCGTAGTGGTCATTTTGAGAAGGTACGACCCCATCCACTCTGGGCTACATCTGTTGTCTTGTTTCTTTCACCCAGAAAGCTGCAGCCCTGGTAGCCACTAAGAAAGCACCCCAAACATTCACCTTCCATTGTGTTTCATACTTCAAGGCACGTGATGTTTATGAGGAGGCTATCCAGACAGTAGTCACTGTACGAGACTTCACCCAAGTCTTTGACAGCTATGCCCAGTTTGAGGAGAGCATGATTGCTGCCAAGATGGAGACCACATCTGAGATGGGACATGATGAAGACGGTGAGAGACTCTTTTGAAAGTAGTTGTTGTCCTGACTTGTGTTTAGGGCTGCAGGAGATTTTCCTATCATTTCTACAGTTTCTATAATCTTTTTAATACAGTGAGATTGATTTACTAAACTAGCTGTAATACCTTCTGCTGTGTCTTCTCACTTTGTCCTGTCACAGTGCCACCAGCACTGTAAAACTGTCACTGTAGTGGTTTATTTCTGCTGCTTCTTAGTGAAATTCTGGAAGTAGAGAGGTCTGTATTTGAGTATTGGTATTGAATATTAAAGAAAAATAAATGCTCCAATCTGTATTTGTGACAAATGTAGTGTGAAATGATACACACACTGTGTGATGTCTTGGTGGTAGTTTGAACGTTATAGCGTAGTTTTAGTTGATCTTAGGTGATCTAATTTTAAAGCAAAGTAGTGTTTTTTTAAAGAAAACCATTGGTGGATATTGGTCTAATGTTAAACGGTCAAAAACATTGACATTGTATTGATGGATACTTAAAGTTTCAGTATTGGTACTGGAAAAGAAGAAATGGTATTGTCATCCCTAATTAGAAGCCATATCAGAATGATCATATGAGTGCTATAGAACACAGTTTAGGTCTGGACAATTGGTTAGTGTATCATTATTGGGTTAAATTATTTCACATTACATCACCGTGTGCTTTTCCAACCATACTGTGGATATCTTCAGCACTTCAGTTCTCCTCTGAAAGCATCCGGTCTCCACCGATCCTCTAGAAAACAATGTTTTTTTTAAGAGTTCATAATTAGTCATGTTTAATTGGATTTAGCGCAGTGCAGCGTGTGAAATGTTGAGTATGTTGAAGGTTTTGATAGTATTTTTTTAAACGTTCTCTTTTGTCTGTGCCCGTGTATCAGATTTCAGGAAAAATAAATACTGAGATAGAGTACTTTGAAAAGAGCTTGAAATATGATGACTTTACATTTTTGCAATATCATCGTTTTTGTCATTTTTGCATAATCGATGCTGTCAGTGACTTGTTGAATATTTATCTCAGGCCTGCACAGTGAGCCCTTGTGTTATGATAAACTTCTGTACTGACAGACTGATCTCTCTGCCGTAGAGGATATCGACCTGGAGTTGCGCTTGGCTCGGTTTGAACAGCTGATCACCCGCCGGCCGCTCCTGCTGAACAGCGTGCTGCTTCGACAAAACCCACACAACGTTCACGAGTGGCATAAGAGAGTCAAACTCTATGAAGGCAATCCTCGACAGGTAGGCAGAGACTTGTCCAGCCCCAGGCCTGGAGGGCAAGGGTCTAGCACAGTTGGGTGATTTCCCTGCTAAAACACGCACTATTCAACTCAGCAGTAAATATCAGGTTTAGTGGGAGTGTTTGAGAAAGGGAAATCACCAAACTGTGCTGGACTCCAGCCCTCTAAGACTATCTGTCCTTTGTTATTTTCTTTTGAAAATCTGTTTGAACAAAAACCTTTTTGTATTGTTTGTGTGTAGATAATCAACACCTACACTGAGGCTGTGCAGACAGTGGATCCAGTGAAAGCGACAGGAAAGCCCCACTCCCTCTGGGTTGCATTTGCCAGGTTCTATGAGGACAATGAGCAGCTGGATGATGTAAGAAACAAACGTGCCCAATATTTCAACCTCGTAGTACTGCTTTGGTCTTTGAATACTGATGACGTATATTAAGTCATCAGTATTAAAAATATTTTTGTTATAATTATTCATAACTGTTCGATCCCATATGCTCCTTAAAGGCCAGGACCATCTTTGAGAAGGCCACCAAGGTTAACTATAAGCAAGTAGACGACCTGGCAGCCGTGTGGTGTGAATATGGGGAGATGGAACTACGGCATGAAAACTATGACCAGGCACTACGGATACTCAGGGTGAGGCAATGAATGGCCGATATCTCTGTGCAGTACTTGTGATATTGATATTACATTACCTGCTTTAGAGTTCTTGATGTCACACCAGCTGCTGTTCCTTCTTCCACAGAAAGCTACAGCTATCCCAGCAAGAAAGGCAGAGTATTTTGACTCGTCAGAACCAGTGCAGAATCGAGTATATAAGTCGCTGAAGGTGTGGTCTATGTTGGCTGATTTGGAGGAGAGTCTTGGCACTTTCCAGGTATCATTAAATGCTCAAGCATTAAACAGCTATTTCCCATCACATTTTTAAATAATGAAACATAGGTGGAAACAATATTTTCAATGTTTTTGCTTCCCTTGCAGTCAACAAAGGCAGTGTATGACCGTATCATTGATCTGCGTATAGCTACGCCACAGATAATCATTAACTATGCCATGTTCCTGGAGGAACACAATTACTTTGAGGAAAGCTTCAAGGTAAAGCTGTTTCTTTTTCTTTGGTGAATCTGTTGCACTCACCAAAATGAAAAATGTAACCATTGCTTCGTCTGTTGTGAACCTGCACACTTTCATCCTACAACTTGCTACAGTATGTAGATATGAAATTTCTTATGGTTTGCTAAATCATTATCATTATGTGCAACATCTTGGTTATTATGTGCAGTAGTCTTACCATGTACATTATCACTACTTATGCAGCAGTCTTATCATGGACCGTATCTGTTATGTCACTACAATGTGCAGTAACAGTAAATTAGTTAACTACTTCAGCGGTCATTTTATTGAATTACCTATAGTATTTATTTCCACCTCTCCTACTGACCACAGCATTTTGTGCTTATAGAATAGTGTATGTAATACAGAGTATTTTCAGAGTATTTTTTGAAGTTTTTTTTTTTTTTTTGGTAATATTTTATATTGTTCTTTGGGCATCTGTGTGTCTGTGCTGTTGCATAAACAGTGTCCTTCCAGGATCAGTAAAGTTTCTTGATTCTGACTCAGTACTTTCTAAAACCCTATTATGATGTATCTTAAAGATTGGAGGAATTTTTGAAAAACATATTTTTTGATCCTCCTGTTGCTGATTAATGCACAAGGAAGCCAGAAAAGGCTGGTACTACTAGGAAGCTGACCATCCGATCTGTATTCACTTGGCTTTCCATCAGTAGCAACAGTCAGGATATCTTTTCACAGTGGAGGGGGTTTAAATTCCAGTTTCTGTTTTGGTTTTAACTTTCATTACTCATAATTTTATTGTTTATTACCTTGTGTATTGCAGGCATATGAGCGTGGCATTGCCCTCTTCAAGTGGCCCAATGTATACGACATCTGGAACACGTATCTCACCAAGTTCATCGATCGTTATGGTGGCAAAAAGCTGGAAAGGGCACGGGACTTGTTTGAGCAGGCTTTGGATAGCTGTCCTGCAAAGTTTGCCAAAAGTAATGCACTGATTGAAGAGGGACTAAGATTATATTAGCCTTTTTAAGGAATTTAAATAGGCTTTGAGTGTAGTAAACAAAATACTTTTGTTGAGGGGGCTTTTGTGACTTGAAGTCTTTGTTCATGAAACATTCATAGAAAACTCTACAGACTCAAAATGAACTAGAATCACATATTTAGCCATGTTGTCATTTGTGAGCAGTGTTTTTGACCACTTGAGGATTTTTTTTTTGTTCTAATTAACAGCCATCTACCTGCTGTATGCCAAGCTGGAGGAGGAGTATGGGCTAGCCAGGCACGCTATGGCTGTGTATGAGAGAGCCACCCAGGCTGTGGAGACGGAAGAGCGCCACCACATGTTCAACATCTACATCAAAAGAGCTGCAGAAATCTATGGAGTCACCCACACTAGATCTATCTACCAGAAAGCCATTGAGGTATTGTGTTCTATAGAGCAAGGAGTGTTACTTAGTTAAAGGAAATAATATTCATTTTTTTACTTCAATTAAATCTGGCTCTGTCTTAACAGAATGTTGTTCATTATTTCTCTTTGTTTTTCATCAATGTTTAGTGCACGTTTTTTTTACTGCGTACTGAGCTCATAGCATCAGAGCCTACAGAGCTGCAGGTATTTGTCTGAGTCGCGTGCACCAAAGTGCCTGTGTTTGGATTGCAGGTCCTCCCGGATGAGCATGCCCGGGACATGTGTCTGCGCTTCGCTGATATGGAGAGCAAACTGGGCGAGATCGACCGGGCCAGAGCCATCTATTGTTTCTGCTCCCAGATGTGTGATCCCAGGGTGAGATTCCCAAGTTCTTCAAACACGACAGACACCTAGTCTCTAACCCTACAATCAGCAAGGACATCTCTTGTTTTAAGTTTGCTTCTTTTGTTATGCCATTAAGCGACACCATTTTTATAGTTAGCAGTGTCCTAAACCACATCAGCAATAAGGGTTTATTGATTCACAAAATTAATTATTTGGCTTGATGCAAAGCTGTGGTGTCTCAATGCCATGCATTTTTCACTGCAGCAAAAATAATGGCTGAAAATGTGTCTTGCATTAACATGTTAATGTTTATTTTTGTATACAGTTTATTATACAGGTATTCGTATATTGATTATTTGGCACTGAGGTTGTGCTTTTGTGTCCCAGTCTAATACCCTAGCCCCAAGCTAACCTGCCACTCAAAATACATCATTTTGATACAATACCCTGAGAGTCAAATGAGTATGATATGTCGCACTATTACATTTCTAACAAGTTGGCTCTTTCTGATACTACCTTAACAACCTGATGTGGTTTGAGGCAAGTGAATGATCATTCAGTGACATTTGCTCTGTGCTAACTGGTGGCTAAAAGTTTTCATTACTTGATAGCCACAGTAGTCTTCTAGCTCCAGTGTAAACCTTAGCACTTGAGCCACAGGCAAACGTGACTCAGCATATTTGTGAGACAGCCTCTCCATTTGTGCCTCAGATGACAGCAAACTTTTGGCAGACATGGAAAGAGTTTGAGATTCGCCATGGCAACGAGGACACCATTCGTGAGATGCTTCGGATCAAGCGCAGCGTTCAGGCAACCTACAACACGCAGGTTAACTTCATGTCCTCACAGATGCTTAAAGCAACCACTAGCGCTACAGGCACAGGTGAGTGAGTCATGGTTTCTTATAGGTATGCTAATGTATGCACCAAGCACATTGTTGGGTGTACATATCTCCAGGTTTGTGTGTATATGAGGATATCTGTCTCTCTCTTCACCCATCAGTATCAGACCTTGCCCCTGGCCAGAGTGGTGTTGACGATATGAAGATGTTGGAGCAGAAGGCGCATCAACTAGCAGCGGAAGCGGAGGAGGACAAGCCCAAACCCAAAGACAAGATACTCTTTGTCAGGTGAGAAATACTCTTTTCTGTTTACCTCTCTAGGTACTGTAGACTAGAGCTGTCCACAAGATCCGCCCTGTGTGTACACAAGCTTAGCCAAACAGTTTCTGTTGAGCGACTTGGCCCAGTTCGTCACTGCGACGTGTGTTTGATTGTGCAGGAGTGACACCTCTCGGAGTGAACTGGCTGAACTGGCCAAACAAGCCAACCCAGATGAGATTGACATTGATGATGAGGATGAGGATGAGGATGAAGATGGAGAACCAGATGGTGAGTCCTACTACATAACCTAGTTTTGCAAGAATAACTTGCTTCAGTGGTCTAATGGGGCGTTTGGTCTTTTGAGCAGAGGTGCAGCTGGAGCAGAAGAGCGTCCCCACTGCCGTCTTTGGAGGACTGAAGGACGACTGAATGCTCACCACTGATGTTTGTCTACATGGATGACATTACATCTTCTGACATTAGCTGGAAATGGAAGATATTTGCAAAATGCAAATGACTGATTTGAACGCTGTAGGTTCCATTCTGTCAGTTAGATTTTTCTACTCATGTTTGCTGGTGTCCAGCATTTGTGACATACTGGTCCAGAACACAAGAGGTCGCTCTTTCCCACATTCACTGTTCATGTGTTTTCTCTTAAGAATTTCCCATGAGACTATAAAAGTCACATTTCAGCAGCCTTGAATGTTTTTTTTTCTTTGCCATTCTGATTATACAAGTCCAGTGAACCAAGGATGATGCATCACCAAGCTCAACACACAGTTGATGGCTTTTCTGCACAGTAAAATTGTGTTTGTGTGTGGCCTATCAGGAAAGGGGGTGGATGGAAATAAGAGTTTTGATACTGTAAATTGGATTGGTATTTGTTTTCTGGAGGTTATGGCATTTGTAATTGTGTCAGGAATAATATTTTCAGTATTTTCTACTGCAAGTGTTTGTGCCTTTTCTTAAAATTCAATCCATGTAAAGAATTGTGCATTTATCCGGTAAACAATTCAGGTTTTTGGAAATAATTTTTTTTTCCTTTCTTCGTACTATAAACAGTGTGCAAAAGTGAGAAGAAGTGAGTAAGCTGTTTGTCATGTAAAAGAAAATCAAAGCTCTCCTTTGAGCGTCGCTTTGTCCATTTCAACAAGAAAAAGCTTCACCGCAGCAAAAGAAAGAAGAAAAATGTCATGTTCCCCCCCATAATTAGATTAAAATAGTTACGGGAGCTAATCCTCTTAGTGCAGTTACAGCGGTGCTGCCTTTGGCGATTTCCCTCCAGACTTCTAGGGACATGTGATGTGGACTTACACAGGACTTTGATTTCTTTGAGTTAAGCACAAGGAGCACGGCTTTTTAAACTTTTCCGAGTTAGTGGAGACCTCGCTGACTTTTTAAAGCTCAAGATCCAGCACCCTGAAGCAGTCTGGCCTCGGAGAGCCTATAGAAAACAAGTTTCACTTATTTTTATTAAAAAGTCGGCCTTCCATGGCCTCTACAGTGACCTCTGCTACAGAGGTAAACCCATATGAGAATCAGCTTTTGCACTGGTGCGGCTTTGAGTCCTTAAACCATGAAATTAACCACAGACTTTCACATCTGCGACTAGTTACGCTAATCCACCTGCAAGCACAGGACTATACACATCGCTTTAGCAGCAAATGACTGATGACAAATGTGCAGTTAAAAGGCTGTTTGGAGCCAAATCATAATTTATGCTTTCCCAAATCCACATAACGTGTAGACCTAGACTAGAATTCTAATATTAGTATTGCTCATATTTTATGATAATTAAGTCCAGTATGTTCATGGTGCACTATTTTGGGTGTAAAAGCCATTATTTCTTGCCCTGAATAGTGTTCTTTTTTAGGAGACCAGGGAACCATTTAACTATCAGCCCTAAAGGCCAATGGGTTCAATAGATTGAGAGTAGAATTTAATTTCTGAGTGCTTTTTTTATGTGTCAATCATGACGCGCAATTAAAATGCATCAAGTGCACTCGAGGCTTGCATCCCAGGCCAGTTTAAAAAGGGGGCTGGGACTTACCAAGCAGTCACGTGATCTCAGATCAGATTCCTGTATATGTATGATGATCACAGTTAGGCTGATTCTGGATCAGGTCTGCTACTGCTGGGGTGGCTTGTATATAACACAATCTCTCGAAGCGAGATCTTTATCTATGAATTTTTATTATTTATTTGATCTATTTCCTCCACCCATTTGAGTGCCGCATGATGCACCTGTAGCCCTGCACCTGTTTGAAAAGGGAATAAAGAGAAACGCCCCTCCTACCTGCTGGTGGCGTCCAGAGCGCTTTGTCCCGCCCCCTTTCCAGACGCAGGTTGGCCTGTCGCGGCTCCTGATTGGCTGGCGGCGGGATGATTGACAGGCGTGTGGAGCACCTGGAAATCAGTCAGAGCAGGGACTCGTCCAGAAGCTCCGCACGATGCGGACTCTGAAACGGGGTCAAAAAATACAGCTTTCGCGTGGAAGTCGCTGACAATCTGCACCTCTGGAGTTCCAGAGACCCCCACCGCCTCTTTGGATGTCCAGGAAGGAGAGAAAGGAGGAATATTTGTGCCACAGGAGCCACTTTTCCCAGGCTAGGCTAGTTTTCCCCCTGTAAGGAGGAGAGAGAGAGAGAGAGAGAAGAGAAGAGAGGAGAGGAGAGGACGCCACCCGAGAGCTAACAGCGCTTCAGCAGACGGGATGTGAATTATTTCCCAATTTCTCCCATTTCCACGGCTCTACCTCTCCTTTCTCCCCCTCTCTCCAGTCTTCCCTCGGACTCGTCATGGTGGACTCGGGTGCTATGAGGAAGACTTTCGTGGTGCCGGAGATCACGCCTGTGGACCAGTACGAGCCGGGCCGGGCCAGGGTCTGCAGCGGTGTGGGCTGGCTGCTGGCGAAATCATACGGCAATGCAGGTACTGAGAAATGGGGGAGAGCTAGGACGCCCCCCCTAACACACACATACACACATGCATATCTCTGTTTCCACTCTGAGGATTGTCCCCCTGTCGAGGCTTGTGAAGGTGAAACAGCAGTGCTGTGTGTTAACTCAGCATTTTTAGGGGGGCACACAAAGAGCACACGTGTGAAGGGCTGTTCATTTTTCCTCTTCACCATTATAGAGCGAGAAGACCCCCTACAATCCAGCTGTGTGTATACAATATATAGATGGATAGAAATAGATATACACACACGTATGTATGTATGTTTGTGTGTATATGCATGTGTGTGTGTCTGTATATACATGTGTGTGTAAAAAAAAAAAAAAGAAAAAAAAAAAAAAAAA
>JBBIGA010000138.1:2864805-2886134 GCA_037576975.1 Alestes dentex
TCTCTCTCTCTCTCTCTCTCTCTCTCTCTCTCTCTCTCTCTCTCTCTCTCTCTCTCTCTCTCTCTCTCTCTCATTCTAGCCAGACACACTGTTTCAAGTGCTGATGTCATTCAGCATTAAAGCAGCTGAGGTTAGGCAGAGGGTTTAATCTAAGACTGTATTTCAAGCCCTTCTCCTGCATCGTGTAGCTCCTGACAAGGCATGACTTAGATTCAGTTAAAATCACATTCTTTGCCGTATGTTTCCTGAAGAACTAGTTTGTAGAAAAATCAAAGTCCCACTCTTTCCCCCGATACAATGAATCAGCCAGAACCTGTTTGCTTCTTCAGTTTAGCACTGGAGCTACAAGGCTAATGGTGCTAACAAACATTACAAGTCAATAGTCACCCAAATCCTTTCTGTGTATACGTCCCCAGAAGCTCAACCCACTCGAATTTTCTTTCACATAGACTTGTCACTAATCGCACACACGAGGTCACACTGTGTCCTAAACCCCTCCGACATCACTGGGTTGCTACACACTAGTGATGAGCATATTGAACTAAAGGTGTGATGCTCTGTACACTTTTTTATTTTTTTTTTAAGGTCACATTAAATCATACTGTACCCTAAACCACATCAACAGGTCTGCACGACCTGAGGAGCTGGGTGCAGTTAGAGTGGTTTTGATTTCATGTATTTTAAGTGCCATATGGGCAGATTAGGGAGCAGCAGTCCTGATTAGTGATGGCATGCAAGTCCGCTGGTTAAGAAATAGCTCACACTCTGGTAGTATCCTACTGGTAGTGGCGCATAAATATTAATAGGTCAACTATTGACACATTTAGTGGATGTTTGTTGGCTGCAAGGCTTGGGGAAGGTGGTGTACCATGGCTATGGAACAGCATGAATGAAATGTTTATATTGGCTTGATGTGGGCGTGTGAGGGAGATTAGAGTAATGTTAGATAAGCCAGGCTTCGGTGGCGTATCAGGTGTTGGCGGCTCACACAGCTGCCTCTGTTCGGTGCTCTAACCTGACAGACTTTCTGAGACTTCTCTGCTGAGTCTGTGCTGCTGTCCCACTTTCCTGTAACAATGTCTTTGCTGTTCCCCATTTCATCAGCTTGCTTCATTTTCACTCTGTCTGCTTGGTTGCATGGTTTCTCTCTCTCTCTCTCTCTCTCTCTCTCTCGTGCACTCTGTCTGTCTGTCTCTCTCCCTCTGTCTGTCTTGTTCTCTCTTTTTCTTTTAATAAAGATATTTTAATTTTTCCAGAGTGCTTATTTTAGGGGCATTTATGGCCATGCATTTTTAAATGATTTATCATGCTTTTTTTTTTTTTACTATTTATCCATGTTCTTACCATTCATGCAAATGATGAATGTGAATTATTCCAACTAAACCACCACCAATAAATTTGAGTGAGTCCAAACCACTCCCACCAATCACCCACTGTTGTCTCCTGCAGCTCCGGTACAGGAAGGATAAGATGCTGTCCAAGCTCAAGCCCTGTTTTCCTGTGGTGAAGGAAGTGAGGGATCTCTCCAATGGCTGTGCCATAGCTGCTGTTATACACTACTACTGCCCCGGCCTGCTGCGCCTAGAAGGTGGAAACGCGCGCACACAAACGTTCCTCTACTCTATCTCTGTTTCCACTCAGTAAACTGTGTGCTCAATCATCTCATATTTCATTTTATCTTTTCGTATTGTTATTGCGAAATCTTCCAACTCATCCACATTGAGCTCGTTTCAAAGTTCAAGATGTTCCGTGTTTGTTTATCATTTCTTCCTCCCCCTCCCTCTCAGATGTTTGTATGAAGGATTCAATGTCTCTGGCTGACAGTCTGTACAATCTGCAACTCATACGTGAGTTCTGTGACAGCTGTCTGAAGAACTGCTGCCATCTAGTGTTGGAGGACATGCTTTACAACCCCCCAGAGTTACAGGTGCTTCCCTACACGTCCAGAGAGGCACCAGTATATATGCACTGATAATGAACACCATTCTATTCCGATAAGGCTTTTGCCTTTTAAAACAAGTTCACGCTATGCTGCACATATGAAGTTTATTGAGCGTAAGACTGAACATGGATCAATCACTAAATGAACAAGGCAGTGATGAGCTAAATTATACATGACACTTATTGCAAACGTTTACATATTTAGCAGAGTTATTTTGGTGTGTTCTCTTATTGGTGTGTTCTCTTCTTTATGTATGGCTCTGGTGTTAGCCACTACGCTGTCCAATTTAGTACGTTTGAGTTATTTCACATTTTGCATTTATTGGTGAATAATATACTGTCTCCAGTTATTATGGGGAGCCGTAGCATCTTTACATGCCACATGAAGTCTGCAAGGAATGCCTTCATTCATTGTTTATTTGGCTGCGTGTATGTTAGTTTTGATGTTTTAATATGGATTGCTTTGTTGTGCAGGTGAATATGCTGAGCTTTCTGGCAGAGCTCCTGTACTGGTTTGAGGTGTCAAAGCCTGAGTTTGTTCAGCCCTTGCAGGCTCCAGAGCTGACGGGTAAGCGTCAATTCGTGTTTGGAAAAGAGCATTTTGCTTATGATGTCTTGGGTTTGAAAGACAGATTTCCACTGATATGTATTTCTCTCATCAGAATCTTCTGGAAGCGCTGATGGTGGTAACAGTGGAACCAGCAACAGGTGGGTGAACACACAACACACACACACACACACACCCAGTTTCTGTTTCTCATAGACTTTGCTCTGCACTGCTGTTCAACTACAGTTAAGTATTTGCATCTGCTTTTTTCCAGTGGCTCACCCTCGATCTTTAAAAAGCCCTTCCTGCCAATCTCCTCCCCTGTGACCCCGGTTCCAGGTAAGCTAAGCACAGCGTCATCATGTGTCCTGTGTGATCGTTCACCAGTCTCGTCTCTTTGCATGTCACACTGGTTTTAGCTATTGGTGCTTTGTCGAAGTTGATTGTATGTCTCTGGCTTGTCTTTGTGTTGTGCATACTGTTGCTATCGTAAACCAACTTGTATCTCTGAAAATAGCAACAATATGTTTGCACATGTCCTGTATGTTCATCCATTGACATTAGTCTGTGTGTCTCTGTGTCTTGTGTCTTTGTGATCAGGCTCTCTGACTCAGTCTACCTCAATGTCTCATGTAGAGGCAGTTGGGCGAACATGGACCAAGAAACCTCCCAAGTAAGATTCTTAACTCCCCTTTGTATAATGTTTTATAATGGTTTATCTCTGACTTGTATTCTTAATGATTTTGTTCTTTCCTTTGTGTTTGCAGTCGTTCCTTATCCTCTGCAGTGTCCTTCAGTATCCCTTTTGGTCTGGACAGTGATGTGGACATAGTGATGGGCAACCCACTAATAACCCGCTCCGTCAGCTCCGACAGCCTAAATCCCTTAGGACAGCCAATGACTCGTGTCCCGTACAGCCCTCCGGAGGATCTTACTCACTTGCTGAGCAAACCCCCAGGCCCCAACGGCCCACAACGCGCTTCCTGGGCCACCCAGAGCCCCAAGGTACCCCTGTTAGCTGAGGAGAATGGCTTGGAAGAGAGTGAGACGGGTGAGTTACCCACCATTGAGGAGGCCTTGCAGATCATTCACAATGAAGGCAAAATGGAGCCCCGACTACACCCAGAAGGGGCTCCCGACGGCTTCTACTTGCACTCTCCAGATGACCCAGCCAACCTCAGGCATAATGGTAGTCCAGCACCCCTCAGCTGCTCTGCTCCTTCCCACTCAGGAATGCAGCACCGGCCATCTGGGGTCATTCGTGAATCAGGCCGCACCAGGCACACTTCAGAGGGCTCAAGAGACGATGACTCTGTGCTCAGAGATGGGAGCGTGGACTCGGATGCATCAGAGGACCTCCCCAAAACCCATTCTACGCCTGCAACTCCTGCAGGAGGAGCACAGATCATCCGTCCCCAGGGTGCTGAGACCCCAGACAGCGGAGTGAAAATGACCAGCTTTGCTGAGCGAAGGAAAAAGGTGGTGCCAGAGCAGCCAAAACCCAGCGAGCCCCCTGCGCCACAGATGACCACCTGGGCTGCCAAAAAGACAGAGGAGAGCCCAGGCAAAAGCCCAACTCTCAGCAACGAGATGTCGGAGTTGGGCGCCAGGCTTGAGGAGAAGCGCAAGGCCATTGAGGCACAGAAGAAGCGCATCGAGGCCATCTTCGCCAAGCACCGGCAGAGGCTGGGCAAGAGTGCTTTCCTGCAGCTCAAGAAGGAGCAGGACGGCGAATCGGAGGAGGGAGGCCATGGGGAGGTCAGTTCGTCTTCTGCAGAGCTAGACGAGAGATTAGCGCGCTTAGAGAGTGAGGAACAGCAGGATGAGGAAGAAGAAAAGAAACAGCGGCCTCCAGTGGAGGATGAGGGCAATGCCTCAAACAAAGCCCCTGCAGAGCAGCCCTCTAAAGAAAAGCAAGTGGGAGATAAAAGCACAGTTCCGCTAGGTGAATACAACAATGCTGTATCAAAGCTAAATGCGGCTCTGAGCTCACTGCAGAGTGACATGCAGCGGCTGTCTGAACAGCAGAGCCAGTTGATGAAGAAGAAGACCCAGCCTTCCAGTCAGGCCTGGGTAATCCCACCCAGAACAAAAGCTCCCACTCCAACAGGGCCATCGCTCCGACTGTCCAGGGAGTCGACTCGTGAAATGCCCCCCACCTCTGCCTCCTCATCGCCCTCCCCGTCCCGCAGGGTCCCCGCGCAGGCCACGCCCCCAAAGTCGCCTGGCTCCCACCGCAGGGCACAGTCGGCACCCCCCAAAAGTCCCAAACACCACCAGCCGCACTCACGGTCATCAGACCTTAAGACGCCCATGCTCACCCGGGTCATCACAGCCCCTCATAGTGTGGACAACATGCCCCACAGGCGCAGGATGTCCCCATGGCAGTGCCGTGACCAGACCTCATCATCCTTCAGCATCGGCTCACCAGCCAGTCAGAGCGAATCGCGACCAGCTTCACAGCTCCTCCGGCCAGAGGACGACAACAACTCTGAGACGGGCTCCAGTGAGGACCGCACTGTCTTCAGTCTGGACCTGGAAGGGGGCTCCACTGGCCATCCCCTGCCTAGGAGGGACTACCAGAGTGGAGGCGGCAGCTCTGGAGCTCCGTCTGAATGCTCCTTTGAGAGCGATGTCCCAGCAGCTTCTTTAACAGGAAAGCGTAGCAGCCTGATTGAGATCTCACTGTCCTCCCTTAGAGGACTGGAGGGAGAGGATGCTGACCAAGGACCTGACACCATCTCTGACTCCATGAGTGACTTGATGGAGCCGGAGACGAGGGGTGGAGTCGGGTTCTTCTTTAAGGTTGGTGTGTGAAACTGGGAAACGGTGTGTGTTGTGTTATCTAATTTAGTCCTAAAGACATGTTGCCCTATGCGTATTCCAGTGCTCCAACTCCTGGTCCAGTGTAGGGCTTGATGTGTGTTGGAAATGCGCAAAATTGTACAGCGGTGAGTCTCTAGTTGAGAACCTTTAACATTTTGAAGTTGTTCTTCAGCAGGATGAGGCTCGGCCAGAAGATGAGATGGCACAGAGGAGAGCTGCATTGCTGGAGAAACAGCAGAAGAGAGCTGAGGAACTGAAGAGGAAAAGACAAGAACAGGAAAGAGAGAGGGAGGCAAGGTTAGACCAAGCTATGCAATTCTAATGCACTTGATGCTTTCAGTTTGTGCATTTCACTGTGCGGGCCAGTGTGTTGGGGTTTGGAGATATTCCCTTTATACCTTCTTGACTTGTTGGAGCAGGGTTGGGGGTGGGTGTGGGGCATTATTTTATATTTTATGTTCTTGTTCTAAGTCTCTATAGCATTAATGCCCTAAGACTAGTAATTAGTAGATCCTATGAATTAGTAAAATATGTGAAGTTGAGAGAGGGGTTAGAGCAGCAGTCTCTCTGTCCCACAGCAGGCGTGGCTCTATGGATGAGTTACGGACAGTTGAGAAGGGGGACAGACCCCAAACGCCCTGCACCCCTCCTCCGTCACGCACCCCACCACGCACACCTCCGCCTGAGGGCACCCCCCAGCGGCGGGGAGACTTCACCCGGCAGGAGTACGAACGCCGCCAGCAGCTCAAGATCATGGAGGACCTGGACAAGGTGCTGCGGCAGAAACCCACCACCGTGCGAGGGGTCAAAAAACAGCGACCCAAAACTGTGTTTCACGATGACTCTGCTCTCTCCCGCAGCCCAGCTAAAGGATTTATGGGTAAATATAATTTATTCTTGTTTACCCTTGCCATTGCCTGTATAGGTTTTATGCTTTTCATGCTCCATGCTCATTCTCCTGTGCATACTTCCCCCACAGGCTCCAGGCTGAATAAGGTGTACTCTCATTCCACCAATAATCTTTCCTCCATGGCCAGTGATGGGACACTTACGGTCAGGAAATCTCCAAGGTAATTTGCTGCAGCCAAAACAACTATTTTATGCCTCGCTCTTGTTATCTACTGCCTTGCTCTCCTGAATCTGTATTCACTCAGAGCAGGAAAGCTGTCTTTGCTGGCCTGGGTCACTATGACCTTAAAAAGCAGAGCGGATACAGAAGTTAATGACCCCTCTTTCCTGCTCTGCAGTCGCTCTCATTCTCCATCGAGGCTGATGTCTCCAGGCCGGCAGGCCATGCACAATGGTGAGAAAGACTGGGAGATCGCGTCCACCATTTCCTCCCCTGCCTCCATCCCCGAGTACACTGGTACAGTGTCACTGCTTGATATGATACTTTTGTGTGGAGCTTGATTTTGGCTAACAAAGCCAGATGATCTAATAAACCATTTTTTTCTTCAACGTGTTCATATGTGCTGTTTATCTTGGTTTGTGTCAGGACCCAAACTGTACAAGGAGCCAAGCTTCAAATCCAACAAGTTCATCATCCACAATGCCATCTCACGGTGCTGTTTGGCAGGCAAGGTCAACGAACCACAGAAAAACAAGATTATAGAGGTGAGAGACCTTCCAATCACTTACCTCTCTTTCAGCCACTTGTTGCCCAACTGTGAAAGTTAACAAGACTTTATGAATATACGCCATACACCAACATTTAGGAACTATTTTTGCGAGAACACCCACTAGGACAGCTTGCACACCCTACTGAGTTGCTCTGTCTACTGTTTACTGAGTTACTGGAACTAATAAAAAAAACAGTAAATTTGTTGGACATTACACACTGTACTAGGAAACTGTAGTTATTTAAATTTCACTCCAAATGTAATTTTTTAATACTTATTGAAAGTCCTACCTACTTTCTTCAAGTTATTATAATTTTTGATAAGTAATTAGTAGAAGCAGCAGTATGATCGAAAATGTGTAGGTTTGACAAAGTGGCTAGTAAAATCTAAAGGGCCTTTCATCAGACTTTGGGCAGGTGGACTAAAATGTTAAACCTGCACATAATAAAATGACACAGTTGCTGATGATGGTCTGGCAAAAAGACTTTTGCCTAGTTTTGATAAAGCAATCTATCCCATCTGTTCTGTTAAAAAAAAAACAGAAAAGGTTTCTTTTTTTTTTTTTTGATGCACATTGTCCAGTCCTGTCTGCAAAGAGATATTAACAAGGTTTTTCATTCTTGGCTGTTTATTCATTGGCTGTTTTATATGCTGTTAAAATTCACAAATCTTGTTTTCCTCATGCTGGGTGTTTGAGCCTTTTCATGTCCCTGTTGCAGGAAATGGAGAAGAGTACGGCCAATCACTTCCTCATCCTTTTCCGGGACTCGAGCTGCCAGTTCCGTGCCGTTTACACCATGAACCCGGAGACGGAGGAGCTGGTGCGTCTGACGGGAATCGGCCCGCGGGTCATCAGCCCCGCCATGGTCGAGTCCATCTACAAGTACAGCTCCGACCGCAAGCAGTTCACGGTCATCCCGTCCAAAACGATGTCCATGAGTGTGGACGCCTTCACCATCCCTGGCCACCTGTGGCAGAGCAAGCGTCCTGGGACACCCAAAAAGCTTGGAACCCCCAAATAAATCCAGTGGGACTCGCCTGATCTGGCCCGTCCTACCCAAATCTGTCCTCTCTCCCTCCCTCAAGCTTGGCACCGGAGCAGAGTGGGAGCTGTGCGTCTACCGCTCCAAGAGGGACAACAAAACTGTGGAGACGATCCCACTGAAAATCAGCAGTCAACGCTCCCTCAGACTCAACAGCGCCCGCGCTGAACGTCTCCATCCGCATTTGTGCAAATGATCGGATGGCTAGAAAGATGCCATAGCCATTTTCTTGAAACCCCAACACCGTTTATGGTGCTCAAATTGGCCAACTGGAATTTCTTGGGGTGTTTAAACACCCAGTGCTTGGCGGATAACTGTAGATGAAGTGACCTTTCCCATTCTAGCCCTGCCTTTTCCAATCTGACCCCCATTCAGTCATCTCGAATGTGATCCTCTGGCTACTCGGAATGGGACGAGGCACCGACAAACTGACGCTGCTTTAAGGACATGCCATTATACCGGAGCTTAGTCTCCATTTCTCCTCTTCCTACTTCTCTTTCCTGTCCTTTTTTATACACATTTATCCTTTATCTCTCTTCTCGTTTTACGTCCTGTCTCGCCCTTCCTGTCCAGGGCGTGGGATCGATTCTACAAACTCAAATCTTTACCTGGCGCAGAGTAGGATATTGCAGCTGAATCCAGACTATCGTTGCCCCTTAATGAATGTAGGGCACAAGCCAACCAAGGGCTTCCCACTCTTTTTTTTTTTTTTTTTTTTTCTTTATTTAAACCAATGGCCAGTCAGTCCAGTGGGCTGGGGTTTAGAAATCTTCCATGTGGGGGGAAGGGGGCTTTGGTTATTCAAGCTACTGTGCCTAACTGTCTAATAAGAGTGAAGGCTGGTGCTGCCATGTGCAGCCCTGTCCTCTGCCTAGCCCTTCCTTAAAGTTAGCTGTAGACATCTGGATGTTTTCCTTTTTTTAACTCCATTTTTCCCAGTAGATCACGCTCTAGCCTTCGGGCCTCAGGTGAGCCGCTTAAAACTCGGCCCGTGTAAAATTGTTTCCTCTCATCTGCTTCATCTCTGTTCGAGTTCATTAAGAATGAATGAGAAAAAAAATAAGATGTCACACTCTTGTGATCACATTACTGATTACTTCTATGTTCTTCAGCTGTAACTGGAAAAAAAATGGGGGGGGGGACAAAAAAAAGAAAATGAACAATCATTTAATGTATATCATGAATGCTGTTAACGATTCTGTTCCTTTTTGACGATGATGATTTGTATATGGAGAAGAGTGGATTTGTAAAGGTATGAATAAGCTGCGCTGCGGCTTCAGCACTAGGAGCTGCACGCCTGTCCGTGTGTATGCGAACGCGAGTGAGAGAGCGAGCGAGCGAGACATAAGGGAGAGAGAGAAACAAATAAAGAACGCATCTACAGAAACTCGATTAAATTCCCCTTATTTCAGGTTGAAACACCTCTGCTCTGATCTCAGACGTGCAAACAAACTAATAGTGATGGGTTAACACACTACACTGAAACTCCAGCGCTGGCCCATCTCGTCTCCATCTGCTGCATCAGTAGTACAGGGTTGATTACGATGGACGGTTGGTTTAACATGTTTACCTTTTCTTAGAGAAGTACAGAGAACCTACTGACTCAGATTCACTTATAATAGAAGATATTGGGCAGCTGCTGAATTCCATTTAAAATACAGAACACTAAAACCTTTTACTATTAACATTATAGACGTTATGATGAGATAGACGTGCAACTCAAACACTAAAGACATTTAACCCAACAGCATTTTAAACCTATTGTTTGCATAAACAAAACATATTTAGGTCAAACAGCAAGACCATGTGCAAGTGACCATGTCAGACTTTTTCGCTTTCATTATATGAAATGTATCCATTGTTGATAAATAGCTAAATGCTAAATTGACGTTATTAGGTGATAAGGTCAAGTAAAATGAAACAGTTCCACACTGATTGTGCTACTTGCTTGCTTTTAAACCGGGATTGCAAATGGTCACTGCATGAGGGCAACACAGTAAAATCTCTGTACAATTTCCTTCTGGTATCCATGCAGATACAGGTATCTTTAAAGAAGTCATGCACCCATAAATGTTTCCAAAATTCTTTAAATCCATTTGTCGCAAAAGTTTGGATTCAACAAGTTTTTTGAAGAATAACAACTGATGAACTGTGATTATCACCTTTATCAGAGAAAGAAAAATGTTTCCCGGAAACATCGTGGTTCATTCTAACATCATATATAATAGAAAACAAGGACAGTTCCTGAAAGTCTGCATTTTGGAACGAAACCCTTCTTTCACTGGTGGAATTCGGCGACTGCCTTTTACCTCCTGTTATCAGTGTAATTCGGGTCCCTGGGTTTTCAGTTGGAGTACTGAGTGCTGGAGTGTTTCTTTAGGAGGGGGCTGAGCCAGGATAAAGCTGCTGTCCCGAAATCCTCAACAGTGGTAACAATGATTGGCTCAGCTCATACATTTTGGCCTTATTCATTTCGGGGATGATTCAACTACCCTGTTTTTCTTTGTCCAGAGGGCATTCGGGGTGTTCTTATTTATAAACGAAACGTCGTCAAAGCGCTTTCCTCTGGCTCTGAGAATGAAAAGAATTGATCTGCCTCCCACGCATAGAGGCCATTTACTTATCTGAAGTGAAGATGTGAATATTTTTATAGAAACGCAGTCATTGTTTGTGGAGTGGTTTATATGTCAAGTGAATGGGCGATTCATGCGTGAGCTTGCGTGTGTGTGCGTCTTGGTCCTTATGAGAGATCATAGTGATGAACGTTATCCTAGTGATGAAACTGGAGTCTGTGCAATCCTCATGTAGAATATTGTGTCGGTTATGGTTTATTTATTGGGCAAGAACGAGCTGGAATTATTATTTTTCTCTTGATGTTTAGTTTCAGATTTTTATTATTTATGTTCTGGTAAGTTGGTGATTCACATTCATTTCATACTT
This sequence comes from Alestes dentex, assembly GCA_037576975.1. Taxonomy (NCBI): domain Eukaryota; kingdom Metazoa; phylum Chordata; class Actinopteri; order Characiformes; family Alestidae; genus Alestes; species Alestes dentex. The sequence continues at coordinate 2,875,722 of JBBIGA010000138.1, forward strand.
TAAAGGCACATTGAACATACTGGCCATTCTCTTTTGCTTTCATTACCATGTCCATGTCTGTAGAGTCTTTTTTTTTTTTTTTTTCCCTTCACGATTGTTTATAATTGCAGATCTGTCCATCTGAGGGGCTGATCTAACGAATAAAATCATTTTTAAATCATCTTGTTCATTATGGTTTCCACTGTTTTCCTCATGAAGTGCATTATTTCTTTTTTCCTCTTTGAGATCACGCCATTTAGTTTTTTTTTTGGTTCACGGCTATTTTTAAATGTATTGATTCAACACAGACACAGAATTGACTCCTAAAGATGCACTTTAATCTGAAGTGCACACACATCCTTATGAACATGAATTACAGAGAAAAGGCATTTATAATGAGTGAATGTGTCTCAGGGGGTTCTTTTGACAGTGTGTGTTTGGGGGGTGTTTTGTGGTGTGCTGAGTGTTTTAAGCGTTGAGGAAACAGAAAAACAGTGAGGCATGTTTAAAAACTCCAGCTGCTGAAAGGCGTGTCAGGTGTGTTTGGCGTGCAGCATTTCAGTGAGCAGTGAGTTGCAGGGCAGGTCGCCCAGCAGGTGGCGCTGGTACAGGTACTCCTCCACCTGCAGGCTGATGCTGCGCACCTCGGGCAGGCGGAGCAGCAGCTGGCCGAACTTGTCCGAGTGTCCGGGATGCGTCTGCAGAGTGTGTTCCATCAGAGTCCTGTTGACCCGCTCCTGCGTGCGCTCCACCTGCTGACGGTCCTGCACGGACTTCACATCTGTAACACACACACACACACACACACACACACACACACACACACACACACACACACACACACACACACACACACACACCCCTTTCAAATGAAGGTATTTTGACTAACTGAAAAGAGTAGCTGCAGTATTTTGGGGGGCAGCTGGTGTCCTGGTGATTAGGGAGTTGCGCCTGCAATTGAAAGGTTATGAGTTCCAATCTCAGGACTGCTAGTGGCACCACTGAGGTAACCTTGAGCAACCTACGGCCCCCCCTCACTGCTCCCTGTTGGTGGCTGCCCACTGCTTCACTTGGTGAATGTGTTAAATGCAGAGAAAGAATTTCACACTGTGTGCTGTGCTGTGTTCACAGTGACTATAAGGCCCTCTTTACCTTCTTTACTTTAGAGGCCTGCATGATGTTCAGGGAGGGGGTTTGCTTCGGAGTTTTGATTTGTTGACGTTGGGGTGGTTGGGGTCGCAATGGTTTTATTATTTGAGCTTCAATGTAGGACCCACCAATGCACTCACGAATCGTGAACCCAGATCCTCAGGTTTAAGTCTTTCATTCACTTGTCACATGATCACTGCTCATTCCCAGTAGAGGAGCGACTGATCTCCTACACTGGTTCTCAGTCTGCCACCTTCTATTTGTGTTCTCATGATCATCAGTCATGGCTTGAGTCCGGTTCAGAGATCTAACTAGTTATAGATCAAATACTCAGTTGTGTCCTTGATGGGTGGGTTTATAAAGGACACATCAGGAGGGGACGTGTGTGGACTTGGGAAGCCCAGTTTCCCAGAATGCATTTTACACATTGCATTTTACTGTAGATATCAATAGTAGTAAAGATAGACATCATTTTTAATTTATATATTTTTCACATTTTTAACAAGCTATTTGGTGTATGTTATTTTACTGCAAATGCCAATTATAGTGAAGATAGATGTGAAAATGCATATTTTAATGAATATATAATGAATATGTTCTAAATTCTTTCTCAGTTTTCTGGAGTCTGGACTCTCAAGCTAAACTCATCAGATCTGAGCTTCCAACAACAGGAGCCTGTACTTGATGTACCTTCGAATTGGAACCGTACTCAAATCCATGAGAACACAAACAGAGAAAAGAACGCAGAGTGAGGAACGCCCACTGTCCCAACGCCCAGGGAAACTCCCGCCTTTCAGTAAAAGAGGCAGTCAGTAAATCTCCTCTTAGAACAGCCTGAACAAGCCCAAAACTGAAAACACAGTTTTGAGCCAAACACTACAATTTATGCCGTTTTTGTCCGATTTTAATTACAATTAAAATCTGAAATCTGTTTTGAATCTCTCCCTATTCAGGACACAGACTTTCTTAATAAAAAACATATTGACTTCATCTATGCCAGTTCACAAGGACCTAGAGCAACAGAACAATTCTGGGAAAGATTAAGAGGAGCGTTGTTCAAAACAGTTTCTGCAGATCTACCTCTACATGCACAGATTAGTGCTGACGTTAATGTTGCACAACATAATCCTTATCGCCATATGAGTATCTGCAATACTGATATTGCAAAAGGCTGCAATATGCAAATGAGTTTCACAGTGTTTCTGGCAGGGTGACCAATCCCAGGTGTCACTGGGTGTTCTGATGAATCAAGATCTAGAAGTAGTGCAACAGAAGTCAAATTTTAACCATTCTTTAATGCTGGTGCGTAAATGGGTAGGGTTAAACTGCAGTCAGTGACCTTTCTGTCATACATGAACACACCACAGCACACAGTGTTAACAGCACGAATTTCTTCCTCTGCATTTAACTAATTTAATTTTTTTTTTTTATTTATTTTTTTTAATTATTTTATTTTTTTTTATACACAGTAATTCCAAAAGTGAGGATATGGGCCTTTATTGTCATGAAAGGCATCGCAAATTGTAGCAGCAAAATTGTGATACTGATATGGTCCTGTATCATGCAGCTCTAGTGTTGACATTGTTTCAGAATAGCTCACATTCTAATGTCACAGTAGGCTTCGTTTAGGTAGCTTTAATACATGCTGGGTCTCCAGAAACAGTTGTTGGGTGTAAAAATGTCCCACCTGGGTTGAAGAGAACGAGGTACTTGAGGCAAACAAACTCCTGCCTGTCCAGCTGAAGCGCCCTGAGCTTGGACACCAGGTCCTGCGCCCTGGAGACCAGACTGCTGAGCGTGGGCCCCGCCTGGGACAGAACAGTGGACACCTCGATCTGCACAGAGCAGGCCAGAGACAAGATGGAGACACCGAGCAGTGGGAGCAGAGGGACAGATCCTGAGGCCTTAAAGAGATGGTGTGGTGAAAAAATCTTACTCTCGCCTCAGTGTAGTTAATCAGCCAAGACGTGCGTCTGACCTTCACTTCTATCATTTTGAACAGGAGCTGCGAGGCTAATTCGGCTAAGAAGTTACGAAAGTTGTAGTCATCATGCCCATATTAGGCAGCATATATGCAGGGAACATATACAGAAAATTAATTCCTTGTGGAGGAGACAACATTAATGCAAATTTACAATTACAGTTCTTGGAAAATCATGAGTGAGTTACAACAGAAAATGAGTCATATATCCATTAATCTTTCTGGCAATCCTATTTGGCTTTATTTTTGGAGTGATAAAATCTGCTTAAATTAATTCATGAAACACAAGGGGGAGCTTACTATGTTATCCACATGAATGAATGCAGCAAAAAGATGGCTTTAAATTGTCTACATAAATAGTATGTGGGAAGTCTAAAATTGGTGAACGTTATCAATTTTGATATCTATCCGAAAGGTGTTTTCAAAAATCCCTGCTGTTGTTTCTTATCCGGTTCATTAGAAATGCTGTAGAAAATAACTCTGAACTGAATGGGCCACCCCAGCGTTCAGAGGTCCAGTATTTCTTAATAATTACATTTTTTTCACAGGTCGAGAATTTTATTCATAGGGCCTGAATACATATTTTATATATATAAACTACCCAACCCAGTTTGAGGCAGGTGTGTGTTGATAGAAGCATGCATTACTTGTGTTTCTTTACTTGTTAGCCCCCCGTCAGACTCCAGTAGCTCCAGTAGCAAACTTCAGTTCAAACACATCTTGGCTGATGAACTACTTTCCAAATAAAGGCGGGAAACTGTATAAATAAGATTTTTTGCAGCACTATCACTTTAAAGTGATGCTGTTAAAAGTCACAGACATGTTATTAACCTGTTGTCCTGTAACCAGGTAGATGCTGCCCTCTCTCCCATAAGCCACCTGCCGGCACAGATGATCCAGGACCAGCAGTTCGCTCCAGCAGCTCTGCAGCAGCACCATCTGATCCTCCACCTGCAAGCCATCACACTGTGATCACACACAGTCATGCAGGGCACACACCAGGCATGCATACGTGTACATGAGGACCAGGCGTGGAAGAAACCAAAATGATGATTTCAAAAAATTCTGTTTAATGTTTGATAAGGTAGGTAAAATGTGACTCTGTGTGGTTATACTTAGTTTTAAGTTTAGGTTTAAGTGAAGGGGTCCCATATTCTACACTTTCATTGCATTTTACTTTTCTCTCTTAAATCCACTTATAACAAAACCAGTCATTGTTTGTTTTCATGTGAACATTTTTAAACCTCTCTTTACCTCTTGAATGTTTTTGTTCCTGTGACTTTAAGACTGATAGTCCAAGGCAACTATGCAACACATCCTGTACAGAGAACACACTTCTGTATATTTCATGCACTAATGGACTTAAAGTATGTGGAAAAACACATTATATATATAGTACATGGTCTGATCAAAGGTTATGGCACCAATAAACAAATTTTGTATTAATATTAGCAGATAATCTCTTATTTTTACTCTAAATCACTTCAAATCAACAAAATGCGCGATTTGGATGGGGCTTTTCAAACTTCTGCTTTTAAGTGTATATGTAAATGACCTCTGTTCTGACTGGCTGAGCCCCTTCCCGAATCAAACAACACTTCCAAAATGAAACAGCACATTGCAGTGTTTGTTAATTGATGTTTTTCCAGCATTCTATAGTATCAGTGCTCCTTATTATGTCACTGACTGGGCAGTAATAAGGAAATGTGTTCTTGGCTGTGACATTACGACAATAATGAATTCAAAATGTATGTTTAGTCATTTGGGCGAGGTTTGCATATATGGATTGCATATACTTTGGACGATATGTTTTGAAACTTCAACAATTTTAACCATATTAACCTAGCATAGAAGACAGCTGAGTATCATATAGGTGCCCTTTAGGTGAGTTCGCTCAGTTAATTAAATTCTCTAAAGTTAACGTGACTGTGTGTGTGTGTGTGTGTGTCTACCTTAAGTTCCTTAAAGAGGCTGCAGTTGCGGGCCCACTCCACCAGCCCAAACAGTGTCTGGTCAGCCATCTTGCACATGATGCTGAAGGTGTTGAGGCAGTCGTGTTTTCCGCGGCTGGCCTGCTCTCTCCGCAGACTGGCCACCACCCGGGCGCAGACCTGCGACTCGTCCGGCTCCCCCTGCAGCAGCTCGTTCAGGAAGCACGAGCTGGACGCTGGGGGGTCCGAGGTGAGGCTGGGAGCGCAGGCCGGTGTGTGTGTGAAAGGGGGCGTGAGCACAGGTCGGGGAAGAGTGTGTGGTTCACTTGAGGTCGGCGGCGTCGCGGAGGCCGCACCGTAGCTAAAAGCCATCTCCCTCTTCTCATGGGGGTAACCATGGAAGCCAGGGTGGTAGAGCCCGGCGTAGGGGCGGGCCGGAGCGGTCAGTGCTCTGTCTATAGCCATGCTGCAGCCCAGCACCACGGGGAGCTCAGGCTGGCCCATGCTGGAGGGAATGGGCTGTGATTGGTGGAAAGAGTCAGAACCGAGGGCAGCTGGGAAAGGGCTGGGCAGCAGGTGAAAGTCATGTGATAAGGAAGGTAAAGGCGCTTGTGGTCCTTCCGGTTTGATTCTGTAGTGGGCAGTGCTGGCTTGGGGGCAGCACCCTCTCTGCTGTTTGAGCTGCCTGTCCCGACGATAGATGGGCCCAAATTTGTTGCGTCCCCCTCGCATTCTGTCTGCCCGCACGGCTGTTAGGAAGAAAGTGCGATAACACACCACAGCAGAAGGTCTTAGAGGCCCATTTCATAGTTAATTAATCACTGATTCTGAGAGTCATAGAGGAAAAAGCCAAAAACATTCAGGGACAAATTGCTTCTTTTATAGAGCAAAAATATTTATACATAGTTAAGCCATGTTCATGTTAATCATGGTGTTTTCCTTGGCATGAAGAGCATGTTTGGCTTTTGATAAAGTGAAAGTGGCCATTCTGTCATATGTAAACACACCACTGCACACAGTGTGAACAGCACAAAATTCTTTCTCTGCACTTAACCCATTCACCAAGTGAAGCAGTGGGCAGCCAGGAACACAGCACCCGGGGAGCAGTGTGTGGGGACTGTATCTTACTCAAAAGTACCTCAGAGGTGCTTAGCAGTCTTGGGAATCGAACCCATAGTTTCCTGACCACAGGGCGCACACCCTAACCACTAGGCCACCAGCTGCCCCACGTATGGCTAAAAGCACATATGGAAGTTCTTTTGACCCGAAGGTGGTTTAAACACCTAGACGATTTGACAACAGGGTGATCAAATGTGTGGTCAAAATAAAATACTGTCAAATGTGAAGCTAAAGTGAACCGGCTCCCAGACAGGGCCATTCACATTAAAAACATTTAGGAAAGATCCCCAAACCTTCGAAGCTCTTTTCACTGCTGATCTTTAAATGACTGGTTTAACAAAAGGGAAAGCATCTACTCTTAATATACAGCTGCATGTGAAAGTTTAAGAACCCTGGTCAAATGACACGTTTGGTTGATTTCCTAATGGTAAAGAAATAGATGTTCAGAGAACTCCAGTGACACATGTTATACATTTTAATGCATGATTAAAAACATTTCAAAAACTGGCTTGTGCAAACCTTTCATCGGACAGGTTTATTCGTCATTTATTTCACGTATTAAGCCTCATGTCAGGGGCCAGACATTTCCACAGTGTAATAAATGATGTGACCTTTCAAACCTCCCAGGTTACACCCAACAGCCGCCGGCTCATCTAAGCCGCAGCCTGAGGATTTCAAACTGAAGATCTGAAGAATCTAAAGATACCTGACTGTAACAAAACACAGAAAGACTATAAAGGATATCTAAACATTTCCTGCTTGTAACACTTCAGAAGTCTCTGAATAATCTGCTTGAAGGCTGCCCAGGAATGCAAAACAAAACACTCACATCGCTGCCAAGGATTTCTGAAGAACAGTGATGCACTGGTGCACTGTGCAAAACTCATCTATTGACCATCAGTACTTAACCTTAACTATGATCTCATTCTACTTTTGAAATTCTCATTGCCTTTTGGAGATCAAATACTTTGAACTGATGAAACAAAAACATGAACTCTTTGGCTACATTCATTCAAGGCTACAATCAAAGCTATGCATGCAGAAAAAAGGAGAAGCATTTCAATAAATCTATATTATTTGAGGGTGTGTGGCAGCCCGTAGCACAAAAAATATGGATATTACAATCCAAGGTCCTGAAATGGCCTTCACCGGCCCCAGACTTTAACATTATTGAAACTAGTACTATCTTAAACTCACTGTGCTTCGTGGATGGCTTCATGAGCTACAATCAGTCCTCAAGAAAAACTGGACCAAATTCCTTTAAAGGGAAAGACAGTTCATGGGCTCAAAGAAGCGTTTGGAGGATGGGATTTCAGGGGACTGGGTTGAAAAGGGTTGCTTCAGTATGTTAAAGTCAGCAAATAGGTAATAATTGTGAATACAATTTTGCTAAAATATATGTGTTTGTTCCATGCTGAGTAGGTGCTTACTTCTTTTTGCTTAGAGAATCAACGACTTGTGTAATTTGACTAGGCGTGGTATGATGTATGAAATATTATATATGGTATTTAATAAATGATTTTTGATATATGATGATATATGATATATGATACGTGTTATAAATGGGTTATGATACCTGGTATATGGCATATAGTATATGATATATTGTGTATAATATATATGGTATGTGTTCTCTTTGCCTGTCTTGCAGTCACCCCTTTCATCGCTGACAGGAAAGCTCTCTGTTTCTTTAAGTGTGGTGCATTTTCAGCCTCTTTTATCTCTGCCATCAAAGTCTGCTGTTGCTGTTGTTTTATGGGTTCAAAGATAAATGGAATAAGGCCTGGAACACACATATATCAAACACTGACCTCTTCCTGACACACTTGCAGTCAGTCCACAAGCTGAGGACGGAGCTAGCTTGCATGGAGTTTCAGAAAGAGAACAGTAACAGTATTCAGGGAAGCACAATTTGCTTTAAGTATTTGCTTTAACTGCTCTAAAAATATTAGCAGTATGGGACAGATGTTTGGATTGTACTCCAGTATTTGACACTGTATTTATCGTACCCTGGATAAGCAGAAGACATAGGTGAAGCTTGACTACTGCACTAAAATATATAAAGTTTTTATTTTATTAAGATTTCAGGGATTTAATTTATTTTTACTGCATTTGCAACCCTGCAGACATAACTGTTATGATGGCATTAGCAGATACGTACATGAATGATATCGTGTATCATTGTCAGCCCAGAATTCCCTTACCGGTGCATCACTGAGATGAAGGAGCACACCTGCATTCGGCTACAGCTCACATTTAGAGTGTGTGTGTGTGTGTGTGTGTGTGTGTGTGGGAGAATGAGGATGTACCTTCTCTCTTCATGCCCACAGCCAGGCACTTCTGGAAGCGGCAGTAGGGGCACCTCTTCCTCTGCGCTGGGTCCATAGGGCAACTCTGTCTCTCCGTGCAGGTGTAGCGCTTATTATTCTGCACAGAGCGCTTAAAGAAACCCTAGAGAGCATGAGAGAGAGAGAGAGAGAGAGAGAGAGAGAGAGAGAGAGAGAGAGAGAGAGAGAGAGAGAGAGAGAGAGAGAGAAGACTGTGACTGGTTAGGAGAGAGGAAGAGTTCCCAGGTGGATGCAATACATTTTCTAGCAACTGTTGTTTCTCTTTGAAGGCATAAACAAAATGCCAGAAAGTGACGTAAAATTCCAAAATAATATGAACAAAACATCATCAAATGTATTTTCTACCTCTGCCTACTTGATATACACCATATGCTGCCTAGGAAGACACAAGGATTTGCTTATCTATGATACATGAAAGACTGACCTATCTGTTCATCTGTTGACAGTGAAATTCAGTTCTGAAGAACCATGAACTTTCCAAAATAACCGTGCACCCTTACGTATTTATCATATTTATAAGGTGGTGCACTGAGGACAAAACTGTGAGAACTCACTGATGTGAGTCAAAGACATCACAACTACTGCCAGTCACAAACAGGCAATGCATGAATGAGTAGCTACTGAGTGCAGTGAGTGGCCAGGCCTTGCCTTGCAGCTCTCACAGGTCAGCAGCCCATAGTGGTACCCGGAGACTCGATCGCCACATACAGGACAGGCCTCCTCCTGCTCTGGCTGCACATCATGGTCCGCCTTCATCTCCCCTGCTGAGGGATATAACGAACATTTCCTTTCCTTCAGGCATAGCCGAACAGGGCAAATCTGGACTCATTTTAAACAGCAGATTTGGAAATATGTGAATGTTCGAAGCGATGACACCCAGATTACCTTCACCTGACATATGGAAACAAAATGGTTATGATAATACTTCATAGTCATCTGTTTGGAAATGGCTTTGGGGAAAATAAGAACCTCATGTACAGACTTCTGTATTTCTAAACCTTTGAGTGATTACCTGCTCCCATTTTTGAAAACCCAGTGAGTTGTTAAAATGGAATTAAACATGTGTATTATATCATCAAACACGAGACTGGGGCAATGATTCACATTTTTAGTTACATCAGCAGTTCCAGTTTCTAGACGTGAGGCCACCTCAATGTATTTTACTCTTCAGTCCGTTATCACAGAGACTGTTTGAACTCTAAACCGGTGCTTACCGAATTATGCAATCACCGAGACTGAACATCCAAGACTTACAAATATAGAATTACAAACAAATCGAGGGACGAGTGATTTCAAAAACACTGATTAGCATTCATGCACATTACATTATCTGACTGATCAGTCTTGTTCACAGTCAGGGTTTTAGTTGCAACATCAGCAGCAAATGTGATTAGAAAATGACTGCATTATCATACAGTCTTGTGTTTTGCTGTTTCAAAATACAGCTCTGGACGAAAATAAGAGACCACTGCAAAAATGGGTGCAAATATTGAACTGAACAGCTTTGCTTTAGTTTTTAAAAACTGCTGACAATATTTTTCCTAATTTCCAAATGAAACTATTGTTCTTTAAAGCATCATTTTAAAGGAAATTTCATCAAAATAAGAGAAACGATGCATGTTTACAGGACAAAGAAAACAAATCTCTTGTTCACTCCAGCAAAACGGCAATAATTACCTTCGACGTACTTCTAGTATTGTTTTACCATCCATCTGGTCTCATTGTGAGAGGAGAGTGTTGATTACAGCATTGTTTTTATACTTTCCCCCCTTAAATAAGATGTGATTCAGGCGATCAGTAATCAGTACATCATAAAGCAGAATGAGGTGCTTGTGTAGGAATTTAACAGATGCTGGCATGGAATGATTGTCATGCACATAGAGATCTGGATTTAAAAATAAATCGC
>JBBIGA010000138.1:2886234-2912621 GCA_037576975.1 Alestes dentex
TTTTGTTTACTGCATTATTCCATGTGTTCCTTCATCATTTTGTTTGTTTTCAATATTAATCTACAATGTAGAAAATATTAAAAACAAAGAAAAAACATTGAATGAGAAGATGTGTCCAAACTTTTGACTGGTAGTGTATGTCATTTGATGTTTTTCTATAGAGGTAATTGATGGCATTGTAATGATTTATTATAATGCATATTATTGCAATTTATAATTATTATTCATAAATAATACTTGAATAAATATTGATGAGAGACATGTTGAACTTGGTGGTCCGCTGCATGAGTAAGTTTTACTCCTCTGTTCTGCGTTTGAGTCAGTGGTGGCCACCATGCGGGACATGGAGAAGCGCGAGGCTTTGGAGAGAGCCGCCGGAGAGACGCTGCGGAGGACCCTGGAGATCCGTCAGATGGACGTCTGCTGTGAGGATTCCATCCGGGAGTGTGTGAACAGCCTGCCGGAACGCCAGGTGGATGTTCTGGGTGAGGAAGAGCTAATCCTTTTTACTAGAAAGCTCATTTTTAAGGGCCGACCAAGAGTCTGGATGTGTAGCACAGTGTAGTAAATTGTTACAGTGATGCAGGTTTGTTAATAGCCATTACTGCTTCACACTCTGACGTTGTTTGGAGGGGGTTCCGTTTCATGAAAGACGTTTCAGGGACGTATAATCTGAGCCAGAATCTTGGGTGAGTACATTAAAATGATCACTAACTTACTTCGTCATACATTCAGTGTCGCTATACTGAGTTCATATGGTTGAATGTTATATAGCTTGGACAGCTCACCTGCTTTTGCTGGTCTGTGCACTTTGCACCCTTTTGTCCAACAAACAGCATCATTTTAGTTCAGCTGCAGCTTCATCTTCCTCATTATTTGCAACAAAAGGGAACTGACGCCAGCAGCTCAAACGGAGCTTTCACTGCCGTCGTCTCTTGTGTAATAAAGTATGTAACAGGAAAATTCATGAATCTCGTGTCCTCTGAGTTAATGCAATTGATATTTATTATCATGAGGCAAACAATTCGAATTGCTTTTAAAACATGAAACAAACAACTAAAAAATTGACACCTCATGCTGTCCTCGTCTTTTTTGCGGCAGTACAGGACCAGCCTGCCTGTGACTGGACGAGGGAAAGATCAAGGCAGTTAAATACTACATGCTTAAGATCCACACTGTTTTTCAGCTTTTGTTTCATTATCACAGCTCCTTTCTGTTCTCTGCAGTTTCACTACTCCGGCTCTTCTCAAGAGCGGCATTAGCTTTGGGGTGGAAAATAACCCTATTCCGACCCTGTATTTGGTGCCAGCGTGCGCACGTGTTTGTACTTTGCGACTGGCTCTCTAGCAGAGTGGATAAATCACTCTGCATGTGTATCTCATTGAAAGAAGCAGAGAAATTCAGTGGGAACTGCAGACTCTAAACTTTTCAACCGATACCACATCTGTGTTTGTAAGCAGTAGAAGAGACACTTTGTTATGCCTTGAATTTGATGTAACATCAATATTTTGCACACGCTCCAGTTTTGCACTACTTCGTTGAGGACCAGTATTCATGAGGCTACATGACACATACAGAAACCTTTCAGGACAACCGACATAAACCTACAGAAACTTTTATAAAGCCTTCATTGTCATAAAGGCTGCTTTAATCCATTTTAATATTCTTTGTGCTGCGATGATTTTGGGAAGTTCATCCCTGTTCCGTGTGCAGTGAGTAACGCGGGCGTGGGCATGATCGGGCCGCTGGAGTGCCAGAGTGTGGAGAACATGCAGGACCTCTTCAACACCAATTTCTTCGGGCTGGTGCGGCTGGTGAAGGAGGTGCTGCCGGACATGAAGAAGCGTCAGAGCGGCCACCTTGTGGTGATGAGCAGCGTCATGGGCATTCAGGGTACATACACTATCACACACTACATACGGGACAGGTGAGGAGAGTTTCCCCCATAAACCAATGCAGGTAACCAGCCAGCCAAGTTCAAATAACCTTGTCCGTGCGGTTTCTGACACTGTGAACCACATAAGCAAGTCTGTTTGAGGCCCATATTACAGAATACTCATTTTTCTCTCTTTTTTTAATGAGTGACTTCAACATTCATTTTGCAAACATCATTACAGTTTCAGAACACACCTTCCAAAATAGTACATTGTTTTTTTATGTCATGAAAGTCAGTCCATATATGTATATATATATATATATTCCTATTCAGCCTGCAGAGGAGATCTTATTCACACATATCTGTCTTAAAGGGACAGAAACAAAAACACAAGTTCAGTTCAAATAAGAAAGTTGGAAATTGTCATATAAAATTAAATTATAAGGTTATTAAAATGACACAAATGTTATAAGAATACAAGAAAAGTGTAGGATATGGACCCTGTAAGTACTTGACATGATTTGAGGCAACTGTGACGAGGGTGTAAGTTTCTAGTACTTGTTAGCTACATTATTAGCTTCATGGCTTCAGTTACATTCCCTGCCCTAATAAAGCCAAGTCTTTCTCCAATGATCAGTTTGAATAAGGTTTGCCAGAACAGATAAACATCAGTGTGGTCATTTTTCCACTGTCGTTGTCAATAAGAGTCATTCACTACAAATAGCACTTAGAAGAGGATCCACCACTGCATGCGCTCATCTCTGTTGCTTGCAGGCCTGCTCTTCAACGATGTCTACGCTGCCTCAAAATTCGCAGTAGAGGGCTTTTGTGAGAGCCTTGCTGTACAAGCTATGAAGTTTAACATTAAGTGAGTTACAGCAGTAGTCAAAGTAGTGCAAGCCTCTCTCAAACCAAGACCAATCAGTAGTAATGAATCCAAATTAGTATTTTCCATTATTTCCAGCACCTTCATTCATATCCATGTTTGGGTTTGTTCTGCAGTTCAGTTGAACTTCCCCTCTGTCTGCAGGATGACCCTGGTGGAGCCGGGGCCAGTGGTGACCGAGTTCGAGAAGAAGGTGTACGAAGAGGCGCAGGACATGGACCTGTCCGGCACAGACGAGGAGACGGCCAGGATCTTCCGTGAAATTTACCTGCCCAACTCCAGAAACGTGTTCTCCTCACTGGGCCAGACGGCAGAGGAGGTGGCGGAGGTGAGTAAATGCACTAAGGACTGAATCATTTCACAATAGGGACATAATAGCAACAATAGGGACTAACAGGGCCCTTTTGTCCTATCACAAGATTTTCTTTTGGAAAAACAACAACAACAACAACAACAATAATAATCATAATCATCATTATGAATAACAACAACAACAACAACAACAATAACAACAACAATAATAATAATAACTTATATAGCTCCTTTCTCAAACTCATGGTCGCTTCACAGATTACAACAGCCTAGTCCAAATTACAACACAGATTACAGAAGCAGGAAACAACAAATAGAGCAGAATCAAGAGTTTAGAGGCAGAGCACTGAGAGAAAAGATATGTTTTTAAATGGGTTGTGAAAGAAGCAAGAGAGGAAGCACTGCGAATTTTGGGAGTAAAGGAATTCCATAGTTTGGGAGCCACAACCCTAAAAGATCTACCACCCACTGAAGAGTGGAAATTTGGGGACCTCAAGCAAGCCAGTACCAGACGAACGTAAAGAACGAGGAGGAGTAAATGAGTGAAGCAGTTCAGTGAGGTAAAGGGGTGCAGAACCATGGAGAGCTTTACAGCTAATGAGAAGCAGCTCAAACTGAGTGCGGTATGATCTGGGTAAACAGTGAGGTTTATGGAGAAGTTTGGGAAAGTGTTCGGACTTCTAAGTAAACTGAAAACACGAGCGGGAGAGTTTTGCACATACTTTTCTGATCCAGATCCCCATGTATTTGTTAAACTCTGGCTTTCTGATTATGAATTCAGTTGTTTTCCTTTGCTGCACTAAAGACCTCTGGTGCTCAGGTTTGGAACATGACTGTGGGGATTTACTTCCCTTTGGCACAGAAGCATTAGTGATCAGACACCTGCTTTTGTGAATACCAGCTCTGGTGTTGTCTGAAGCAGCTCAGGTCATACTGTGTCCTAAACCACACGGAAGAGTCTGCACCACCCTAATGAAGATCTGGATATGGTGGCTATTGATTTTAGTGTTAGCAACATTGTTCTCATACCTCCGGTACTAAAGAGGAAAATACGCACTCCAGACTTCATCGACAACATCAGGGCTGAATGGAACAGCGTGTACATTTGAGTTTTCAGCAGAGTATTCTTTTAATATTTCCCTTCGCTAGAACTAAGGTGCCCCACCAAAAGCATGCAAAACAGATGAAGAATATTATTCCCGGCCATTTAAGTTCATAACTGGTTCTCTGCATTCAGGCAGGTTGCATCTCCAGATCAGACTGGAGCCTAAGGCGCTGGAGCCTGAGGCGGTGTGATTTGCATGCCTGGCACTGCGCAAGCCGATTTTAGAATCCCGATCCATGAAGCTCTTGATAAACAGTTCAGTGCTGGTGTTGCTTCTAGAAGCTATTTGGAGGTAGTCAGGTATAGTTTCATAGTTATAATTAGTGATATATATAATTAGTGATTATAAAATGACAATTATATACATGGCTGGAGGTTAGGGAGTTGCCCTTGTAATCGGAAGGTCGTGGGTTCGAATCCCCACGCACTGCTGTCCGGGCTGCCCAGTGCTTCTTTCAGTGAATGGGTTAAATGCAGAAAACAATTTCGTGTTGTTCACATCGCGTGCTGTGGACATTTTCCATGCACTTTACATATAAATATATATATATACACGTGTGTGTGTGTATGTATATAATAGTATTAATTTTCTTGTTTGTGTTACTTGAGTTTGTACATTCCTTGAGGACCTAAACCCTTTTAATCTGTTGCAGCAAACGCACCAGCTGATTGTAGCAAAGAATCCTCCATTTCGTCACCAGACCAACCGTCTGTACAAGCCCCTGACGGCCATGAAGCACGCGGACCCCACAGGCCGCCTGCCTATAGACGCCTTCTACAAGATGATCTTCCAGCACGACCGCATGTTCAATGCCAGCCTGGGTGTCATGCGCCTGCTCCAGAAGAGGATGGGGAAAACTAAAGCGTGAGAGAATCTTATGGAACATGAAGGAGGAAGACAGAGGAGGACGTCAAGGGAAGCTGAATAAAGGACTGCACGGGCCTGGCAGGTGTGGCAGAGACATGTTAGAAACAGTTCAAAACTAGTCAACTTACGGACTCCGGATCAAGAATCCCGATCTCTCTCACATCTGACAGGAACACCTGTCTTCTGTATAACATATAATTGTTTTAAATTACTGGAAAATGAAGTGCAAAATCAGACAACATTATAAATAAAATGTTTAAAGTCTAACATCTTCTAATGCTTGTTTTTGTCTAATGTAACTTCTGACTTCCAAATTGGTGGGGTGTAGTGGTTAATACAATAAAGGACACTGAACAGAAATGTAGTTCCCTACTGTTTTATTAGAAGTAACATATTTTACAACTTTTGTCTGTAGAAAGAAACAATGTGAAAAGGTGTTTATATACAATGATTTTAAACTACTTTAAACAAGTATAGAAATTAATAAAAAAAAAAAAAGCCAGAAAATATCTATGGCTGTACTAGTAAAGCAAGACAAAATATATATCAGTCACATCCTCGGTTTGAAAAATAATGCTAATAGAAAGTACACTTTTTGTCTTTTTTAGTACATAATCATTTTTTTTAGAAACATAAGACTTTTCTTACACAAAATAGACCTAAACGAGACAATTGTATTTACAAAAGATGCTGGGTTTATGACATGTCCAGAGCGCTGGGGGAAGACTGACAGCTAATGTAAAAAAAAAGGGAATTTAAGGTGGATGGTTTGTTGATGTTAACACTTAAAAAACGCTGAGGTCCAGAAGCAATTAACAAACAGAGCTTCAACACTTTCAGCAACACACTGGACTCATCTGTTACTGCTTAGCTTAGTGTTTCGTTTTTGTGTGTTCTGACTTCAGCCGGGGCAGTGAATGTGAGTGTTAAGGTAAAATCGTTCATTTTCAACAATCTTCTTAAACATCCATCCTTGTTTGGGTCTGACAGCTTTGAGGAACATCTAGCCTGATCCGATACCACAGCACACTGTGGGTCAGAACACATGGATCAGCTGGGACGGGATTCTTCCATGAGCGATAAGTGTCTGTGCCTGTTGCAGACAGCAGGGGGCAGCGCTACATAGCAGCGTCTGCTCCACTTGGACCACAAAAGGGCAGACGACCATCCCTCCAGGCTGGCCAGGTGGGGACTGCTAGAGATGCAGACGACGCTGCATGCTATATAACACCTCCCTGAGGAGTAACAGAGCGCTAGCAGCCCGCTGGTCACCTCTCCAGACATTCGCCCCCTCCACACACAGGCAGAGTTCGCATCTAACTAGCATGCTAATGCACCATGAGGCGGCCTTTTTACGGCCTGAATATGACTGGACCTTATACAAAGGACCAGGGTACGCTGATATCGAAGCCTAAAGGAATGGTTCAGTCAAAAATGTTTCTCATAACCAATGAAAGCATGAAAGAGCCATTTCTATTAGAGCCCTTAGCTTCTATTAGCCACATTAACATGACTGGACAACGCAGTCCTTCGTCTGGCAAACCAGGCCATACTCCTATAAGCCTCAAGGGACCAGGGGTCGGAACGCAACCAAAAATGCTTTCTTCTTGTTGGTTTTCAGCAGATGCTGTGGCAGTTTTGAAAAACAGGGCTCTGGACGAGACCAGAAGCCTGCTGGGGAGAGAAGCCGACCGCTAGCCGCCATTGGTGGGCAGCAAGCATGACTGTTCACCAGGAGAGAGACAGGTATCACAGTAGAGCGACAGAAAGCAGCAGCCTATAAAAACACAGCTTAGCACATCATAGTGATGCTCCAAAGGTAACCATGGTTATAACACACAGAATAAAAACAATACAAAACCCCCAAATAAATTCATACAGTTCATCTGAAAACAAACAAACAAAAAAAGATGAAAGGGCAGCGAATGACAGTTTTAAGTGTTGCCAAATGACCTCCGAGCAAGATGAAGGACTGGGTGAGGCGACAGAAGCCAGGCCCTTTTGGTCCGGTAATTACAGGTCAGCATTTCAGGATGTAAAACCAATCACTTCTCTTAATGTCAACACTCAAAACAGTTGCGTATTTCCTATTAGCAACAATGAACGTCAGTCTGCAGCAATGCAGTTTTGAAATGGCAGCCGTCACTTTACCCTTTACATGCTTGGCCTTAGAAGTGCTTTGAAGATGCCCCTCGACAATATTACACATCACTCCTACGGAATGTATCGTCTTACTTTATCGGATTTAAATATATCATCAATCTTGTCCAATTTATACATACCTGGAAATTTTGGGAGGTCGATTTTGTGGATTAATCCTGGCCTAAATAAATAATATCACTCAAAAGAGGCGAGACGCCCAGCTCTTTCTGTCTGTAACTTAAAATGATGAAAATCGTTGTTTTTAGCGTTAAAGGAAAAAACCGACACGCAGAATGAACTCTATTGCTGTAACAATTGTAAATGCACAATAGCTTCTGTTAAGCTCAAGTGCCTGGTGTAACAGGTATGGAGCAGCAAGGCAAGATACAACACACTCGACTGAGAACTGGAGACAGACAGAGCGAGAGGACACTCCCGCAAGGCAGTTTTTTTTTGAGGAATATGTCGAGACAATAAATAAAAAGAAAGGAATTTCCTTCAATTTTTTTTCTCTTAACTCTACTTTTAAAAAGTTTGTTAGTTTCAGATGAGCGTCCCCAAGTCTTTGAAATGAAAGACGTGGTATTTTCTTCTTCATATACTTTTTTTTAATAATAAAAAAAACAAGTCCATCTGTGACAGAACGTCTTACTTCATTAAATTGCCTTTTCTTTTTAAGACAACACAATTTTTTCCCTTTTACTCTTTTCATCTGCGGACGCCAACCGGCAGATGGGTCTTCTCCACGAACTCCAAGTCAATCCTTAATCCAATTAAAATCTTGGAAATGGGCTGACACGTGATTAAAAACAAACAAAAAAAAAAATACATGAGCCCTAGAGTGAGATTCTCTCCTGTACTCTCACCAGGTCCCTGAAGTTCTGCTTGCTTCACGCGAACACCTGCATCTTGCCGTTAGGCTCTGGGACGTGGGGGATCTGGGTCTGGGCGGGGCCAGTGACAGCCGGGCTGGGGCTGGCGTCGGACCAGTCGGACATTGGGGCGCAGTGGGGCGAGGGGCTGGACCAGGGCTCCGGAGATTCAGGAGAGGGGGTAAGGTAGGGGTGCTCGTTGGGCAGGTGCAGGTAATGCTTGGGTGTGGCATCCATGGCGGAGGTGTAGCTGTGCTGTGAGGGTGGAGTGGGGTAATCCTCTAAACCTGTGCTGCTGCTGCTGCTGCTGCTGCTGGCCTGGGTTGAGGGAGCCTGGGAGGTCTGAGGTGGAGCAGCCTGGCTCTGTGAGGGCTGTGGGGCTGGTGGAGGCTGGGGCTGCTGCTGCGGCTGACCTTGACCCTGCTGCTGCTGCTGCTGCTGGTAGAACGCTGGAGGATTCTGTGGCTGTTGTGGTGTTGGAGGTGTTGAGGAACCCATACTGGCCAAGCTTTGCTGGTTGCTGAGTGTGTGGCTGTGGATCTGCTGCTGCTCGGCTATGGAGGGCAGTTTGACGGGGCTGAGTGAGGGCGTGCTGGACACGGGGGTGGGCTGCAGCATGGGCTGTTGACTGCTGCGGAACACCTGCTGCTGGTGGATGAGTAAGTTAGGTTGCATGGCGCTGGGCGTCTGTGGGTGCATTGCTCCCTGGCCGCCTGCCGGGTGCACCATGCCAACCATGGGTTGGCCACACTGGGGCGAAGCGGGTATGCGGCTGTGCCAGTCGAAAGGCACGCTGACTGGGTTGACAATGCCCAGTCCCATGGCCATCTGCGCAGGGTTCAGGATGCAGCCATGGGCGGCCTGGGCCCCTTGCATGGACATGCGACTCTGCAAGGAAAGGCCAACATCAGCCAGGTCATTCAGACCAGCCATGGACACGGCAAAGGGACCACTGCTGCCATCCATCATGCTGCTGTGCACCATAGGAGTGCCTGGCACAGACATGGAGGTGTGGAAAAGGCCTGGGGAGGGCATGGCAGCTGGAGAGGTGGGGTTAGTGACGTATCCAGCGTTGCTAGCGCCCCCACGAGGCGAGTCCAGTGAATCGACGGGCGAGAGGGTCACAGAGCTTTCCAGCAGCGCACTCTGCATGTCCAGTGTCAGCTTCTTGTTCCGTGCCTTCACAGAATCCTTCAGACTGGACGTGTGCCCTGCACCCAAGCCTTTGGCACCTGGGCGACGGCTCTTCTTGCCCTGCGGGGCATTTTTCAGGCTGGGCAGGAAGCTGCTGGGGGGGCACATAAGGGGTGAAAGCGTGTGTCCCCCAGTCAGGTGGTGCCCGGCGGGTCCAGCATGGTTCTGTGGGCTTCGCACCGTGTTGTATTCGTCCAGCAGCTGCACAATGTCATGATGCATACGCTCTTGGGCAATGTCGCGTGGGAGCCTGTCCATGTGATCTGTGATCTCTCGGTTAGCAAAATGAGCTAGCAGCACCTTTACTGCCTCACAACTGCCTTCTCTGGCGGCCAGGAAAAGCGGGGTCTCCTCCTATGAATAAACAGAAATTCTCTTGAGAATAATGCCATAATACCAGCTACTGAGGGTAAACAAAATATTCAGGTAGTTTTGGACCACCATTACTGGGCTAGAATACCTTAAGGTCTTGCATATCTTTATTAGCTCCGTTCTTCAGGAGAGCAACAGTGGCTTCTACGTTATTCACAGCTGCTGCCCAGTGCAGTGCAGATTTTCCTGGAGGGTGAGAAGATCAACATGATCATTCCACGTCAAATGCATTCTAGCCATAACTGTCTCATGATACTTCTCATACACCTCAAGTGTGCAATGCAGTAAGAAAGGAAGAAAAGAAAAGACAAGATGACTAAAAAGGCTAAGTACTTCAGTTGAAAGATAATGAAGAAATGCCATTGCTAATGATGACAAAGGAAGCAGAATAAGAAAAACGGATGTAGTAAAAGCTCTAAGAGCATAACTGCACTCACCCAGCTCATCCACAGCATTCACATCAGCATGGCAGGTGATTAGCTCCTCCACCATGCCCTCCACAGCCAGTCTAGCTGCCAGAATAAGAGCTGTGGAACCATCATACATGCGTGCGTCCAGATCGGTCGCCCGTGTCCTTATCAAAATCTGGAAGGAGAAGCGGAGGGACATTAATTCCAGAATAAATCTAAGGTTACAAACATCACTATATGTAAGGAGAAGAAAGCCATGGTAACCCTTGGAGGTAAGATAGCTTTCTAGTACAAATTAAAATGACCTAACAACACTTCAATAACCTACAAACACACAGGAAGCTGCATGAACACATTGATGTACCTGGAAAACTCCCTGAGCGTCAGCGGCCACAGCTGCGTGAAGGGGTGTGCGGCCAGTGTTGTCCTGCGCGTTCGCATCCGCTCCAGCGTCCAGCAGCCTCTTCGCGGCATCAGCACGGGCGTAGCGGGCAGCCAGGTGCAGGGCAGTCTCTCCAGTCCGGTCTGTCTGTGCCCCCAGAGATGCCCCCTGGTAGATGAGGTCTGATATGATGTTGGCTGAGGATTCTTCTGAGTCGTCGTCTTCCGCCACCTCTGGCTCCAGCCCTCCGCCACAGAATGAGGCCAGCATCAGCGGAGTAAAGCCATCTATAGCAACACAAAATCATCAGTTAATCTGTCCAGTCTGTAATAGGTCACTCAAAGACATTCAACTCATTTAATTTCCCAAAATAATTTCAAAAGAGCTATATGCTGTTTTTTTGTCATACCTGGTCCCCGCACATTGACATCCATGCAGTCACCGTCAAACTCGCCCTGTGGAGGTGTGAGGGCCATGGAGGGAGGCATGCGGATGTCTGCGGCCGCTAGATGGTGCTGCGTCCACTGTCTGCTGTCCACGGCATCCTCGCTGTCTGAGAGAATACTGGGCTCCTCCACCTGCAACAAACACACATTACAATTGAAATCTTACTGCAATGACGGCAGGTTCACCACCAGAGGTCACTGTCTATACATGACTGTAGATGCATTGGACCCACCTGTAGTGTATTACAATGTATTATATTGTCATGTTATATCATGTTAGTCACCTCCGTACAAAGTCATGCATAAATAAAGCAGTATCTACATGTGTGTGTTTTGTATCTGTATTTTTCCTTCTGTTGTCACCTTTTCGGAATGTGTATCTCACCACGGATCACTAAGTTTTATTCAAATTAACTATGCAACTGAGTCTGTATTCTGTTTCGTAATTCTCAGTGTTACAAAATCTACTGCTGTGGCTCAAGACAAATGACTGTAAGCCAAATGGAAAATAAAAGACGGGTCACCTTTAGTCTCTTGGCCTCAGGACAGTCTGTGTCCATCCATTGGTCGCTGTGGTCCCCAAGTAAGGACTCCTCCACTGTCTTTGGCATGTGCCTGTAAACAGGGACAAAGGTAGCTTGATTAAACCAGTGAACTCCAGGTTTATAAGTCTAAAGTTGCCACAGCTTTTACCTCTCTTTATAGCCATTTTCTTGTATTTTATTTCTTCCACATGTAAAGTCCATTTAATGTCCATTCATATCATTTTATGTACCAAAAACAGTCCTAACTCATTTTCCAGCCTCTCTTTTTTTCCTTTGAATTGAACAGGCTGTTTTTGTCACGGTGCCATTATATGCAAATTGGCTCTGTTCTGATTGGTTGCCTGTATGATGCCTCTTTGAAAAGCAGTCTGGGTTGAAACACTTCTCATAACCTCATTGTGAATGGGCTAAACTGCTGTACGTTGAATTAATAACATCTTTATTGTTCAGTGATTAATTCTGCGGCATAATCTTAATCTGAGTGTTTTAAGATGAAATGACTCACTTCATGCCCAGAGCATCCTGCCCCACTGGCTCTCTGCGGTTCTTGTTGCTGCTGGTGTCTTTCTTAAGGAAGAATCCCTCTGGGAACCACAGTGTGCTGTGCTCGCGCTTACGCCGGGCGATCAGCATACCCACCACCAGGATGACCAGCAGGAAGAGTGCCGCCACACCCACCAGCAGCAGCTTACCCCACTCGGGCACATCGGTCGGGTTCCCTATTTTCTCACCTGAGGATGTGAGACACAGAGTTAACCCACTAAACAAATCAACTCACTGTGGTCAAGGGTTAGTAATAAAGTATGTAGCTATACGTGCTTGATGACTTGATGTTGATGATTACTCCCCAAGAGGCCATGCAATGTTTCACCACAAATATGTTGAAAATTCCCAAAACAAAATTGTTTCACATGACCCTTGGTTGTCAAATTGCAAACGATAACAAGCAATTTTAAACGAACGGGCTATTTTACAATGACAATAGCAACTAGATTTCTAAGAGCTGAACTGAACACTGAACACTGCGCTGAATATAAAGACCTGTGAATGGCTTCGTTAAGCCTTTTCTTTAAGCCCTCTACCTCAATGAATGAGGAGAGGAATGTGAATGTACTCACCACGGACTTCTTTGAGAGGGTATGGGAAGCGCAGCATTTCCCGAGCAGACAGGGCCCCCAAATATTCAGCTGCACTGTCCGCTGTGGGGAAACAGTTATCCGAATCTTGGGAGCAGAGGCGGTTATCAATCTCCAAGTACACAATGGACCTGAGAAGATGGAAAGAGGTACCATTAGTCAGAATACCACACCTGTACACCATGATTCCAAACTTTTGAACGATGGTGTAAAAGTACTGAACGGCACTGTATGTGTGCGTCACACTGCTTACCCAATGACCTCCGGTTTGGACATGAGCTCTCGTTTGATGCGTGCTTCACGGCGGGTGTAGGGCCGGATCATGGCGTCCCCGTTGTTGTCGAGGCGGAAGCGCAGGGACGTGCGCAGGATGCTGCTGAGTTTCTGCAGGAAGGCTGTCCCTGTCCGTAGCAGCTCCTCTGGAGGCAGCAGGACCACGATGACCAGCACGCCGTCTGCCAGGTCCTCAGGAACCGCCTTCGCACAGTCCAGACCGTCCCAGCCACACTCCTCATAATTACAGCCCTGATCACAGAGGCCGTCTGCGTAGTGGTCCATGCAATACGTCTCATAGACAGGACTGGGGTGGGAGAGAGTGAGATAAAAAAAAAACCCCAACTGATTTTAGTCTAAAACTAAAGATCTTTTTTAAACTCCAACAAACGCACAATTGGAATGCTGAACAAGCCTGGAAGAGAGCACCAACTGTGTCAGTTAACAAATGCTGGTGTTCACCAGCATTGTGCTGAATCTTGCAGGAGAAAGGGGTGACCAGTCTTCCCAGAGAAAGTGAGGTCAGTTACACTTTCTTAGACCCCCGGGCAAATGGCAGTTGGACCACTGTAGGAATTCTGCCTGTCTATGCTAAACGTATAAGCAGTCAGATAAAAGGCCAAGAAAATGGATGGTTACTTACTTGCAGACCTTCTCCTTGCTCCTGCAGTCAAAGTTGTCGTACAGGCAGTCTGCGTTATTGCAGGACTCATCGCACTGACTGTTGTTGAAGACGCGCCAGCACTGTGGGTCAGCACAGCGGGCCCAAGGGTTCACAGCCAGTGAACAGTCGCCTCCATCCCAGCGGCACATGAAGGTGTTGCACTCCTTATCACAGACGCCATCATTGGCCTTGCTGTAGCAGTCAGCTATGGGGCAGGAGGGCGCTGGCGGCTCCAGGGAGCGGGCCTCCTGCTCGCAGCGCTTCCCCTTCCAGCTCCCTACGCACTGGCAGCTAAAGAAAGGGAAGTTCGCCTCCTCAGTGCAGATTCCATTGTTGAGGCAGGGTTTGGAGGAGCAGCTCCTGTTGCTGCGGTTTTGACACTGTGGCCCAGCGTAACCCTGCTGGCAGGAGCAGCGTGCTCCTCGAGGCGTCAGGGTGCAGGTGCCCCCATTATAGCAGGACAGTTCTCTGCAGGACATGCTGCGCTCGCAGTTAGTCCCTGCATAGCCCTGCGAGAGAAGGAGAGACAGAAATGACGGGTTGTTTTTATCAAGTTTATCTGGGTTCAAAATGTTTGGTGTTTTTGATTGCTTGAGCTATGTTTCATGCAAATAAATTGTCGACGGGATTGCATTTAACCTTTGATGACATTTTTAACTTCCCACATAAATGTGAAAGATGAGCGAACGGCTTGCTTGTTTTTGCTGATTGTGAAACAAGCAAGAAGAAAAAAGAGGGAACGGACAAAGAGGAGAAAGATTAACCCGCTGCTTACTCACCAGCTGACAGGTGCAGACGTATCCCAGAGGTGAGCCGCTGGACGTTGAACATGCTCCTCCGTTCTTACAAGGCTGAGACTCGCACACGCCAAACCTGTTCTGACAGCCTCGACCTTGACATGCACACGCAATCAAGCTGGTTAGAGACTCGCAAATCCCAACTCAGTGACACACACTTCCATGCAAAATCACACTCAATCATAAAGCCCCAGAACTCTTCTGTACCTGTGTAACCCTCCTTGCAGACACACTGGTAGTCATTAGGCAGCTGAATGCAGTCCAGACTGTTGGCGGGGTTGCAAGGGTTGGAGTGGCACTCGTTTATGTCTCCCTCACAGCGTTCGCCCGTGAAGCCCGGAGGGCAGTTACAGCGATAGCCACCCACCCGGTCCACACAGGTTCCGTTGTTCTGACATTTGGGCATGCCACGAGGCCTGCTGGGAGTGGCACAGTCGTCCTCGTTTATCTCACACAGGACCCCTAGGAAAAGAAATTTAACGTTAAGAATTATACTATTACGTGAAATTAAGTTTTCACTGCCGTCCAGTTTTCCTCCCACATGCCAGACATTGCTAACTCCGCACACTCCAACCACTCTCTCGTCCAGTGTTTCCCTCTCTTACTGGAAACCGGGTCCAGGTCATTAGTAAGGACCTGTCCCAGATATATCTGAATAATGTAACTATACACCATGACTCGCTTCAGTTAATCTGTAGATCTGTGTATATTGTTTTTTTTTTCTTTGTTAAATGAAAGTTAGTAACTCAAATAAAAAAATATTCTGATTCTTTGTTTTTTTGGAGCTTCCAAGGGTGCGTACACCTACCCAGTGTTCCAGGAGGGCAGGAGCAGATGTAGTGGCCCACCAGATCAATGCAGGTTCCCCCGTTCTGGCAGGGGTGAGAGCGGCACTCGTTTATCTCCCTCTCGCAGTTCTGCCCCTCATACCCTGGCAAACACTGAGAGGAAGAGAGACGAGTGAGTGGACCGATCCTTGCGGTTAATTACAGAGTGTGGTTGCAGAACTCATTTCATACTGTCACTCACATCACATGTGTATTGTCCCACATAGCCTCTGCATGTGGCGCCATTGAGGCAGGGCTTGTCCTCGCAGTGGTCCACCTCACTCTCACAGTAGCTGCCGGTGTAATCTACCGGACACTTGCAGTAGTGTGTGTTTCCAGTGTTCACACAGTGGCCGCCATGATGACAAAGCTCATCTGCTTGAAGACCTGTGGCAGTGAAAATGTTCCATCAGCTAAAGTGAACACATTAAAAGTAGGCAGGGGTGCTTCTGAATACTTACAATAAATGAAAACGAACAGATGTAATTCAGTACTGGGGGCTTTAAGTGAATACTGTTTTAATACATGTGATTCAGCTAATAAGGCAGGTACCAAGTCTTTCCAGAGATTAACTGAGACCACACGTACCCCTCTGTATGGCAGCCACCTCGCAGGAGACCCCTGGGATGTCGCAGTGACGTCCAGACCAGCCCCCCACGCAGTCGCAGGTGAAGGAGCCATCTTTAGGCCTGCAGCGTCCGCCATTCTGGCAGGGGTTGGAGCGTCTGCACCAGTCCACGGACATCTGTCCGGCAACACAGACACTTAGACTGACTGAAACAGGCCAGCTTTTAAAGTTCTTGATGCTCAATGATGCTCTTACTGTTTTGTTTCATACTGGTAATATACAGAGCTGTGCAAAAGTTTGACACCTTGGATTTAAAAAGCCATTAATCTAAGCAGTGAGCATTTAATAATTCAAAAGAACACTAATCTTCAAATAAATGCAAATAACATTTCAACAGTAAGCACTGTAATATGTGCTTTAAACCATTTTCAAACCTTTCCTTGTGCCAGCCCAGCATTATCATCCAACATCCATTTTGCTTAATCAATACTTAAATTACAAATGCTTGTTACTTTTTACTGAATTTCTGTTTACTTGTGTTTGTAACACTATATTTGCATTTACTGAATGAGAATTTTTTTCTTAATTTTACTGAATTATTATTTTTAAAATTTGTCCAGGAATGTTCACACTAAGGGGCAGCTGATTTTTTTAAAAAAAAAAAAGGAACATTTAGAGACTAAAATGATATAGTTATGTTAAAACTATTTAGTATGTTAGGAGTGACTCAAAAGTTCTGAGGTGAGAAATGTCCACTTTTTGTCCCTTTTTTGTTGCCTGAGGAACTCCAAAGCTGGTTTGAGCTAACCAAAGGAAAAACCAAGCTGCTGGATCAAACTCCTGGCAAGGATTTTACTCTGTGGATCTGAGTTTTCCACTTCTGGAAAAGTTGCTATACGAACAAAATTAAAAGGTTTGGAAATATCAACCAGTGACTCGTATGTAATTATTTCCAATCTAATGTGTGGGAGTGAGGTTTGGGGTGTGTACCTGGCAGCGGCTGCCGGTGTAGCCCTTTGGGCAGGAGCAGCGGAAGGACCCCATACCATCCTGGCACATTCCTCCGTTGAGGCAGGGCCGCGAGTCGCACTCGTTCACCTCGTACTGACAGTGTTCTCCGGTGAAGCCTGAGCGGCATGTGCAGGAGAAGCCATTGATCTTATCCACGCAGGTACCGCCGTTAAAGCACGAGCTGTAAGACACACGAGCAGAGCAGTTAAGACCACATCTGACCACACGTGACCACTCCTGACTGTACTGACCTGTTCTCATTCGAAAAAAAAAAAAAAAAAAAAGACATTTTATATAAGCTTCTTTAACACGGTTACCATTTTGGAGATGCCAAGTTTTCTCATGGCATCGACAGCATGTCTGGTCTAGAAAGGGAAACAGCAGCTAAACAGTTTGTTCCACATAGAGGACATTTAGAGACCGGCCCCTCACCTCTCTGTGCAGTCGGGTATGTTGGTCTCGCAGTGCAGGCCAGTGAAGCCTGGCTTGCAGGTGCAGGTGTAGCTGTTGACATAGTCGGTGCAGGTGCCACCATTCTTGCAGGGGGCGCTCTGGCACTCGTCCACCTCGACGGCACAGTACTTGCCCGTGAAGCCGGGAAGGCAGGTGCAGTAAAAGGTGTCGATGCCGTCTGTGCATGAGCCTCCGCTTAGACACGGGTCTGCGGGGGGGCGGAGCAGAAGCACACAGAGACTCAGGAACAGTGTAACAGATGCTGTATTATAGAGAATGACAGAACAGTGTTTAGTGTGTTTCTGTGCCAACTCTGCAGACCAACAGCACTTGCTGGAGCTGATGGATGTCCTTGGTGACCAATCAGTCCTCTCGTTTACCTCTTATACATCGTTTCTGGTTTATTTAAAAAAACCTCAGGCCCTTACCCTCTTAACTGCTTGCCCTTACTTGTGTATTAACCTCTGACTTTTTTCTTTTGACAGGGTTTGCTAAGGTGTGTAACTTAACTGGCAGTAACTTGGTAATAAGCAGGAGTTGATCTTGGTGTAGCTTTACAGGTATGAAGAACGGACATTGACCATTTAAGCACTGATGTACGTCGCTCTGGATAAGAGCGTCTGCTAAATGCCGTAAACGTAAACGTAAGCATGATGTAATTCTTTTCTCACAGCAGATGTGAACATAAAGGCACAGATTATTACGTGTTTTGCATCATCTTGTAGTGTCTAAGTGTATAAGAACCGCGGCACAGGTGTCAGCAGAGCTTAATGAGGGGCCTGGGGAGCTGAACGTGAAAGAGCAGGGAAGACAACTGAATTATTTATAAAAACTCCAGCAGAACCTGATTTGACTCACTTGGGAGGCAGTCGTTGATGTCGGTTTCACAGTTGGGTCCAGTGTATCCACCGCGGCATGAGCACACATAGCCGCCTTCGGTGTTGGTGCAGGTGCCACGATTCTTGCATGGATTCGATGCACACTCGTTCACATCAATAGTACACAGCTGGCCTGTGGAGAGGGCAGAGCAAGATCAGCTGTCTGCTAATGTTTGTCCTGCTCATTTTCAAAGCATGTTCATTTATCCTGCTCTTTTCACCTTCCTTTTATGTGAACCAAAAACGTATCCCATTCTGGGTGATCTAAAGGCGTGTTACATTTATTCAGCTATTGGGATGGGCCGTTAACCGGGCTGGTGTGGTGCACGCCTTCTAGTTTCCGTTTCCACGCTCTCATGGAGATCTTAATTCAGAAAAACTGCTTTATGATTAAGTATCAAGTCTTTGATCACAATTATGTGACTGTATTTATATTGCAATACAACTGTTACCTGTAAGTTTGCCTTTATTTTAAAGATTAAATCTCACAACTCAAAGGGCCATTTTTGTTTAAAACGTTGACTGAATATTTGCTAACTCTAGTAAACTCTTAATAAATTGGATAAAAATAAATAATCTCTCACCGACCAAAGCATTTTGTGTACACAGCATAGTGTATTTAGTGCTATGAGTTTTCGGAGTATTTTTGACTTATGCCATATTTCATTGTCTTTGTGTCTCCGTGTGTTTGTGCAGTTGTAGTATAAGCAGTTATCTCTGGGATAAATAGTTTTCTGATTCTGATTTTTAAATACCAGACGTGACGGAGTTCCCATGTGCACGTACTCATACTTGCGGAACACTGCACTAGGAAAACGGGGTCACTCACCCTGCCATCCTGGCTGGCAGCTGCACTGGTAGCCGAGGTAGTCAGGTGTGTGCGTGCAGAGGGCGTGGTTGGCGCAGGGATTCGGCGAGCAGGGCGTGAGCACCTCAGCACAGGTGGGCCCGCTGTAGGGCGGCTCACACAGACAGGTGAAACTGGCCACTCCGTCCACGCACGTGCCCTGATTCAGGCAGGGGCTGGACGCACATTCGTTAATGTTCGCCTGACACAGGTTACCTGAGAAGCAGAAAAAAAAGAGAGGAAGAGACGAGGAGAGCAACAGAGGGTGAAAGTGGGAGAGAAAGAGAGACGATATGTAGATGCGGGCACGAAAACCAATAACCACAGACACGTAAAAACCATTGGATCACCCAGTAGGGGGCGATGCAGTTCAAATCATGGGGTGGGGAGACATTTTAATCCCTTTCCTTAAACGAACAGAACACGCATGAGAACTGCAGGAGCTCTTTAAAACATTCAAATTCATACACAGTTTTATAACCCATCTTCTTAGAAGGAGTCTGAGAGCCTTGATATAGATTATGAATTAAAGGGAGATTAAATAAATAACTCTTGATTAAATAATACTCTTAGTACTTACAATTATCTTTCAGTAATACTTTTGAAGGACAGGTCTAGGTTTGATCTGTGTCAGGAGTGTCGGCTTTGTCATGTATTTTAAGTTAAGGGAATTAGCCGGATAAAGAAGGCGCCACACCCACCTCGGAAGCCCCGTCGGCACTTGCAGATGAAGCCGTTGAGCTGGTCGAGGCAAGTGCCAGCGTTTTGGCAGGGGTTGGGAAGGCAGTCGTTTCGGTCCAAGTCACAGTTCTTATCCATCCAGCCCGGCTCACAGTCACAGTGGTACCTGCGCAACACAACACAGTCATTTACTGTCACTCTTACTCATTCCCACCTATCTATTGCTCAGTCACGAAGAAGACTGATAAACACTGGTAAGTTGGAAAACAGTGAATAAGACCTAGCAACTGGCTGGCATGACATAAAGCTATGTTTATGTTCTCTATTCATGCCAAGCATATCCCTTAATGAATGAATGAAACGAGTGGAATGAGTGAAAGCTAAATTTAAGTCTCTAAATCTTAAGAGATAACGTTTCTAAAGTAACAGTAATGAGATGTTCAGTGACAGGTTTATACTAATATTAGTGTAAACCTTTCTTCATGATGTTATATTAATGTTGTTTCAACTCGTTTCTTTTTTTTAGGGAACATTCAAATTTGGGGAATCAAAGTTTACACAAACAAAACTGAACATCAGGACGGCAATTTCAGAGCAAAAAATTGTTCACTGCCACCATGTGAATGATATAATGATACACTGAAGCTTCTGTTTGTTATTAAATAGAACAAGCTGTAGTGGGTACCCGGTGGGATCCTCTCTGCAGGCTCCGTGCACACAGGGGCTGCTGCTGCACTCGTCCACGTGTGAGTAGCAGTACGGCTCGTGGAACCCGGCTGGACACAGGCAGCGGAAGCCGTTCTCCTCGTCCACACAGGTGCCTCCATTTTTGCATGGGTTTGATGAGCACTCGTCCAGCTCCACGTTACACTGGGGGCCTGAGAATAAGAGACTAATGTTAATGACAGTAATGCCGTACTTCTTTAACATCTCGAGAAGTTTATCCTAAATCGTGTCTCTTCAGGTCATATAGTCTTATCTATGAAACCTGATCCTTTAGTTTAGCCTCCTTTAATTTTTTTTAAACATGGCTACGGCTCCGACTGAAGAAATCTTACCAGTGAAGCCGGGTTTGCACACACAGTCATAACGGTTAATGCCGTCCTTGCAGATGCCATATTCACATGGATTGCTGGCACAGTCATCATAGTTGATTTCACAGTTGGTGCCTGCAACAAAAATCAGCGTTCAGTACTGTTTTCCACTCATCCTAGTAAAGGGTCCCGATCTATTTCAGTCCAGCTTTCCTTTAACTTACAAAGCAGTGACTCATTTTTGACACCATGATTCAGTTTCTCCTTTGTAGTCAAAACTGTGCGCTGAAGTCTCGCATTTCTCTCACCTGACGTGCCGTGCTGGCACTGGCAGATGTATTTGTTGACCAGGTCCACACACTTGCCGCCGTTCTGGCAGGGGTTGCTGTGGCATTCATTCAGCTGGTTCTCGCAGCGGTAGCCTGTATAGCCGGGCACGCAGTTACAGGTGTAGCTGGCGATGCCGTCCACACAAGTGCCATGGTGGCAGGGGTCGGGCTGGCAGTTGTCAATGTTGCTCTCGCAGAGTCTGCCCTCGAATCCTGGAGCCAGGACATGGACACAGAGTCGGAATCACTTTAATGATCATGTATTAAGAGCATCAAGCGCATGGGGGTGATTCAAATTCATAAACTTTGGGAATGTCAGAATATAATACAATAACACGGTGGCGACTCAGACATGCGCTCATTCAACACAACGGCCGGGACGGCGTCTCTCGCGCCGTCTTTTCTCGCAGCTCTACTGCGTTTCACACACCGGTCCAGCCCCTGCTATTCATGGTTTTGTCTGCCATGTGAAGACTTCCTCCCTTTCCTTCGCACACTCCCTCTCACCCTCGCCCTCCACCTCTCTCCCAGAGTTTCTCTCTTCTTTTGTAATCCGTAAACTTCCAATTCCTTTTCCTCAATTTCTGTCTGCACGTTTTTTTTCCCCCCTTCTTTCGAAAGTTCCTTTCTACTTCCTCTGTTTCCTTCGCTCTCTCTCTCCCTCTCTCTTTCTCTCTCACTGCTGAAAGGTCCTACAGTGTGGTGCCCGGGTTCCTGTGGTTTCCATGCCGACAGGAGTGGGACAGGGCCGGGCCGGGCCGGGCCGCCAGGGAGGGTAGAGGGTGCCTTTCATTGGGCCTCACAGAACTGCTTTTGTCCCAGAAAGCAGTAGGACAATACCCTGCACCCCTGCTAACGGGACAACTCCACGCAGCAGAACAGGAGCAGCAGAATACCAAGCAGCTGGCTTCCCCAGACAATACCTCACCCTGCACACACCGCACTTTTCTCCTCACAAACATGCATACGGTCAAACTCGTGCATATATTTACACTCTATGAACACTATATTGTTTCGCTACATATATACAGTGCCAGTCAAAGGAGTTTGGACAAACTGAGCCTTAAAATTTTTTTTTTCCCTCATTTGTCCACAATTTAGCGATAAGAGCAAACACATAAAAAAATCCAAAATGAGTGACCAAAATGCATAAAAATAAATTAAAACAGTCTTTTGCATGAAGCTTCTTCATAGTAGACCCCCTTTAATGCTGGTCTGAAAAAGTTTAACATATGCTCCTTAAGAGGAGACCTTGTCGGAATCTGAAAACTACTTGTTGAAGTGGGACTTCCTAAAATGACATTTTAATTGTGTTATTTAATTTTATTTGCCCATATATCCACACATAGGCATCAGTGTCACTTAATATATATATATATATATATATATATATATATATATGTCTCATAATAAATTTGCAAGGGATTTAAGGAGTCTTTTGATCAAGATGTCTTTAGGATGAAGAAAAAAAACATTAAGTCAAGTGTGTTCTAACCTCCTGACTGCCTGTGTGTTTATATCCATGTTGGACACTTTACCTACACATCAATAACTAGGCGTATGTTTATATCGGACACATTCACGCAGTCGTGTACCACTACATGCACTTGGCCTCATGGAGAATTTGCTCAATGGGGTCCGTGAGGACGACAGACGACACATTCCACCAAACGGGACAATGTGAAGGGGGCTGCTGGGAGTTTTGGGTCGCTCCATACGGCGCTGTGTGGGTCTGTTATTGTAGGCTACAGATGAGCAGATGTCGGGGTGACGGCAGAGCGTAACCCCCGTCTTCAGCAGCTGCTGGCCCTGAGTGACCCTGTGATCCCCGAGGTCCGGCGGGGGAAGAGGGGGATTAAGAGCCCGTCGACAGTCTGATCAGCGCTGCATAAAGGGAGGCATCTGACCTCCGCATCAGACTCATTTTCAGTGCAGGCGCAGGTGTGTGGCCAGTCTGACGCTGATATTGACTTGAACTCTGGAGATGCTGGACGCCACCAGGGGGTGGGGGGGTGGGGTTATGTAGGGGTATAAATCTCTGATCTCACAACAATTAAATTACAATTCCTTAGGACACAATTCAATGCTTTTTTTTTTACCACAATTTAAATATGATTTGATTGTTCAAGCACAATTTAGAACTATATTTCAACATATACACGTGCAAATATGACAGAATATGCTACGAGTGCCAGAGTATGCAAATGTGACAGAATATGCTAGGATTTTGGAAACAGTTTTCACACTTGAAAATAACCCCTGGGTTTTGCTTTGGCCAAAACATTAGCCTGTATTTTCTTGACTGTTTGAAATTGATTCCAAAATCAAAGTTGAACCACCACCTTCAGACTGATGCTCCAATGCATTTTCCACCTCTGTAAAACTGTAAAAACTGTAAAGCCACTTAATTTGGAGTCTGGATCCAGATTTGTACACACAATGGCCTACCTTCAGCGCAGCGGCACTCGTAGCCGTTGGGTCGGTCGATGCACTTGGCTCCGTTCTGGCAGGGTGTGCTGGCACACTCATCTATGTCAATCTGACACATGGTGCCGGTGAAGCCTGGGACAGGCAAACATAGAGGTCAGGGGTCACACTAAGGCAGCAAAGGGTCACTGTGCTCGGCTATAGAGGGCAGAGGTGCC
Organism: Alestes dentex; assembly: GCA_037576975.1. NCBI lineage: Eukaryota > Metazoa > Chordata > Actinopteri > Characiformes > Alestidae > Alestes > Alestes dentex. Next base: position 2,909,788 of record JBBIGA010000138.1, read on the forward strand.
GGGCCCTGGTTTCGGTTGTGTGGACAGAGCTTGGGCCACAGGCACTAACCAAGCTGTGACCAGTTATGTGGTTAACAAAGTCCGCATTTGGTTAATCCCTTAAACTTAAACTCTGAGGGGCTGTTGGACAGTCTGCACTTTTTACTCTCATAACTACTTTTCACAGTCATTCCGTGACGATGAGCCTTAAAGGAATAACACCTTGTTTTTAACCTGGTCTTTGCCACGTCTGTAGAACACAATTACTACAGGTAACATTAGTGGCTAAAGTGGTTTTCGTCCCCCTTCTGTTGACTCATGCAGACAGTTAAACTAAGTGAAAGAAGAGGATTTACACACTGCAAAATAAGCAGTAAAGCATGGCAGCTGTGGTTTTCAGCCATTCAACAAGTGCACTAGTTCTAGTCGGAGCATATTTCTGCACTAGTAAATGCACTGGTTTGCGCTGAGCTTTTAATTAACTGGCTGGCATGTGTAGGATGGGAAAAACGTGCACTAGGGCTAAGTAAGAGCAATCTATAGACAGGGGCCCCCGTGGAAAACGTCCATTTCTGCATGGACAGAATGCGGCATGTTGATTAACAGTGTTGTGATGGGATCTTGTGCGGCGATGCTTGGGGCAGGAGGTTAGAGGCGGGCGGGGGGGGAGGGTGGATTGGAATTGTTTTCTCCATGCGCCAGAAAAGCCCCCCCCAGCCCATTCCACTCCTAGCACAAGCTCTGCCGACTCAATAGCTAGATGGGGGGTTTATGGGGGGGTTGTCTGCCCCAGATGTAAATTGCAGACCAGGAAAAGAATCTCATTAGCAGGACTGCTGTTATCCCCCATCCGCCTAAACCATGCCGTCCCCTTCTTCAGCACTATGGACGAGTGGGGGATGGTTTTTTGGGGAGGGTGGGGGGCACAATGGTGCCTTTGTCCCGGCACGCAGCCCCGCTGAACCCAAAGGCCCGGCTCTTATGAGTAATTACACACAGCATCAGACCGGCAGCAGAAGCAGCACCAGTCTACTATTAATTGACTTAAACATTCCACAAGTGGCCTCGCACTCTTGACAATTTTGCAGATATCCTGGCGGGTCTGTGTGTGGGGGGCTGACAGGTCCTCCTACCTGGCTGGCAGGTGCAGGTGAAGCCATTGACCAGATCTCTGCAGATGCCGTCGTTTACACATGGGTTGCTCTCGCACTCGTCAATATCCACCTCACAGTGTGTACCCATGTAGCCTGAGCAGGACACATACAAACACCCACGTCATTCACAAAGCAGCAGCAACAGTTTGTTTAAAACCCCATAATGCAGTTGGTGAGACTAGACTTCACCTATTCCGTCTCATACGTACATATTAGTTCATTACTAGGGACTGCATGAATTATTATCACCAAATAATAGGCCTAACGATTACTATTTTTAAGATCATTAACTAAATAATGATCAGTGACCCACAAAAGTCACATGCACTGCCAGTTATAACAATTAATTTTAATATGCGTTGTATTTTGCATTACATGTTGTAATTTGATATCAGTTATTTTTTTCTCAAAGCTCACTGAATCAAGTAATAGCACACGAATCAGAATAAGAACTCTGTTTAGATTTTGACCAAAAAAGTTGAGTAAAGAATTACAATCCTTTACGTTTGTCATGTTTTTGTGTCACATGGAAAAACAAACGGTAAAAGTCAGCTGCACAGGGTTGATAAACCACTTGTGTAACTGTAATTGTCTAATTAAACCAGAATACTATACTACAATGAAAATGACTACACTAGACTAAGGATTAAAGTAGGTTACATGCAAACCCGCCTCGAAGGCCTTCTTACAATGCCAGAGGCCCAAAGAACAGGCTACACTACAAATTCATGTCCCAGAGGTTATGGGTAATGGTTCTATGTGTACACACTGGGGCCTCTCCTTTGAGTACGACCTCCACTCCCTACTGTCTGTGACATGACCCCGCAGCACCATAGTGCTCGATCTCTCAGTAGGACACTAGCATGTCCCAGAACCAGCAGCTCATCCTGCTCTACTGCTTCAACCCTTGAAAATATGGAGGAAGGCATGGGCAGCAGCAGCAGCAGTGTCACGGAATTAGAACTGAACAAGCCACAGGCCCACAGTTGCCGACAAGAGGAGGATGGAGAGGAAGAGGTGTCTGTGGAAATGAAAGGGGTTTTGCGGAGGGGGGGGTTGGGGGGTTGGGGAAAAGCGCTGGGAAAAAGTTTGCGCTCTCTCTCTCTGTGCGAGGGGCACAGAGAGGAGCACAGAGGGGCCCTATTGTTGCCGTCCATTCCCACCACTCCACTGCTCATTATCATGCAACACACACTCCTCCCCCAACCCCTCTCTCTCTCTCCCTGCTAGCCCTATAGACCTCACACTCCCGGCCCTCATTTGTATAGTCCCCAAGACCCTGGGACGCATGTAAGTGCTGGGTATGGAACTTCTGAGAGTGTGTATGCGTCTGCGAGTGTGTGTGCTGAGGACGAGGAGAGCGTCGGGCTGTCGCTGGATCATTTTTACACACCCGTGATGCTGCTGCGATACCAGAAGTGGCTCCGTGGCTCACCCCCACTGCTCACCAACTGAGCAAGGTTATGTAACACACTTATGAGCAGAATTACTTGTTGCTCCCTCAGCAAATCTACAGCTCAAAAGACTTTAATGTACAGTACTGCAGAAACATCTGAAATATATATATAGAGCCGTTATCCTCTCCATAAAATACTATGAATAATTAATTTAGACCTGACAGTGTGTTAGCTTAACTATTTAGTAAGCCCAGTAATTATGGTTACCAGTACCAGTATGGTTCAACGAATCAAATATATATAA
>JBBIGA010000138.1:2912796-2915296 GCA_037576975.1 Alestes dentex
ACACTTAATCAGTTAAAACTCACTACCCAACCTAAAACACACTTAATGGTCAGATGAATAGTATTAAACTATTCTTCTGACTTGCACAGTCCTGTAAAAGCTTGGGGTTGTCTGGTTTACAGCATGGTAGTGGCAGTGTGGTATGGCTTTGAGGTGTACCGGGCATGCAGATGCAGGTGAACTCTCCAATGCGGTCCAGGCAGGTAGCATCATTCAGGCAGGGCATGGACAGGCACTCATTAATGTCAATCTCGCAGCGAGGGCCTGTGTAGCCTCGGCCGCACTGGCATTGGAAGGAACCCTCCGTGTTCACACACTTTCCAAAGTGTTCGCATGGGTTCGCACCTGACAGAGAGAGAGAAGGAGAGAAAGTTAGTGACTGATTAACAGTTTATTCACTTTCAACAATTGATCGACAGAAAAAAAAATCAGATAGCGGAAGACTGTAGTGTAAATATACCGATAGAGCACTCGTCCATGTCTTGGTTGCAGGCTCCGCCGATGAAGCCGGCAGGGCAGGTGCAGATGGCCCGACCGTTCAGCGGGTTGGTGTCACACACTGCACCCTCGTTACAGGGGTTACTGACGCATGCGTCGTCCAGGTGACACAGCAGACCTGCGGGTTCAGAGAACAGCTGGGTCAGGACAAAGTAAGTGGGATGGTGGGTAAAAGAACGTGTGTCTGAGTGAAAGGAGGAGAGACAGTACCGGTCTTGCCCACAGGACACTCGCAGTAAAACGAGGCCACGCGGTCGTGGCAGGTTGCTCCGTTAAAGCACACGGCCGTGGCACAGTCGTCGATGTTCTCGCTGCAGTCGTTGCCTGTCCATCCATTTACACACACGCATGTGTGGCCGCCGATGGTATTGAAGCAGGTGCCGCCGTTGTGGCAGGCGTTTGGCTGCATAAGGCACTCATTCACATCTTCAGCACAGTACTGACCTGAGAACACACACACACACACACACACACACACAGTTATGTACATGTCATGACTCATTCTATGAGGACATGGCGAAAAAGGGCACAGAGGGTCCCATACCTGTCCACTCAGGTGGGCACTGGCAGTTGTAAGTGTTGACCCCGTCCACACAGGTCCCTCCGTTCATGCACTTGTGGCCAGGACAGTCATTTACATTTACCTCGCAGTTAAGGCCACCAAAACCTGCAAGGGACAAAACAGCTGTAGCTCAGAGGGAAACAGAGAAAAAAATTCAATCTATGGAAAAACTCAGCGCACACTTCATAACTCTCCCTGACACACACTCTCTGTGAGCTGGGGTCGCTAGCAGGAGTTAATAAAGGGTCCAGTGGGTGTTGGAGTGTTTACATGTTCTCCTGGCGGTTCCCACCGTGGCGCAGCAGAACCCTCCTGCGCTGGGCCACCCTCCCTGCCGGCTTTGCTTGTTTTAGATTCGCTCACAGTTTCAATGACTTCCTCTCTGGCGAGAGCCATTTCCTGTCCCTCTCCCCAGAGAAATGCAGGAGGGTCATAAAGTAAATTCCTCCTTGATACTGAGCAGCCTCTTTCTCTCTCTTATTCTCTTTTACTCTCTCCTTCCCGTCTCTCTCTGCGCTATTTATAGCAGGCAGCAGTTTGACCTATAGCAGACCTATAGCAGCAGAACTAGCCTGGGAAAACCTGCAGCGTCGAGGAGGAGAACCCGAGCTTTGGGGAGGACACACATGTGGGAGCGTGGGAATATGACTGTGGGAGTGTGTGTGCTTATGTGTGTGTGTGTGTGTTTATGTGTGCATTAGGAATGAGCAACTTAACCATTTTTTCTATCCATACTTTCACACAAGCAGCATTTAATTATTCCAAAGAAAAGTAACATTTATATTTAGTTATGGAGATCATAGTATTTATGTGTACTTTTTTGTACTTAGATCGTGTACTTATTTTCACTTAAAATGTCCCCGTGCTTCAGCTGCCAGGGCATAATCTCAGGTTTCTTAGTGCCATAAGATAACATTACTGCTTTTAATTTTTCATTCCAAAGTTCACATAATTAATAACTACTCAACTGCTGGACAATGACTGCAGTGAACATGTTAACTTATTTTGGTATTAGTTATTAACATAGTACGTTACTTATACAGGTAACATACTATATTAATAACTAATGCCAAAATAAGTTTGTCCAACCATGTATTTGAATAATCACACCTATCCTCATCCTTTGTGTGTGTGTGTGTGTGTGCGTGTGTGTGTGTGTGTGTGTGTTCATCTGCATGTACCTGGCAGGCAGGCACATTCGTAGGTGTGGTCTCCGGTCTGGTGACAGGTTCCCCCGTTGAGGCACTGTGATGGGGCGCAGGGCTGAGTGGGCACCTCGCATGTGCGCCCACTGTACCCTGACACACACTCGCACTGGAAAGAGCCGTGTGTGTTCAAGCAGATCCCCCCGTTAAGGCACTTCCCTGGTTTGCGGCACTCATCAATGTCGTTGCGACAGTTTTTTCCCTGGAAGCCTGGTGGGCATGAGCAGTTGTAGTG
>JBBIGA010000138.1:2920296-2949664 GCA_037576975.1 Alestes dentex
TTCATGTTTTCTGTAACTGTAATTCTATTTGAATTTCTTACAGAACTGACGCTATATTAGTACGAAATTTGGTCAATGAGAGCCAAAACACTTACAAACCCAATCTGTTCCTCTGGAAGTGCTGGTGGTGAGACCATTAGAGAACCACAAAATATTTCAGGGTGAGAGAAAGTGATTTACATCGACTTTGTACTGTAAATGCAATGTAACCCTATATCTAAAGACCACATCTTTGGAGTTTCATGGGAGACGTTAAGGGATGCTGACCAAATGATATATGTGCATGTGAATCTCCTCGCCTCTGCTTGTTGCTGGAACCTGACGCCGTTTTTCCTGTTCTTGAGGTCACTGTGGGCAGGTAATTGGACACCGCTCTCTCTGGTGCTATCTTGCACAATCATAAGGTCAAGGCACCTGTAGAGGACAGGCACAAACACCCCGCCTCATCCTGAAAAGAGCTCATTCGGTCAGTCATGGTCCATCAGCTACCGAACATGGGAGAATTCCCAACGGGAGGATTCCACTGGCCCCAGGTACTTTTGAAACATGCTTCCCACACCGAGGTGAAAAACAATGAGTGCACATTCCATAGGGCAGGCACTTCCCTTGATGCAACAGAAAACCATCCAATTTAGGACTATGGGTCACTATCTATTGCCGACAAGCAAACTAGATACGCTTCATTATCTGTCTTAGCGTAGCACAATGAAAATATGAGTTTGGGGCCCAATTCTGGGGTATTGAAATGGAAGACAAACCCTTACAAAACCAGGTCTGTGGCAATGTCTGGCACACACAGTGCAACCCCCACTGTCCAAAGCTCCACAAGTGGGGAGCAACTCCGTTCCTTTGTAAAGAGTCCATACTGACACCACACTGCCAACAAGAGCCTGCAGCCCCTCCCTCCCCCACCTCCCCCTTTTCTCAGAGAGGAACCAAAGTGGGGGTAGGGGAGCATTTTGTGGCCCAAATAAAAGAGCTAAAGTAGTCAGAACCCCATTGTGAGAAAAGGGAGGGGGGAGGGGGGCAGTGACCCAAACAGCCAGGCTTTCAGGCCCGTTCTTATACGGACCAACAGGCCTCAGCTGTAGCCTGGCAACAGTAACCCATGGCTGAGGAGAGAGAGAGAGAGAGAGAGAGAGTGGCGAAGGGGGGGGGGGGAGGTTGTGAGACAGGGTTCCATAAGGACAGTTTCAGGACTTTCACAAGAATTTTTCCCCTATTTTTTTTCCCTTCCGTGCCTGGCTGCAGCAAACACTGCAGTTGAAACTGAAACGTGAAAATTTAATACGACTTTTGCCAAAGAAAAGTCCAACGTTTGCATGTAACAATAGGTCTTTTGTGCACAGTGTGTCTATTGATATGAGCAGAAGCTTTTTTTTTTTCTTTCCATCCTTGGTACGAACGAATCCAATGAATGAACCTACCTGACTCCTCACAGTACTTCGTAAAAACCTTCTCCTTTCTTTTTAAACAGCAAAACATGGAAATGTCAGTGGTGTTTGTTAGTCTTCTTGTCTCATTCTTCTATGCTGGATTGCCTTACAATTATCTCAGTCCTAGAGATTAGACTGTGGCTGGAAGGGAGTGGTTTTGCTGTTTAATGTGATAATGGTCTGTGATAGCAGAACTGAAAAACGGCTGAGTGTACAACACTGAAAAACTTTCTGTAAAACAACAAAGATCTCCGTCAGACCTTACGTTGTGGTGTTTTTGATCATGTATGGTTGAGCAACGTAACAAAAAGAGACGAGTATAAGCTAGGAATGTCTGCTATTGCTAACAAGCCAACTATAACCACATTGCATGCACCCTGGAGTTGAGGTCTTCCAAAGCATTCTTCAATGTGTTTGACCACAGAACCCCACCCCACCACCTAAACTGAACCAGATCCTTGGGAATTCAAAGATGGCCAGGACTCACAACACTGCTTTGGACCTGAGGAAAGATATGCGCCTACTCTCAATTAGGAAAGAAAAAAAAAAGTCTATAAAACCACTCAGTGAATCATTTTTCACAACCACAACACAATGTTTCTTTTCCATTCCGCTCACCAAGATGTTTTCACCATTACCTATTGTTTAGTTTCCCACTGAATCTAAACATTCAGTCTAAAACACACAAATCACTCTGGAAAAATCGGTTGAAAAATTCAACAGACTGTTTCAAAGTTTAAACAAAAGTTTTTTTTTGCAAGTTTTACCTGCAACACCAAGAACCTTTATAGACTCTACAAAAGACGGCATAACCCCTGTCCGTTTTCATATAAGATAAATCCCAGCAGTGTGTTGAGGTTTTGAAGGTTTTAAAGGCTGGGTAAAGCAGTCTTGAGTGTGATCCAGCTATAATACGGGCTTATCGCGCGCTAAACTACTCAAGCAGTCACACATGAGGGCTGAGGTTATTCCTTTTATCGCCTCCACCATCGAGTAAGCACCAAAACAAACAGCACCCCTCTGTCAGGCCTGACTGCAGCACGCTCTCATAGGGAGTGCATGAGATGGAGATGCAGGCCATCTTTGAATCAGCAGTTTCCTAGCTGTCTTTCACTGAATGGGCAGTCGTGGGTTATTGACTTCCACAATGTCTCCAAGGCCCACAGCAGGTGTTCCGTACTCATACAAAACCCTTTGAGTCGGTGGGAAATTATACAGTGTCAGAACAAGGAACGAAATATAAAATAGGATGAGAGCAGCTCATAAGCTGTCTTAATCTGTTCTGACAGACAGGAAGTAAGTGAAACGTAGGGGTCAGGAGGAGTCAGCGCTTCCTGTCGCAGGGCCTGGGAACCATCGCTAACTGCCTACTGCGACCACTCTCTGGCTCCAGCCCAGTCCAAGTGCCTGTCCAATGAGAGCCCAGCAGTTCAGAAGCTTACACTGGGCCAGATGACTCAATCCGTCCATAAGACACTCTATAGATCCTCGTCATTCCCTTTAACGAATGTAGACCGGTAACCTTGCTGCGAAGTCAATCCAACAAACCCGTGTCAAATCGGGCTCAGCTGACATTATTGTTCAAAGCATTCCATGAATGGCCACCGGGCTGAATGCGCCTGAGACGAGGACAATGCTTGCAATAGAAGGGGGAATCTTATGAAACATTCCAGTCAAATCCATCATAAGGGGTCCAGGAAAAAAAAAAAGCACCATTCCTTAGGTACAGGAAATCAGAGCAGCGGTGATACTGAGACAGTGGTGCTCTCTTTACAAGAGAACAATATAAATAGCAGTGAATGCATGTATTTTCCCTTCCCCTTGAAATAAGTCTCGAAAGTGTTGTAAGCAAAGAGTCATAGCATGCAGGTAATACAAGTATTGATATGAACCAGTGGATAAAATGTGCACATATATATATATATATACATTTCACTTTGTGACAAATAAAAGGTACTACTACTACTACTACATATATATACACACACACACACACAAACACAGCTTTTTTTCTTTTCATAAAAGATGTCACTAAGAGCACCAGTGGGAATAGTATCCATTTTACTTCTCTCTGGCCATATCCATCATTTCTTAAGAGACACAGAACGTCCATGGGTCATTAAAACAACACTCACAATTTATAGACTGGCTGCTACTGCAGTCACAGTGTTGCCATCAATAACATACAAAGAGCCTCACTGTACGTCACCACTCTCTCGCTGAGACCAACAGAAAACACTTTTCTTTCTCATCTCCTGTGTGACTTTGTTGCCTGCACTCTTTCATCTAGAGGCAACCATTATGATTTGTAAGAGACTTGGACCAAAGAGACAAGCTTCCACATCTCTTCACTGTGTGTGTGTGTGTGTGTGTGTCTGCGCGTGGAAACCCATGAAGCGTCAGCTCCATTCCTCCACAAGCCTGTCTGTCTCGGCATGGGGCAGCAGGCCACTCAAAGGCAGCACCTGGCCCTCCACTCCCCTCTTTGTGAAAGTCTGACTTCACTGGATTACCATCACAACATACACCAGCTGCTGTCCCCTGCACCCCAGCGCAGCCTCCCCCAACACACACACACGCACACACACACACACGCATCCCCAACCTACCCCCACCGCCTTATTTCTCCAGCTGGAGCCTCTCTGAATGACACCCTCACAATCTGCCTAATTATCTCTCTGCTTCAGCTGAGGCTTTATCCCACAGTGGGCCGAGCACTTGCCTGCACACACTCTCCACGTGGGGGTGGGATGAGATCAGAGGCCCTGTCACGGACACTCCAATGGGACTTCCTGACTCTTCACCTACGGACGCGTTCCTAGACTCTCCAGCAACAAGTGCGGCGTCACCCTTTGTGTTTCGGAGATCTCGAAATGACTGGCTTAGAGCGTGATGGACTGCAGCGAAGTTTCAGGGAACTCCCCAAGTACTCATGATCTGACTGACCTCTCGTAGATGCCGCAATTGCATCGTACGCCAAAAGCGTGGTCATCAGTTTTGACGATGCCAGACAATAAGCTTGGGAAGACTTAACTATCTAAGGTAGTGACTGTGCTGCAGAGCTGCTCATATAGGTATAACTGGGTGCAATTGTAATAGGCACTCATGGGAGTGAGGGATGGAGAGGGATTACTCCTGTAATCTGTCAGGGACTACACTGGCCACTAGAGCTCCCTGCGCAGAGCACCATGAAGCGAGACATGAGGAGCGGTATTTTCATAAAACGCCCCAGACAGGACCTGCTAGGACTTGGCTGCGGGCCAACCAAGCAGCCGATACTGTGATAACTAGGGCAGTCACAAAGGCCGCCCCAGGGGCCACATTCGCATAATATTACGGTCGCTTGAGAGCAATGGTGCTGGAAGGATGGAAAGGGAAATGCGATGTTGTACAACCTGTAGAGAGGAAAACAACTGTCTCTGATTCTGCTGCAACCTAAAAAGATCAGAATTTCAAAGTACAGATGGTTCCTCCCACCTGTGCCTGATTCCAGTCTTTGCCACTGTTTGTACAGCGACTCTTATCCACTCTTTCGCTCTGTTTTTCCGTCACTCTCATTCGCCCTCTTTCTCTCGCAATCCCCCACCGCGGTGCCAGGTTACAGGTTGGTATCTGGAGGAATAAAGGTTCTTTTTTCTGCTGTTTTGGAGCTCTGGTTACGTCCAGCTCCCTGGGGAAGGAGGGGTGTGGTGGAGCGGGATCGCTGGACCCCAAGCTAGCGCAAGGGCCAACCGGTAGGACCACTCTTCTGCGGCCGAGACTTTTTGGTACGATCGTGTTACCGCACTGTGTGGCATGACATTTACTGTCCCCTTTCTTCTGGAAGCCCTTGTGCTTTCGTCTAAAGAAACAGCCTCACTGCTGGCCCCGAACCAGCTGCACCAATTACGCACAAAACCAGGCGCCACGCCCCGCTGTTACACCTGCACAATATGAACACGTTTATCTACAATTGACACTTAGAAAGTGCCACAAAAACACAGTTTTATGGTGTTGCCCGGTGTACCATTAGCTTGCACATGTTGTGAGGAAACCCACAAAGTGAAGGGCACTATGAGGCTGGAATATAGATGTGCTTAGTGTGTCGCAAGGCTTGAGGACGAGGGAGCAGGCCAGGAAGGAAACAGGACAAAGCAGGGCAGGTCCATAAACTCTGTTAAATATTTACCTACACACGGTTTTAATACCACTCTGCCTGATGTGTGATGCGTAATGATTAAAAGGCACAGTTGGCCATTCACATTCTGTATGCACGTTCCTGACTGCCTCTGTCTTGCTGACTGCTGTAAAGTTCTACCAGAATTATTAGTGACTGTCTTTTTGTTTTTTTACTTTACACTGGAGTTTACATGACAATACACCCAACCTTTCATCCTCAGCTTCCTGGCCTTCTCCTGGCTGGACCTCTGGGCCCCTTTAAAGAGAGAGGATGGGGTCGAAATTCTCCTTTGTATTTCACACACAATCACCTGGCCCTCAGGTGTGAGTCTGCATAACATTACAGGGCTGGAACCCAACAGGGAGCTGATTCTCAGTGAGCTGGTCAGCGAGCAGGTATTAACCCTTTGCCCGAGGACATAAAATTCACTGGTAACAAAAGGCTGAATTTAGAGAGAAGCAAAACGCCTCTGGGGTTAGGAGACAAAGACAAGCAAATAGGTTACAGATAAAACACAAGCTCACAGTACGCCTGCTGGTCTGAACTCCAGAATAGAAACACAGAGTAAATACAGTTGTGGGACACCAAAACAACATCTTTTCGGAGATAATGGCTTTTCAATCATTGTATTTGTAAAGCAGAAACTGGCATGTCTCACCACAGCCATTCTCCACATTCAGACTGGCATGCAGACTTCTCCTCAGAAAACATTAGCTTTGGACAGGAAAAAAATCTCTAAAAGCAAATGGCTATTGTTCAACGTCCTGATTATATGGCTGTGTGCAAAAGTTTGGGTGCTGCTGGTGAAATTACAAGTTTTGTTGTTTTCTAAGTAAAAATAAATCCACATCCTCTACACAAAAACACTTCTTTGCATTTTAATGCAGTTACTCTTAATTTGCTTAATTGAACACATGGGGGGGGGGTCTATTTTGATACGGCATGACATTTATTTGTTCGCTTTATCTTTTCCAGTGTGTTAAACTCAGCAAATCAGTAGAAATTATGCACTAGAATTTAAGTCTCACAAGCCTTTAGAGGATGTGTTCACTTATTTTCACTTAGGAAATCAACCAAAATGTACAATTTAACTAGAAGTGATTGTTATTTTGCATACAACTGTGAGAAAATAGTGGAGAAGGCAATAAAATACAATGGTTTTGGTGTTACTAAATGATTACAGCACCTCTGGGTTTTAGGGAGGTTAAAAGATGCAGCACAGAATTTTGTTTGAGGGAAAGAAGTGGTCATGCATCATAAACTAATAAATGTGACCAAAGAAGGGGCCTTGGGGGGCGATCTTACATTAATGTTGAATAAACAGAGGACTGCATCTGAGTGTTTTTTGCACAGCTTATGTTCAGTGGACTGGGGGAAACTATACCCTCCAAAGAAGAAAATAAAGACATTTTGGTTTGAACAACAGCCCAATAGCCACGGCCTGGATTTATACTTAGCCACAGAGAATGTTTCCCACGTACTCATGCCTACCAGTGGAAGAAAAAAACTAATCACCATGAATGAAGGCTAGAGTGCACACACACAACTTTCCAAATCAGGCGGGAAACTTAAAACAACAGCCCCAGGCTTTCATGTGATAACATTCACTTCGCATTAGCATACAGAGTGAAGACAAAGGCCGTTTTGGGGGCGAGGGAAAATGGGCAACACTGAAAGTCCAAGATGCTCCTTGGACCGCTGAGCGAGGCACATAGTTTTGCAATGAGCAGTTCCATTTTTTTTTTCTAACCCAATAAATTTTAAGCGGTTGGAAATCTCAAAGACAGGTGCAACTGGACCCTGTGTCATCCAGCAGACATGCGAAAACTTGAGCTGCATTATTGCTCATTTTGCCCTGGCAACCCATTCAGGCTCTCAGGCCAGGCGGCTCAAAGCCACACAGCACGTTCCCTCTTAACAACAGTGAAAGACGGCCGATAACCGTTGCCTTGCTTTTGGCCACATTCCAGTCCCCTTTCGCGCAGCTGCGAGTGTATCCAACATCTCCTAACACAATGTGGCACTTAGAACCAAGGCTAAATCACAACAGCCACCTTCCATCTCTCGGAAAGACGCATAAAGAAAGACTCCCCTCCAAACTGCCCACTTTAATCATTCGCAGACGCTGGCATGAGGGCTAGAGTGAAAACGTCCTCCTGGAGATCAGCCGCCGGAAAATGAGAAAGCAACATTTGGAGAATCCCAGCCCAGCACTTACATGCATCTTGAGTCTATGCACACTCCTCCATTCTCACATGGTCTGTAAGTGTCCAGACAGCGCAGGCCTGCAGGGGAGAGAACAGCCACTTCACATACATTGCAGGGCAAACATTTCAAAGTGCACAACTTTATGGCCTACTTATGACACTTAGGCTTTTTTTCACACTTCATTCTTTCTATGCCACTAAACTAACACAAAAAAACCCCAAAACAAAACAAAAACAAACACACTGATTCAAATGAGAACATCACTTCCACATGAATAACATGTCCTACATCAACATACAGTTTTGTCGTCCCGGTACATTTGGCAGTGATTGTGTCGGTGTGATTGACTTCATTCAAGTGGAAGTGATGAAGTCAATTCTATGCAGCAACACAGTTTGTTTACACTCAGCATTCACTCTGGGATAAGTTCACATTTGCCTGAGAGCTCAGATAGTAAAGCCTTATCTGTGCAAATGTAGGTGTGATCGGCTACACCTGAGCTCCTTTGCAGAGCTTTGCTATGCTGAATAGAATCTTGTCTCTCTTTTATCCCTAGAAGTGATAGGTGCTTTAGTATTGGTGTGTTTTTATTTAAACCTGAGTGCACCAGCTCTGAACTCCACCTGACCTGCCATCAGTAAGCCAGGTGGAGTTTAAAGGGGGGTGAAAAAGTGAATATCATTACTTGGACCATATCAAACATTAAAAAAAAAACAAAGTTTAAATGATTTATAAAGTGTTTTATCTCCATGTTCTAACCCTCATATCCCATCCCCCATAGGTCTGTGATACAAAGTTCAATTGTTAATAGCTCTTTGTTGGTGGAAGGAGGGGGGCAAAGTTATGTCTCATCACCCTGCTCAGTTCACATGCAAGAATCTACCCCTATCCCTCCCCACACAAAGGCACGAAAGTGCAAAAATAACCAAAATCTCGGGGAAAAAAAGACACGCACATTCCAGCCTGTCATTGCTCACAGCTCGAGGAGCAGTTGATTCGTTTCTCAGGGTTCTTTCTGCTCACATTCAGGTCCCAGGACTAAAGAAACTTTGTCACGAGTTCGAGCTCTGGACCTTTATTTATCTAGAATAAATAAGAGTTCCTATATTGTAACCGTGCACGCGCGAGTAGCGTGTCTGCAGCTCGTGCTCTCCGCTCTCCTGCTCTGCAGCCTCTGGGACATCCCGTTACTGCACAGAGCGCAGTCCCTGTCCTGAACCGGGTCTGCCCGGAGGAGTTAAAGGGCTGTCTGTGAACCGGTGGTGCCTGAGTGCCCTCAACTACTTCTTCAACACTTAAGAAGCCAAACAGTTATAAACAGACGAGGCAGCATCACACAGAGAAGAGCTCCTCACTCTGAACGAGCAGGTTGTTCGAAAAACATCCTACGCTTTAAAAAAGTCTCACAATAATAGTAATAATAATAATAATAATAAAAGATATAATGATAATAATAATAATAGTCGTCGAGCTTACCTTCGCAACTGTGTACAAAATATAAAATACTCAGGAATATCCAAATACTGTAATTCCCCATTTTTAGTGGAAAAAAAATCTGATCCAACTCCTCTTCTGAGTCGTTAGCAATAATACATCCTTTTAAAAAACGACACAAAGGCTGAAGGTCCGAGGAATCACATGAAGACAGGGCAGCCTCATAGACCGAGTAAGGGAGGGTTTGTTTGTTGCTGTTGTCGTTGTTTTTTTCTCGTTATTCTGCGCAGAAGTCTCGTAGTCCCGCTCCGTGTCCCGGGCAGCTCCTCTGCGGCTGCGGCTCCCAGACGCTCCGCAAAACTCTGAGCGCACTTTCTCCTCCTCCCAGCTTCAGGTCCGAGCGGAGCTCGTCCGGGAGATCACTCCGCCCCTTTCTCCAGCCTCCTCACTGAACATCCCTCCGCCGGAACAAATAGTGCACACTCTCTCTGCGACTGGAAACGAGGTCCCAGCACCGCTCGGACTGATGTTTTATTCAGACACACACTTGCATAGTTCAGGATCGTTTTTTAGTATTATTATCATTTGTGGTAGTAATAGTAGTGGAAGTAGTAGTAGTAGTGATAATAGTAGTAGTAGTAAGAGTAGTAGTAGTGGTAGCAGTAGCATTATTATTATTATTATTATTATTATTATTATTAGTAGTAGTAGTAGTAGTAGTAGTGGTAGTAGTGATAGTAGTAGTAGTAGTGATAGTAGTAGTAGTATTAATAGTAGTCGCAATAGTAGTGGTAGTAGCGGTGGTAGTAGTAGGAGTAGCAGTAGCAGTTGTAGTAATAGTAGCAGTAGTAGTAGCAGTAATAGTTGTAGTAGTAGTTGCAGATATTGTAGTAGTAGTAGTAGTAGTTGTGGAAGTAGTAGTAGTTATAGTAGTAGTAGTAGTAGTAGTAGTAGTGGTAGTAGAGGTAGAAGTAGTAGCAGTAGTAGTTGTAGTAGTAGTAGTTGTAGTAGTAGTTGCAGATGTTGTAGTAGTAGTAGTAGTAGTTGTGGAAGTAGTAGTAGTTATAGTAGTAGTAGTAGTAGCAGTGGTAGTAGAGGTAGAAGTAGTAGTAGTAGTTGTACTAGTAGTAGTAGTAGTAGTAGTAGTTGTTGTAGTAGTAGTAGTGGCAGTAGCAGTAGTAATGGTAGTAGTGGTAGTAGTAGTAGCAGTAGTAGTAACAGTAGTAGTATTAGTAGCAGTAATAGCAGTAGTAGTAGTAATAGTAGTAGTAGTAGTGGTAGTACTAGTAGGTTAAGTACTAGTAAAATGGGGGTTTCTGTTAATTAGGTCTTTACTCAAGTGAAAGAAAAATAAAATCGCCCCTTATAATAACGTGAACACACACCACACAGTGTGAACAATGTGAACTTTTTTTCTCTGTGCTTAACCCATTCACCAAGTAAAGCAGGAGGCAGTACCTGGGGAGCAGCGTGTAAGGACACTGCCTTGCTCAAGGGTACCTCAGTGGTGCCACCAGCAGTCCTGGGATTTGAACCCACAACCTTCTGATCACAGGGTCAACTCCCTAACCACCAGGACACCAGCCGGCACAAGTGTATGAAGGATCCATGAGTTCACATTAAGTCTTTGAGTTCTAATAGTCGTTCACATTAAGTCTGTTCCTTTCATGAAATCTCACTTCTCTTGTTTTTAGCACATAAACTATCTTACTTTCTTGCTTTTCTATTTTAGAAAAAGAGAAAAAAGAACCACCAAATATCATTCCCTGTGTTGACAGATGCTGGATGTGGTAAGAAGTTCCTCTGTAGTGCTGTGGGAACTCAGTAGTTTAGGTGTTTCTTGGCATGACTTTTTAAGAACCTTACAAGAATTTAAGTTGAGAGTGATTTTAGGCTATTCTACACAAATTTGTTCATGGATGGAAATGTTCTGCTTTTAATGTAGAAAAGTAGAGAATGAACTAATTGCAATAGCGCAGTTGCAGGCCAGATGCAATAGTACAACTGGCCTACAACTAAATTTCTTTCCTTGAGCAGGTCATAAGACATACAGCGCCCCTAGCAAAAGAACAGGCCCGGAACAATCCAGCACTCACTTTATCTCCCGCAAAACCTGGTGACACAGGCGTATTACTTTTTTCTGTATAGTTTTACCACCTTAGTTGAGCCTCTTCAAATGTTTAATTTCTCTTTAAATTATTCAATAACTTTTTTGCACTTGGTCCAACTCATTTGACTATATGTTGCACTTTTCATAACTATGCATTGAAATTTTAAATCTAATAATAGAGTACCAGAGACTTTATTTGGGCCTGTGTAGCTCTGATTTGACCCACAAGACCTAAGAGGACCAAACACATGAAAAATGAAACTTTCTGTTTGTGTTTTCGGCAGCAGTGTGTGACCCTTTCCGTTCTCGGGAATGGGTCGTTTAGTTTTATGCTTATATTCCTGAAGTGAGCCATTTGAAAGCCATTTCATCCAAGTCATCCAAGAGAACCTGCTTTACTTGGACCAGTGATGCTCGAGCAGCTCTCTGCTCTGTTTGTGTTGCCGATTACGGCGTATAAGAAGACGAATTGTGTCTGCGGGACGGAAGCGAGTGCAGACATTTCCCCCCTCGCCTCTCTGCGGCCTGCCCTGCCCCGCTGTACTCTTTCTCTGCCACGTATAGAGCCTCGGTTGTTCTGTGGCACAGAGCAGAGCCGCTCGCTTACAGAGACAATGGTGGGCATTTGAATGAGAAAGGGCCTGCTGCATTATGACACAGTTTCTCTCCACAGGAGGTAGAGGAGGAGGGTGGGGAGCCCACTGACATGGAGGGACGTGGTCTAAGCACCCCCCTCTACCCGCCCTCCGACCCTCGTCAGTCCTTGAATAAATTAGTGGTGAGCAAAGGACAGTGAGTCTAACGAGCCCAGTCTGCGAGAAGTTCGTTACCGGGAGTGATGTCATGTTTTGAGGAGCCTGAAAAGCTCCCTGCATTCACGCAGCACCTGGAGCCCGTGGCCCTCTGATGGGGCATTGTTTCCAGCACCAGCCCAAAGACAAGGACCTGTGTGGCGAATGAGCCCAGGTTTACACCGTCTACAGCTATAACGCGCTTAATAAACCCACGTGGTAAACATTTGTCACCAAAAAGCAGAAGCTTTCTTAAGCAAACTCTGGCTGTTATTACACATTCTCGCCTGCCAAGACCACTTCGAACAGACACAGTCAGACGGATCAGTTTCGTGATTTTCCTGAACCGGATCACAGTGGGATAAATGGGACTTTCTCGATCACTGTGGTTTTACAACAGTAAATCTGATTTCAACAGTGATATCCCGAGAGGTCCAAACACGGATTTCACTGTTGTGTTCAGCAACAATGAAATCTATAAAGAAACCCTAAGGACCCGGAGCTTCCCGTGCTGAAACAGGTGGCAGTGACGGCCTTTCTTTTCTTTTGCTTTTTTTCTCGTCTTTCTTTCTTTCTTTTGATTTAAACAATTAGGCCCACAGAGGCTGTTTGGGACCAGTAATTAGAAAAGAGCACAGGACAGAGCATGAAAATGAAAAAAAAAATGCCTGTATTTAATGTATTCCTGTGTTTAATACATAAGAGCTTCACTCCTGCTAGAAGCAACAGATGGGAAGTTTCTCTATGCTCGCGGTCTGAGGCGCTTTTGTTGTTGTTGTTGTTGTTTTGTTGCGTCTGCGTATGAGGTTAATTCATGCAGAGCACCCACGCTCGCTGCTGTAAAGCGGAGACGGTATTGTCTGTCTGACACGCTGTGGTTATGCTTGGCGGGCCCTCTGGCGCAGGTCCAGGGAGATGGCTTTGCCATCACGGCCTTTGATGATGACACAAGCAGAATGCAAGTGTCATTCATTTAGTCCTTTAAGATGAAAGCCATCAGAGGCTTGGAGCAGGTCGTTGGGACTACATCAGTTTTGTTTGAGAAATCCTCCCATTAAAAAAAAAAGATCACTGAGGAAAAAAACAACTACCTATCTACAGTGCTGTGAAAAAGTATTCACCCCCTTTCTGATTTCTTTTGTCTTTTAAGTGTTTGTCACACTTAAATGTTTCAGATTATCAAACTAATTTAAATATTAGACAAAGTTTTGAAGTGATGATTTTATTTATTAAGGAAAAAAACTATCCAAATCTACATGGCCTGTGAAAAAGTAATTGCCCCCTAAACCACCCTTAGTAGCAACAACTGCAGTTAGGTGGTTGCGATAACTGGGAATGAGTCTTTCACATCGCTGTGGAGGAATTTTGGCCCAGTCTCCTTTGTAGAATTTTTTTAATTCAGCCATATTGGAGGGTTTCCGAGCATGAACTGCCTTTTAAGGTCATGCCTCAGCATCTCAATTGGATTCAAGTCTGGACTTGGACTAGGCCACTCCAAAACCTTCATTTAGTTTTTTTAAGCCATTCAGAGGTGGACGTGCTGGTGTCTTTTGGATCATTGTCCTGCTGCAGAACCCACGTGCGCTTCAGCCTGAGGTCACAAACTGATGGCCACACATCCTCCTTCAGGATTTTTTTGTAGAGAGCAGAATTCATGGTTCCATCAGTCACAGCAGGTTGTCTAGCAAAACAGTCCCGGACCATCACACTACCACCACCACGTTTTACTAATGGCATGATGTTCGCTTTCTGAAATGCTGTGTTACTTTTATGCACACCTCCCAAAAATTCAACTTTTGTTTCATCAGTCCACAGAATATTGTCCCAAAAGAAATGGGGATCATCAAGTGAATCAAGCCTTTGTGTTCTTTTTGGTCAGCAGTGGTTTTCGCCTTGGAACTTAACATGCATGCCATTTTTGCCCAGTCTCTTTCTTATGGTGGAGTCATGAACACTGACCTTAACTGAGGCAAGTGAGGCCTGCAGTTCTTTAGATGTTGTTCTGGGTTCTTTCATGACCTCTTGGATGAGTCGTCGTGCTCTTTGTAGGCCGGCCACTTCTAGGAAGGTTCACCACTTCTCCATGTTTTCTCCATTTGTGAATATTGGCTCTCACTGTGGTTCGCTGGAGTCCCAAAGCTTTAGAAATGGCTTTGTAACCTTTTCCAGACAGATAGATGTCAATTACTTTGTTTCTCATCTGTTCCTGAATTTCTTTAGATCTTGGCATGATGTCTTCCTTTTCTGGGATCTTTTAACCGACTTTTAAGGTGATCTCATGGTTCAGCAGGTCTGGCAGTAATCAGGCCTGGGTGTGGCTAGTGAAACTGCATTTAGTTTTCCAAACAATGTGATTAACCAAAGTTACTTCATGATTTTTCACATAGGGCCATGTAGATTTGGATAGTTTTTTCCTTAATAAATAAAATCATCACTTAAAAACTGCATTTTGTGTTTACTTGAGTTATCTTTGTCTAATATTTAAATTAGTTTGATCATCTGAAACATTTAAGTGTGACAAACATGTACAAAAATAAGAAATCAGAAAGGGGGCTTACTTTTTCACAGCACTGTATCTATCTATCTATCTATCTATCTATCTATCTATCTATCTGTCTATCTATCTATCTATCCATCCATCCATCCATCCATCCATCCATCCATCCATCCATCCATCCATCTATCTATCTATATAGACTAAATTTATTTGGTTTGAGAATTTTTCCCAAACTGACATGATGGTAATTTAATTATAGGCTGAAATTATATCACAGAACTGTCATAAAACAATGTCACAGGTTTTAGGCAATATATTTGTAACTCTTCCATGTAAGGACTTTATTTGACATAACTTTAAGTCTGAAGATGCCTGGTTCCTATCACCACCACTGAGAATAATTTTGACAGAGTTTCTTAATGAGAAACTTATTGTGGAACACTAAACCACTCTTAATGACTTTGTTTACTCGTCTCATGGATTGAATTCCAATGTTGAATTCCGAATTGCAAATGTGAAAGATCTGGACTTTTCTTAGTATTTACAAATGAAAATAATTGTTTATTTGTGAGGAAAGGGAGGCCAAAATGGGTCCAGAACAAGAAGACTAGAGCCTAATAAATCTTTTCAGAACTTCAGAATGTTTTGATCTTCTGCTTTTTTGCTTGAATAACTGATGAAATAACACTATAATTTGAGCCAGTATGGCTGGGGTAGACTGTGTTTCTTTTTTTTGCCACATTTCAAAATAGACCCTATCGCTAATTTTACACTTCTGATCTAGCTTTTAGTGAAGACTAAATAACGCATTTTAAAACCAGTTTGTTGTTCAATAGTCTAATAGCATCTTACAGTACAGTTTGCTTATGGGTAGTTTATATATTTCTGTAAACTTCTGGGATTATTCTGTTAAGTCTCAAAGATACAGAGGAGAATTTGTTTGCATGTTTATTTGTTTGTTCTTGGTTGCTCTGTTGATATCTCCCAAGCAGAGTGAGAAACTTTACACATTTTGTGTGTGTGTGTATGACATGGTGAGTATGTTTGTAAAAGGCAGGGTGTGTTTGGAGGGAAAGGCAGGCGACAGGGTTCTCGCCGATCTCAGAGGGGATCCAACATCAGACAAACAAGAAAGTGTCGGCGGCCCTGATTTACGCACCTCCTGCCTGCGTCTGCTGGAAGGAGAGGAGTCTCTCATGTTCTCCACCTTTCAGAACTCGTGCTACTGATTCTGTACCGGCTCCAACTCTGATGACTAGACTAAAGCAAATGTTTGACCAAAAATCAAATTAACACAATTTCCTGATCAGCCAGGTCAGGTTTAGTGTTTATGTCTACTTCTTGAGTTTTGCACCAGAGCGACGAGGCTAATGTAGCTATGGAAGTGAACCAACGTTTATCGGTAAAAATAAGATAAAAGTAAACGCAGAACCAAAAGCAGCATCTCCACCACAAAACCAAATGCCTTACTTTTGCCCCTTGAAATTACCTTAATTTTGACCTTAATTTCGCTATATAGGAAATTAGGGGAAATTAAGGGAAAAGGTGCACAGATTAAGGCTGATAAAGGGGTAAAATTACTGAATTTTACCCCTTTAAATGTGCGCCTTAAATAATAGAACCTCCCTAATTAACGAGTTAAATATAAGATTAAGGGGTTTCACACTCATGCTTTAAATGTAATTTTAAGGTCAAATGAAGGAGTTGGCTTCACAAATTAACGGCCACTTAATTCAAATTAAGGTAGGGTTAAGCACATTTTAAGTACATTATGTGTCATAGTGCTTAAAGCAGGAATTTCATCCATGTTTTGTATTTTTGTTTAGCTTCATAACAGCTTTTCATGTTCTTTTTAGCTGTGCTAAAAGCTATGTAGGTTCAATTAATGCTAATCGCTAGGGTCAAACTTAGGCTTAAAGATAGCTCTCTCCACACTTTTATTTATGCTAAAGGCATGTACTTTCTACTAATGTTAATTTCTATGGTAAAATTTAGACTTCAGCATAGCTATACCTACTCTTTTTAGCCAAGCTAAAGGCATGAAATTCGTGCTAATTTCAGGGCTAAAATTCAGGCTTCTACTCTTTTTATCAATGCTAAAGGTATGTAGTTTGAGTTAATGATAATTGCTAAGGTACAATTCAAGCTTAGCCATCCCTACTTTTTTGCTATGCTGAAGACATTTTGTCCTTTACTTGATATCAGTTATATTGTACAACATACAAATCTAATAAGCAAGTCTTGTGATCAACAAACAGTTTTCATGCTAACCAAGCATCTGGCTTCTGTTGCTAAACTGTATTAGTGGAAGGGCACAGAACTGCACAGATTTAATTTTGGCAGAACCATCGCTAAAAGAAATGATGCCTTAATCCACATGGCTCGTATTAGTCCCCGTGTCTTTGAAGTTACACTGACTGTATGTTTTAGCAGTCATTTGCTCAGCTGTATGTGCCTGGATTGTGCTTTCTACTGATGTGCATCCTGCATTGCCCACATGTTTTGGCGCTATTGTAATGCGGCATTGCTTTGTGGTCCATTTCTGTTTAGTCCTTGCGCTCTTTGTGGAGAGTGAATGGTACTGTATGTTTGCCTGGTTGAGAGTGAAAGCAGGAGGTTAAAGTTACTTTGTGAAAAGAGGACCACCCTGCAGAGAGCAAAGCCACACATCCTCACTATCTCCCCCAGCGGCCTCTTAACCCTTCCCCCCATGCCTGGCCCGGACCCGGGGGACGCTGCTAATACCCCTTGTGGAGCACTTGGGCAAAAAATAACGCAGGCCATGACCGTAAAGATAATTAGGCTAACAAGATGTGAGAAACGTTAAGTGGAAAGCCTTGCACCACGGGATTAGATAAGATACTTATAAAGGAAGAAAGGGATTCCTTTTTAGTTATCTTGAGCTATGCTAACGTATCTGAACACTTAAACCCCAAAATATGGAATGTGATACAGATCTTATGTCTGAGTGAACTAAGAGTCACAATACGGAAATAAACTGTGGCAAAATTACATAGGATTTTCAGAAAGCGGCTTACATAAGAAAGTCAGCATGAACAAGAAATCAGAATGCACCTTCCTTCCAGACCAGGGAACATTTCTGAGGAGGGCTTCCAAACTAACTGAGGGTCTTTTTCTGAATGATAGGTGGGGGTGGAAGGAGGGGGAGGTGAACCATGATATTATTGGTGGGGGTGGTTGAAACAAAAATACAATTAAAAAAATGGTTCCAGACAGTGTCATGATACATTAAATGCCTTGATCATTTTTTTTCTGATGTCTAATAAAAAATCTTAAACATGTTTAAAAATACCAAGAGAAACACAATAATACCAAAAGAAACACAATAAATAGTTTTACACACTGAGCTGCACTATACACACAACACATTATGCTCACTTCATGACACAGCATCCATGAGTGTAGCAGTATCAAAAAATTCCAAAAAGTACAGAAAAAATACTAAACAAGAAAACTGTGACAACAAACATTGTCATACAGCCCAGACCTAATTATTAGTTAATTAGTTGATTAGTTAATATTTTCCCCGTCTGCAGTCAGCTCAGAAGACGTTTCAGAGCTGACAAAAGCTGCTACGTTTGGATGAAATGTAAGAAGGTTAGAAAAGAAATGGTTATGTTATGATCAGTCGTGCTCATTATGACCGCAGACATGAACCAGGCTGACTTTATTGACTTTACGTTACGCTAACACATGTAAAGATGAAATCCTGAGGTACTGGATGCAAAGTTACATAAGAAATGGTTCAGAATTGCAAAAGAGCCTATATATAATATGCCTAAAGCTATTGTTTTTTTCCCCCTGATTGTTCTGTGGTAGTAACAGGTTTTTTTTTAATTTATTTAATTATATGTAAAATTTGTAAAACGGGAAATATTCTCAGAAGGTACGTCACTGCTGGTCTTGCTAGACTAAATTGCAAAGTGAAAGTTTTAATACTGTCAGTTCAAAATTGAGTTTGATTACAGTGCATAAAAGCTGAATGTGTGTGTGTGTGTGTGTGTGTGTGGACTGAATGGCTGGTGATGACTTTACCACCCCGGTGCGGTATGATTTATGTGGGAAAACTCCGGAGAGCGCCTGCAGAGAGTGTGGAGAGGATTACAGCCCCCACCACAAACTCAGTCACGGCCAGTCACCAAAGCAGACCCCCTGCCGACAAACGGCCAATCAGAAGGCTCCGTTTACGTCCGCTGTCCTTCCCCCTTAGGTGTAAGCCTATGATCTCTCCATGATCGGGGTTTGGAGATTGTATCACTGCATGTGGTTGTGCTGCGTCCCATAAACTGTAGAGGCAGGGCTTGGTGGTTGTTATCACAGTGGGTTGTGAGGACTGTTTCAACTGTTTCTCTGCAAATGATGTCAGATTCATTTTATCACAGAATGTGGATGATTATGGTTTTTTTCAATGGCAGAAATCTGAGGATGAATTGATTTTGAACTCTCTCAGTGGGCCACTGGTACATCAGTGGTGGGTTCTGGGGTAAATGATACTGTTTTAACCTTAATTTGAGCATTAATTACATTAATCACGCTCTAAAATAGGAAGATTTAGAGAAGCCTCTCCTAAGTACACTTAAATACTCATCCATAAGCTTTTCTTATCACACCGCAGCTGAATCATTCTTATCATCTGGTCAGGATTGTCTGAGTCTTTTCATCCGTTAACACACTCTCTCACACCTACTTTCTTCCTCCCCCTCCTTTCCCCAAAGAGATAAGGCATCATGGTCCTGCTGGGGCTGGAAAGTCGAGGGTCACCTCCCAGTGCAGATACACCTCTGCTTTTCCCAACCAGATAAACACAGAGGAACAAAATAATGAGCTGCCCTTTGGTCCCATGAGCTGCGGTTCGGCCTGGGCCCTTAATTCTGCTCCAGTATTTCAAAAATAGTGCGGCACACACACAGTCCCTGTGTGCACTGAGGGCCTGAGGCAGGAGCCTGGGACTGAGGTTTTGTGTGGACTTGCCCAGAATCATCCAAACTTGCACTGTTTCCACGGTAAATACATTACATTAAAACAATTGAATCATAAAACACTGGACTCAAATGACCACACGCAACTGAATTTCGTAATAGCTACATACATAACAAACTACATGTTTGTTATACTTGTGGGGTAGGAACCGTTCACTACAGTTTATAACAAATGAATTCCAGTTTTCACTGAATGTATTTTATCATATTGCTTCGCATTGTGCCAACTCATGTAAAAGGTGAATTCCTCTGATTTTTCAAAATACTGCAAAACTCATCATTTGTGTTGCTATTTTTAGATAAAAAAAAAAAGATCAAGGCGGTTCATCAACACTGTCACAGTTTCAAAACATGTCATTTCACACCCCAGTTCATGCAGTCCCTGTATGCAAATTTTGCTACAAAAACAATCCATTGGTGTTTGTGCAATGTCATGAAAACCAATGTGTTTACATGTGTGTACCTAGTCAGGCTACAGCAGTTCTAATAGCATAATTAACGCCAAAATTACAAGGAGCGTTTGTGTTTGACTTGTGTTTTAAATGAGGCACAATTCGGAGCTCATTTAAAAAGGTGCAGACATGGTCATGTAAAAATGAGTAACTTTTTAAAAAGTAGGATACAGGCCCTTTAAACACATTCTTGGCCAAGAGGTAAATACAGGGGATTTCATGGCAAGTAGTACTCTTACAGATTATTTACTATATTACAATAATCTGCTTTATTGTCATCAACATCAGAAAACATGTTCATGGATGAAAAAACGGCATTTTTTTCCCGGTTCACTCTGGGCATTACAGTGCAAACATTACGGCACGGTATAGAATTGCAAAGTACCCACATACCCCTTCAGAATTAAGACGTAACCATTTCTGACTCAGTCATTCAAGTGCGTACACACAGATACAACCTCCAGAGAAAAGCATTTTAACTTGAACTGGCCACATGTGTGCCTCGCCTTGACCACCATGTCGACTTATGTAAAATCCAGAACCTCTCATCCAGTTTCAGAACCCGACATCACTGATGCTCTCGTGGCTGAATGCAGTTATATCCTCACAGCAAAGTTCCAACATCTAGGGTAAAGCTTTCATAGAAGAGTAGAAGCAGTCCGGTCAGAATTGGGTGGTTCTTTTTCTGAGTTTGAATTGGATTTATTCACACTTTGTATTTTATTTGAGACTTCATAGTTTATATTGTTGTAGTTTAGAGACGTTATAGTTTCGAGTCTCTATGTCTCTTTGTGTCCGTGCAGTTGAAACATAAGCAGTTTTCTGATTCTGATTTTGATTCTTTATTAAAACCCCTGATTTCAGAAGAATCGGCAAATGACCTTGTGTGTCTGAGGTAAAGGGAGTGGGAGAAGGTAAAAGAGTTCACCAAATTGCAACGTGACCTTAGTCTTACCCCTTCCTCTCTTTTTCTCCCGGCTCTCGACGTTATTATCCTGGGCAAATAAGTGTGAGTGATGGACCTCTCGGTTGCATTGTGGGACAAGGTGTTTGATTTTCACACCAGCGCTCTAAGCACTTATTAAACTCCCCCTGACCGCTGCGGTGTGGGACTCTGTCTGCAGATGTGTGGGAGAGAGCGAATGTTTATGTGTAGGGGATCAAGGGGACATTTATTTTTCTGGCCCGTGTCCCACTCCCTCAGCCCCCGTTCCTCTGTTCTCTGGCCTCCCCTGGCAGCGATTGTTGCCCAGGCTGGCTCCATGTACAAGCGGTCCGTGCCCAGTTGGTGGGTTTTAATCTCGTGCCCCAGGGGTGAGCGCCGAACTAAAAATGAAGGTTCGGCCAGAAATAAAATTCACAGAACTTAACCCTTACGTCGAGGCATTCGGCGTCTGAAGTTTGCCTCTTCAGAATCTCACACGCTTGCCTCCGACAGAGTTAAGCACTTTCCAGCTGAATCAGAATCAGAATCAGAAAACTTCCTTGATCCTGGAGGAAACTGCTTATGTTACGACTGCACAGACACACACAAGAGACGAGAACAATAAAATATGGTAAGCCTAAATAAAATCAAATAAAAACTCCGCGGAAAGTACTGTATGCGAAAGACTATGCTTATGTGATTAGACGCCGTATGACACAATGACGTCTATGAAACAGAGGAGAGCGGAGACAAAGTTCAGGCTTTTACATGGCTGCTCATTCTGTTTTTAGCTGTGATGTCATTTAGTGCATGTTTTTAGACAACTGCATGTCATACACGGTCAAAAACCACGTAGACGAGTCGATTTGAGATCACTCAGCAACTTTGACACATTTAGGCAACGTGCCTGAGGCTAACAGGTGGCTACAGCTTTTCAGGACTTGTTAGCCACATTAGCCTCCAGTACCAGGCAAGAGGTACAAAAGATGTCTTGTCATTTTAAGTCAAGTAAATAAACACTTGTACACAAAACTGCATTTTCAATGTTGAAATAAATTGTCTTTGTTTATTTAAGTTTAACATACTGGGGAAAAACAATAAAATATAAAACATGCTATAACTTTTGCATAGACTATATTTAAGTTTTCTCCCAATACGTTAAATTCAGTTGTGTTTTTAAATGTGCAGACATAAATTCTCTGTCGAGTCCTGATACTTATTTACACCCCCCAAAAAAATCAGCATAAAGTAATGTGGCCACTAAACCTTTGGATGTTCTCATTCCGACATTGATATAAAATCATTATAAGGATTTGTATTATTTATTATTATATTATTTATATTTGTATTATTATTTTTTCGATACATCTTATTCTAGTGACAGATCATTTCAAGCACTTATTTTTGAAACAAGTGATACAAAAAGACAACTTTCTACATAAAATGGCTTAAAACAAGCAAACACATCACCTGAAATAAGGTGAAAAGTCTCATAATGAAAAAACTAAAAGAGAGTGTCGCTGTTTGAAAAGATCAGGGCCAGACTTACCAAGACCAACACACGGACGTTTAAAAGAAGGTTCTTATGTAATTCTTGAAGATGTTTCCAAGTATTTTCTTATGAAAGCCTTAACTGTTTTCCTAAGGCACGCTTAATTGTTTTTAATGTCGGCTGTAGGTTATTTGTCATAAGGACTATCAATGTCATGTTGATTTTTACAGCTTGCCATTAATGATCATCAAATTTGCATGAACCGGTTATTCAGTTAAATCACATCAGTGCCTGAGGGCAACAAAACAGAGGTATAACTAAATCAAACCAAGCCAAAGAAAAAGCAAACAAAAACTAGAAGTGATGGCGAGGGAAAGAGTCGATGGGAAAAAATCCTTTTTGATCTGTTTTAACAGTTAGATTTTATTGCACTCATAAGAAATGACAGGTTTAAAGGCTCAACTTGTCAACTCTCACAGTGTAAGGCAAGTGTGAGGCTGTCGTCAGGTCGAGAACATCTTGTTCTTACAACTGTTCTTCAGACATAACACTTTTAAGAGATAAATTCCCTTAAAAAGGGTTTTTTGAAGAGTAATAACATTTCTCCTGAAGTATATAGATTTTCTGTCCAGCCCACTTTTATGAGTCCCAGTTTTTGTTTTTTGCATGTATGCTGTTATATGAAAAAAATCTTGGGCAAAAAATGGATTTATGCCACTTTTCAAACCTCGTAATGTCAAATCAAACTACGGTTCTCACTAACGTTACCCTGGTGGTCTCTGAGTACAATCATTATTATCACTATGTGCATTGTTATCTTATTATTATGTTCAATAGTCTTACCATGTTCCATATAATGTGCAGTTTTCTTACTGGGCGCTAAACCATTTCATCATGTGCAATATCTTATTATTAATATCATGTGTAATAGTCGTACCATATGAACATCACTATTTATTTCAATACTACTTACATACTACTGACATACTAACATACTCCTAACCACTCTTTGTGCTACTATTTAATCCACTTAACTCTAAGTTACTTATCTGTAGTATTTAAACCCCAGCATTTGTGTACATAGAATAGTGTATTTCATATTGAGTTCTTATTGAGTTCTATATTGAGTTTTTATTTGATTTTATATAGACTTTACATGGAAGATTGTTCTTGTCTCTGTGTGTCTGTGCAGTTGTAAAATAAGCAGTTTCCTCCAGGATCAATAAAGTTTTCTGATTCTGACTCAACTCTGTGTGTAGTAACCTGTGTTGGGATGACGGGGTGGGGGGCTGATTATTTGGACAGAGGCTGGACGAGGGCCAGCTGGAGGAACTCGGAGTGCTGTGGCTGTGTTTCCATGTGAAATGACTGCTTAAGACCACTGTGAACAGCTGCTGGACAGCGAAGTGCCCCCTCCGCTCCTGCCGCCTCCATTTGGCTGTAAATCAGGCCGGAGGACGGCAGGCACTGGTAACTTGCTGAAAAGATGCCGTGAGGTCAGTGACGCCTAGAGGAACTCGGGGTTCAACCCTCATACCGGAATGATAACCTTCCTCAGGCCTGAGGTTTTACCCCCCTTGTAGCTGGTTGTACCTCGCTTGTCCAAAGGGCGAGCCCCAAATGTGTATTAGCAAAGGCACCCCCAAATGCCCAGCGCTATCTAACGGAATGTCTGGGGGTCACGCGAGGCGGTCGCCCCGGGCCAGGACCGATTCGCCTAATCTGACAAATAATCACTAAACAAATAAGTTGCGGAACGTCTCGTTCCCTCGGCGGCGGTTAAAAGGTCTTTGAAGAGTGTTAAGAGCGGCATATGTTCGAGCGAAAAACGTCAGAAAGAGACATATTGAGAAAAATGGCTGAATTACAACTTCAATTGATCCTGCATTTGCCTGTGAAAAAAGGCAGAAGAGAAAGGGGGCCAGGGGACCCTAGTACTCCGGCCGTCCCGGGCCAATTGTTGGCCAAGCCCGGTGTCAACCCTGCACCATCAATCACCCGCTTTCAGAGGAGGGGAGACAGGCCTGGGACACGCCCCTCAGGACAGGGGGGTGGTGGTTCTCATGCCCTCCCCGCCCCCACCCAGCCCCGCGTCCTCACAGACACCACTCTGACAGCTGCTCCGGCCATTAGGAATAGGGCCGGGACCTGAGGCCCCCAGGCAGCAGCAACAGCTGCCAGCCCCACGGCCTCCCACAACCTCCGGCTACAACCCCCCCCACCTCCACCTCCACACACACCTCTATTACCCCACTACAGCCTATGAGATGTATCCTATTTTAATTCTTATTCCATTGGCGTGCCTGCTTAGATCTGAGCCGTACTACTGAGACCAGAAAAGTGTACCTGCTCATGTCTCGCTCTGTTCTGTGCCAGTCTGTGTACGGTTGTGGTTTTCATGAGGCGTGTTGGGTCACAATCATGAGTTCCTCAAGTTCAACAGGTTTGTGACGCAATGCAATTCCCAAGGCTTTTGTTTATAAGTGTAAAGCGCAGTGTAATATTGGATACAAATGTAATTATAACGTCTTTATAATTAATGTTTTCGGAATCGGTCTCAGAATCAGAACAGGTCATGTGCATTTGAGTTAGGAGGAATTTCTCTTGGTGGCTTTGATGTTTACACAAACGGACAACAGGGAATACAAACAGCAATTGAATAGATAGAAACAAATAAAACACCGACAAGGGTGGGATAAACATGCCGTGCAAGTTTTGTGAATGTGTGGAATGACATGATTCCTGCAAAAAAAATGGGAAAATCACTGCCCTCAAAGAGGGTCATTTTAAATGCAGTAAACCCTTAAAGGTGATGCAACATTGACCCCACCCGCCCCAACATACACCATCATTTTAAAGTCGGCACGGCTGAGAATGTTCAAGAACAGTGTTAATGAAGGCAGAACACTCTAGAACAGTGTGAATAGTGAAGGACATTCTAGAACTGGTAGTGAGGGAAAAACAACTACAGGGGGCATTGAGTCACTGGCATCTAACAACTAAAGCTGAAGAATCAATATAAAGTAAGGTAAAGTGGCATTTGGCAGACACCCTTATCCAGAGAGACTTACAGACATTAGTTATGGGGACAGTCCCCCTGGAGACACTGAGGGTTAAGTGTCTTGCTCAAGGACACACTGGTAAAAAGTGGGGGGTTTGAACCTGCAACTTTGTGGTCATTGGATTCACGGCCACTAGGCTACAAATAACCCCCCCAAGCCTAGCATCCCTTATGCAGCCAAGGTAGAGATTAATGAAGAAGAAGAAGTTGGCACACCTCAAAGGCGGTCCCTTCCCTATACTGCCACGTGACGGGAGAGTTTCATCACTTCATTTCGTTTCATTGTTTTCATAACGAAAACAAATTACGTTTTCACTTTTAGTTTTCAATGTACCTTATATGCTCAAGCTGGGAGTCTCTGCTCTAAATAATCACAATTGTCATTTTACACTAGCTGTGGTGATGTTTGTGCAATCAGCATAAAATGCCACTTCTAGGCTTTGTATTGTAACGAGTGATGCATGTCACTGTAGCTGTAGCTGTGTTTTATTGTGTGTATGTGAATAAGCATAAAGCGAGGAATGAAGGTAAAAGGACAGGGAAAGAGTAGGAGCAGATTGATGGTGCTCTGTTTAAAAAGACTGAGTGTGTGTGTGTGTGTGTGTGTGTGTGTGTGTGTGTGTGTACGTTCATGTTTGTTATGTGTAAGAGTGTGTCTCTGAGGTGAAGTGAAAAGGAAAGCGTTAGTGGAGATTACGCCACACTCCCCTGCGGGTCTTGTTACTCATGCACCACTGGCAGCTCGACGGTTCCCACACCTCTGCACTAGAGGAGAGTGAAACTGCACCCACTGCCGCACCTGTAGCTACCTGTCCCAGCACGGCCCTCCGGCTCGCCGCAAAGCCGCAGATTTGCTGCTGCTTACAACCTGAAAAGCAGAACGGAGTAAACACACACACACATACACACACACACGTACACACACACTCACACCCTAGCAATGGCTCAGTCCAAACATCAGCCATCGCTGCATTGCGAGAAGGGTATAATTAGGACGAGCACGACCATATAAAGGATAATTATCCCTTTTTCACACAGAAAGTTCCCTCACGCTGAAGCCGGAGCTTGTTACATTAAAACAAAAGTCATGAGAGGTTGTGTGCTGCAGCACTGTTGGGGTTAGGGCTTTCACTGTCAAACACCATACACATACAGTCACTGTACCCTCAGACTTAAGTGCTATGTTGTTTAATGTTTGAGAAATTATTTAATAATAATCAAACAGTTCTTCTAGAACGTTAACATTGTGCTATGGCTGCCAAGCAACACAGTGGTCAAACCACAGAGCTTTGTTCTGAGCTGGTCAGCCAAAGCGAAGTTTTCTTGCACAGAATATGTTTAGGATGGTTTCAGACATGTTACCTCATATACACACTACCTGAGACTTCAAATGTAAGGAATTTGCATTCTTGCTCTGTCGAAAACTACATCCACAAATAATGGATCAGATTGTGTAAAATATTAGTTACTGTATATTAGTATTATTAGTCATAATATAATAACAAACTAATCATAAGATATTGGTAATTATTAACTATTCATAATATATTAGTTTATTAGTCACTGAATGCATCTTTTACATGAAAACTTACACATGAAATGATTTACCACAACCCATTAAATATATATATTTTTTTTGCCGGAATTTTTTTTTTGTGTTTTACACAGACAAGCAGTCATTTTACAATACTGGGGCCCAGTTACTTCACTATATGGTGACATCATCAGCAATCATTTCTATATACATCTGTATACACAGTCTGCTTTTGATCTAATGAAACGAATGACCAGGTCATGAAATGGGTAAAAGTCCATGAAGTTTATGTAAACAACACTTCTACTACATGAAAATCACAGACCAGAAAAGCAACTTTAGCCCCATGGTACTCGTGGTAATCGACTCTGGCCTGAAAGTCAGCATTTTGTGGTGTTTGGATCAGGTAGGAGCAGTGCAGTAGTGCAGTAGTGCATGTGGTAAATGGCATATATCCACCTTCAGGCAGCGAAACTGACGTCGCTATCTGTGTTTCACGTGTGCACTGCAAAAACTCCTGATCTAACCAAGACTTGCAATCTTATTTCTAGAATAAAAAGCTTTCTTTATCTTGTTTTGAGAATAATATACTATATAAAAGCAGATTTGTAAGATTATTGTTGTAAGAGATTGTTTTAAGTTATTTTTATCCTATTTCAAGAAATCTCAGACTAGAAACACGTGAAAATTATCTGTCAGTGCAGTAAGATATTTACACTTGGTAAGATTTCTTGAAATAGGAAAAAAATATCTTAAAACAATCGAAATAATCTTACAAATCTGCACTTATATAGTATATTATTCTCAAAACAAGATCAAGAAGGCTTTTTAGGCTAGAAATAAGATTGCAAGTCTTGGTTAGATCAGGAGTTTTTGCAGTGTGACTTTGATTTGATCACTGAGATGCTTGTTCCATCATGAGTTAAATTCTTTGTACACACCTTTATGTGTTGCATTAGTTCTGCCGTCATTCTTTGTGGTGCCACCGTGCTACACAGTCACTGATAAACCTCTATCATTTAATGCTAGTTAGCAACTAGCTAATCTATGGTAGTAATGCAACATCTCCACAAAGTTTTGAGGAATAATGAAGGATTAGATCTGATTCTAATAACTGGGGCTATCTGGGGCTATCTATAAATCTTGGGCAGATGCCGAGTTCTGACAAAGCAAATACAGTAAAACATGTTTTTTAAAATTATGAGGAAATGTAAAGCAGATGATAAGGGTGACAGTAAGTCATGATTCAGTTTTAAAACCAGTTTTGATTACAGTGCAGTTGTTAGAACTGGGCATTTGGCCAAGTTGTATGAATAGCCCCAGATCTCAAAAATAACAATAATACTAAAGAAAAAAACTGAAAGCCTCAGATCTAATCATATTTGATTCCTTACAGCTTCATGGGGATGTGATGAGACACAAGCTACCAACCTTCCATTGGCCAGTGATAACTATTGATCTTTCATTGTAGTGCTAATCCTGTTCTGTGCATCTAAGATGAAACACATAAGCACTACTGTTTGGAACTTTGGAATCATATTTTGACTAGTAATTTGTACAGAGTAGACTTATATCTTAAAACAGAACTCCCAACTCGAACTCCACTTTGCTCCATCTCAACCCGCAATACGCAAGGACAGATCAAACATTTAGACTTTCTGGAGGGTCCCTGAAGATCACCAGACACCAGACGAAGAAGGTAGTCTGACAGACTGCAATACTCTACAGGAAGTCTAGGGAGGCGATATGGCTTCTGTTGTTTGTTGCACCATGAAAGAATCACCTGTCACTCAGACTGAGTTTAGAAACACTGGTGCTGTGGTGGGCGAGAGACAGTTAGATTTGTCCATTAACTGATTTGTCAAACAACAATTGAAAGATTAGTCAATACAGAGTTATGAAATAGCTGAAGTTTGGGAAGAGGACCAAGACTGAAGCTCCTCTTCCTTTTAATCGAACATCCAACACATTTCCATTACTAGCTCACATTCTGTAAAGACAGTTTTGCATCTCACCACCACTCCAACCCCTCCCTCCTCCTCCCCAGTCTCTACCCATTGCAAAAGAAGAGCCTGGCCTTCTGGCAGAACCCACCCAGAACTCAAGCACAAGTTCTCCGTGTTCTCTACTCTCTTACAGGGACAATCTGTTCTTATCTATCAGTCACTTAATGAAGGCGTTAGTAGCAGCACAGGCTTTTCTCGTAGAATTGTATGGAATCTTATCCAAAAAAGGCACAACACACACACACATACACACACACACACAC
>JBBIGA010000138.1:2959277-2979777 GCA_037576975.1 Alestes dentex
TATTGCCATTTTGTTTAAGAGAGAACGAGAGATTTGTTTTCTTTGAATGATTCAAGTTCTGTAAACGCTGCATCATTTCTCTTATTTTGATGTTTTGTCATTTACTTGAAAATGATTCTTTAAAAAACAATACTTTAGAAATTATGAGAAATATTGTCAGCAGTTCTTGAAAACTAAGGCAAAGCTGTTCAGTTCAACACCTGCACCTATAAAAGATAAAACCTGAGAAACTAAACGTGTTTACAGTGATCTCAGTTTTTTTTTCCAGAGCTGTATTTCATTATGTGCAATATCTTGTTATTATGCGCAATAGTCTTACCTTGTGAATTACTTTTATTACTTATAGCCATTACTTATATAGCACTGATCTCTATTACGTTCAGTAACAGACTCCTAACCACTACTCGTGTTGCTAGTGATTCACTTAACTGTAAGTTACTTATCTATAGTATTAATACCCCAGCATTCGTGTATCTAGCATATTGTATTTTGTATAGAGTATTTTGTCCAGACTTTTTATCTGAATTGATTTAGATTTTGTCCTGCATCCACAACTGCAGCACCATCACTATAATCGTCTGAGATCTTCAGGGAACTCACCTGCTGTCCAGCTGTTCTGACCTTTTAGTTAAGCTTCCTACGGAGACTCGTCTGTTTGCGTTTTGCGTATGACATCACTGGGCCTTTAGTGGATTTGGCACATCTCTTCCCATCAGGTATTCAAACTTTGGCTGTATTAGGCACCACAGATGGTCCTGAATCGATTTATGCAAGTCTGATTCAGGTTACAAGTCTCTGGAGTGCAAGTGCAAGTCAAGTCCCAAGTTTTAAAAACTAAACTTTAGACAATTCCCATTATTAGGTGTAGACAAATGTTATCCCCGACTAATAGGTACATACAAAAAGAAACCACTGCTAAAACCTGCCAGCCCTGGCACAGTTTCAAATACTGACCCTTTCATTAGGATCAGACAGAACTACAGTGTTCAAAAAAGAGGCAAATCAACTTGAAACGGTTAGTTAGGCTGTAGGTAGCTTTATTGAGTTTTACAGAAATGTGATCTGTACCTTACTAAACATACAAGTTAAATGAACTATTGTGCTTCATTCTGCTTTTCAGGCTGAAGGAGTGTTTTATGAACAGCCCTGGATTCTAAAAAATAATACTGTTTAAAAATAGCCTCAGCTGTAATTGTGACTACCCATCTTTCCGTGCATTCGTGGGAACGTGGTGATGCACAGCTGAGGCGAGCAAACCCCTGCTGACAAGTCTAAACTATAACCCTGTTGACAAAACAACCAACCCCCCCCCCCAGCCCAAAGCCACAGTGACAAATCCAAACCCAAAACCCATACTGACAAACCAGACAAGCCCCATTCCCATCTCCCTCGACAAATCTAAACTATATTCACACCAACAAACTCTCACCTACACCCGTTACAAATCTATAACCCTTTCAACAAACCAACCCACCCCCATCTCACCCCCGTCAACAAATCAAACTGTAATCCAGTCAACAAATCAACCAGCACCCCCACCCCTTCTGACAAATACAAACATAGACCCGACTGTTAATTTGGCTGCTTTTTAAAATGTAAGTAAATAACCAACCCATTCCACCCCCCATCCCCCTTTTTGTAGAAATCTAAACTATTTTCCCATCAACAAACAGTCAAATTTGGCTACTTTTGTGAAATGTAAAACTTCTGACTTTCATTTGATGAAAGGTCATGTGCATTTTCAAATGGATCATGTGCATTTTGGAAACTTGAATAAGTTTTAATAGCCTTTGTATTACATTTTGTTTATTCATACATTTTTACATTTTCCTTTTACATTAACAATAAAGGTACATTTTTATCACATTTGAAGGCCCGGGAATGCATGTCAATCAGCGAAGCACTGTCACAGATTAAGTGCTGCGGTGCGCTTAGCTTTTCTTTGGATCTGTACTGAAACTCTGCATTCCCTGCACTGAGCCAGTCATTAACCTGCAGTCCTTGGTGATTTGTTTGCCCTGGAGAGGAGCACCTGCAGCTGCTGGATCTTCTCAGCAAGTGATCAGTTAAAGAGAAACTCATCTGCGTTGTTTTTCACTCCCAGCGTGAGGAAAACACTCTCTCCCAGGTTCACCGCCTGCGTGAGAATCCTTCTAGCCTCGTCCCACCGTGTGCACTACCAAACCAGTACAGTCTGGCATCGCATCAGAAGTGAAAGATTAAAGCTGGAGTTGATACACCCATGTGAAACGCCAAATTTTCACAGGCCTTTAACCCTGGGAGTCATTACTGTTGTTTTAAATCACTGCATTTTTATTTATCTGAATCAGTTCTACATTTAATTACAGATACATTTGGTTTCCACTCTGTATGTCTCACTTCTGACTTCTCTGCAGTTGCTTAGATGTCAAAATGACAAAAACATGCAATGCAATTACTTTTCACCTAACTTCAGTCATATTAAACTCTAACACTGATAAACACAAATTTGTGGAGGTAATCCATCTTTATACTCTTTCATTACCAAAGAGGCAGAAGAAAAAAATACATTCAGGTTATCATGCAGGTAAGTCCAAATTTGAATGCACACATATATAGCGAGAGATGTGGAATTTTCACAGTGCAGTGACTACAGATGATGAAAAGGCTCATCAGTACAATTGCATTATTTTATACATATATCAAAACTATTTAGCATTATTGAACAGCATTATTGAAATGATGGGCTCAGAGGTGTTTGATCGTAAACCATCGTAACTTTCTCATTGAGAGATTTTAAAGCGGAGCATGTTTGTGTGGATTTATGTTCTGAAGCAACATAAAATTTAAACGGGTTTCTTCAGGTTGTCACATTAACATGCAATCAACTGAGAGTCCTGAATCCTTCACCGCCTGTTTCAATGAGCTGCTGAAATGTGACAGACCAATTGTGAGAGAGGTTTCAAGGAGTAAACCCCATGAGAGACATGAGAGGATTAAAATGGCTGTTTGTTGCGCAAGAACCCGAGGGAGCCCCATAGATATTGTCGCTCACTGCATGTAGGTGAAGCCCAGGTTCTCACAGACGGCTGTGCATGTCGAGGCGTGGGTACCCTGGGGGATTCCAGATGTGGTCTGCTTTCTGTTCCATGTAAACCCTTAATTATACTATTGACTCCATTATGGGCCATAATTAGTGGAAATCGTGCAGTAGTTCCAGACGAGCATGTGACGATTGATTTAGATCTCTCCATCTGTCCCTCTCTGGTTCGCTCACACAGTTCATACTGAATGGTGTGCACCCTCCATGCCTTCTGCTGAGGTTTGGATAATAAAAAACCTTCTTAAATGCAACGGATGGAGCTCTAAACTCCACGAGAGACAAACAGGTAGTGGCTGTAGCTTGAGTTCTGCTGCAGTAGAAGCAGAAGGTTCTTACTGGGTAGATTCTTACTGGGAAGAATCTTACAGTTCTGGAAGAAAAAATATTAGTCAAATAAGTGGAGGTTCTTTAAACTTCTTTTCAACTGAGAAAGTATTTTTCATTTGAATTCTGCGTCTTAAACCACATGCACAAGTCTGCACCGCCTTAATAAAGATCTGAATGTGGACCGAAACCATTTTACAGAAACCAATTGTGAACCGCTGAATCATTCGTTTCTAGATTTTATGGCTGTCAATCACATCACTGAGTGTCTGCCAGTATAAGTTTGCATATTTAGAAGTGCAGAAATCAGTGTGAAGGAATGACACTCAACATGACTCTTCTGAACTGTTTCTACACATCATTGTGTTATAACAACTTCAGCTGGAAACACTTTCTTGGCTTGCACATTTTATTGGTAACTTTCTCATGAATAAATGTGTGTCAGCTGCCAGTGCATCCACGAGCTCTCGGCAAGGTTTCTACAGCTTGTTCTAATTCCGCCTCTTCCTTAACACCGGACAAACAGAGGAAGAGGCGAAGAAGAAATCCCAAATATCAGATCGACCCCGGAGCAGGAAGAGACAGCATCAGCACTGGAGCATAGCCGTGGGGCATGTGTGTGTATGTGTGTGTGTGGGTGTATGTGTGAGTGTGTGTGTGTGTGTGTGTGTGTGTGTGTGTGTGTGAGTGTGAGTGTGAGTGTTTGTGTGTCAGTGATTAGGTCGGTGATTACACAAATCAGAGGATGGGGCTTAACTATGTGCTCCCTGCATTTCCCCTTGCCTGTGTGAGGTATGTGTGGTTTTCCAGCCTCTGATGTCTCCAGTTGTACGTGTTTGATGTCCCACTGAAACCTGAGCCTGTTCCTGCAACCAATTTCTCCATTAAAGCACCAGTTCAGGGAGAAATCAGTTCATAAAATTGGACAAACCCATGTGGCATTATGAAGAAGCAGTAGTAGTAGCCATAATGAATCCTGAGATTTGTCTGAATATTTATGAAAACACTGGCAAAGAGTGTCAGAAACCACTTAAGCGAGTCTACTTAATGATGCACAGTTTGAAGTACTGCATCACTGGGGCTGCACCACAATATATTATGTGTCCATTGTGTCGTGATATCGGTCTCTGCAATACTGATCTTGCAGAAGGCTATAATTTGCAAAAGGGCCTCTAACCAGTCACAGTGTTTCTGTCAGGGTGACTAATCACAGCTCCAGCTGAGTGTTAATGAGTGTTTTGAAGAACCAAGGTCTTCCTGTAAGTCGGTGAAAGTCAAAATATTTGGGCCAATCCTTACCCATTAAAGACACTGACTCATGCTTTTAAAAAGGGCCACATTCAACATTTTCCCTATATTTCATTTTTTCCCATTAAATTTGTATGGGTTTTTTTTTTTTTTTTACCAAAAATATAATTCATAAATCTGACGTGACTATTTTACTACAAACAGGCTATTATTGTTATCGTGCCTTTAACATATATAAAGGATCTCTTTTCAGCATGTATGGGTGGGGCTAAGCTGCTGTAGGCTGGATTAGGAGATATATAAATGGGCTGATTTTGTGACGTCACAAAAACCAGCATTTACACACTTCAAGCCTTTTGAATTTTAGAGAATTACATGTTGCATCGCCGTCCCATTATGTAACAGTATGGTCGCAATACTAATATTCTGTCCATATCATGCAGCTCTGACATACAGTTTTTACACAATGCTAATGAATGGCTATTAGCTTGTACTACTTGTTAGCGATTACTTGTTGCCACCAGTGCAGAACTAAAGCAACATTAACGGGGAAAACTGCGTACGCTTACTTTTCTGTCAGACTATGGCTTTAAAGCTGAAAGGCCTTTGCCTACAGACGACATGCGTCTTTCATGTGCGACTGTGGCCGGCCCAGCCAGCGATACTTCCAGTTCAAACACAGCTGGAGGGCAGGAGCAGGGCGCTGTGGAAAAGCTGATCAGAGACTGCCGGTCCACTGCGGTTCGCTTTTGAAGACAAACCACACCACCCTCACCACAAGTATGCACAGTCACCGTGGGATCCTCTCAAAGCGAGGGGGAAAGACATGAATGAACGGATTTTTGTGTAAATAGCGATCAGATTTTACACAGACGAGAAGAAAAGCGCTCCTCTGCTTCCTTTCACTCAAGAAAAAAAGGCACACTCTATTGCGGTTGGGACAATCTGCCATTAAAATGTGTAAAACCCTCTTTCATCGCTGATTCTGCGTATGAGGTATTTTCCACTGGGTGATTTTTATGGACGAGGGGTTTGTGGAGAAAGCAAGAGCGCTGCAGGTCAATTAAGGCTTGAAGCACTGCAGAAGACTGGCTGGAACATCTTAAATGGCTTTACTGGAGCTGTGGGGACATCACAGGGTTCACCCTGGCGTGTCATCAGGAGTGTGAAGAAGAACAGTTGCACCTTGAACTACTGCAGCCCCCAGTTGGATGTATCATTTAGAATTAAACATACACAGTGAAATGTAAACAAATCTCTCCCTTTACCCTAAATGTGCTCAGTCAGCCAAATCGTGTGTCTGAAGGTTGATTATTTAGATTTGCATTGTATGGACCAAATTTATGTTTCAGGATGGCTATTACTACTGTTTTTAGCAGAGGTCAGTCATGCCTGTTAGTGCCAGGCCTTCAGTCCAGACCGTATATGTCGGAACAAGCTCCTTTTTTCTTGCACCCCTAAGGGATTTTAGTTTGGTGTTAGCACTAAGCTAACTTAGCAATTCATAAAAAAGTTCTTTTTATCTGTTCTAGACTAAACACTGACGGTTGAATCTTGTAAAAGACATTCTATTTGTATCTGAAGCTTGCAACAGGCATATTAACATTTTGTCGCTGTTGAAGTTTTACAGTCACTCCTTCAGTAAAGTCCCCGCATCCGCTGCTACTTTTGACATCTGACTGAAAGGCAATGATCAGTCGTACTCACAGTGACATATTTAGAGATTCCAGAATTCCTAGATGCTTTTTTCACAGAGCTGGCCCCACTCTTTGTAAATCAAATTGTGATTAG
Source organism: Alestes dentex (assembly GCA_037576975.1). Classification (NCBI taxonomy): domain Eukaryota; kingdom Metazoa; phylum Chordata; class Actinopteri; order Characiformes; family Alestidae; genus Alestes; species Alestes dentex. The sequence goes on from JBBIGA010000138.1 coordinate 2,965,723, forward strand.
GTGATTCCACTGTTTCCTAATTATGCTAGTAGCTGACCTAATGTGCAGGGCCTTTTAGTTCAGCTCCTAAACGCCCAACCAATGAAAAACTAATTGGACATTTTTCCCTTGGAATTCTTCCCATTTCAATAATTTGTTTAAAAAAAACTGACAGAGTAATGCTGGAATATTTTAGTACGGTGTTTAAATGCAAGCATGACAGATATATAAAAAAAACCAACTCTTCGGCCTAGAAGACCCTAAAGGCTGAGAAGGTCCAAGGCTAGAAAGCTTTGAATGTTCCTGACTGGTTTCAGCAATGTGACATACTAATTCTACAGATGAAACCTGGTGGTTTACAAGCTTCCAGTCCTTGCTAACTACATTAGCCTTGTTGCAGAAATGGGGACTTGAGTCATACATGCCCGATACTGACTCGTCACTTGACTCGGGGACTGAATTTTCAAAAGACGAGAACAATGAAATCAACAGATGTCAAACAAGTCTTGGCTGATTCCTGTGAATGGGTTGGTGCTGAGTGGGCATTAGGAACAGGTGGAGAAAGAGGTGCCACATTCTTGTCCTGTTTGAGGTCTTTTCAAGGTCAACGCAGCCACACAGAAAGTTGTAACAAACAGTATCTGGCTTGCGCTTTCCTTCTGTGAGCTTTGGCTCCACTTTGAACTCTTTGTTGTGGGCTTTGACTAAAACCTCAGTCCTCCTCCTCACTGCACCGCCTCTGGAGAGTTCTCCTGTCTTAGGCCGGGGGTGTTTGCAGTGAGAGCAGCGTTTTAAGTGGCGTACCACTCGAGTGGAGCAAGAGGAGGAGGCATCCTGCACATCTGATCCCACTGATGACAGAAACACATGGTGTGTGTGTGTGTGTGTGTGAACAGCCTTGACTAACTTATCCCGGCACATACCACTCACTGTTCAACATCCCAAAACCCTGTTTCATGACTCAGAAATGCTGAACTTGGAACAAGCTATCATGAATGTTGTGCACTAATGCTCTCCTCCTCGACTGTCACAGAAAACAGTGAAGCATTGACTTGTATTCTATTCTCTCTCTCTCTCTCTCTCTCTCTCTCTCTCTCTCTCTCTCTCCCTCTCTCTCTCTCTCTCTCTCACCCCAAACCTCGTGCAAAACTAATAGTGTTATAGGAGAGAAAACTGCAAGAATACTTTCGTAACGTCAATTTATTGAACCGCAGCAGGATTTCGTCCCATTACTCCATTCCAGTAAGATTGGACCGTTTCTCTCTTTCCGTTCATTGTGAAATGTTTACACAACGTAAAGGGCCGCGGTCGGTTTCGGATGGAGCCAAAACAAAAGGATACAAATGTAGTTACAAGGTTTTCTTAAGGCAATAATGACATATTACATCAACACAATCACTGCCAAACGACAGGATACTGAAAGACAAAACAATGCTGATGTCAAATATTGTGGAGTAATTACTGTGGAAATTCTCCATACGTCCGAATCTGAATGCAGCAAAATATACGTTTCAGAGTACTCTCTCTCTCTCTTCTTTCTCTTTCCCTCCTTCTTTGCTCTGTTTCTTTTTGAACGTCTCCCTCTCTCCCTGTTTTCTCTCTCTTAGTCACCTGGTTTTCTTTGTCCCTCTGTCATTCTCTTCCTCTCTCTTTTTTTCTCTCTCTCTCTCACAGCCTCTCGTTCTCTTTAACTTGGCCTCTCTCTCTCTCTGTCTCTCTCTCTCTCTCTCTCTCTCTCTCTCCAGCTGCAGCGTGACCCTGATGAATCGGTAGCAGGCTCTGAGGGAAGTCCTGCTTGCTGCAGGCTTTAGAGCAGATGTCAGGCTTGGTGTTTGTTTGCATGGCTTGTGTGTGTGTGTGTGTTTTGGGGGGCTGTTAGTGTGGGAAAACTGCTCTCTACAGTGGGGATCGATGGGTAGCAGATAAGAAAATGGAGTGGCCTTGGTCAGGCACAGAGGAAAAAGTGCTTTGGTATGAGAACTTCCTCCCCGTGCCACAGTTTCAGCAGAGCACGAGCCGAGGCAAAGTCGCCATGGGAACTCTATCATTTTCATTTTCCCGTTTTTCTCGTTCCCCCTTCATGCGCACACCGCGCCTCAAGTATTCTGAACCCTAACAGGGTCCCGATCTGGAATTTTTCCCAGCTAGTCCCGGTGCTCCATCGTGGGAAAGAAGGGCAGAGATGAGGGGATGTGGGAGAGAGAGAGTGTCCTTTGTCACTGATGTACACAAAGCATAAGAAGGATGAGAATATTAGTGGACACATGGATGAACTATTGATAGCTCAATAAACACACTTTTCACTTTTTAAGGCCTTGATAAGATAAGATAAGAAAGAACTTTATTTATCCTGAGGGAAATTCTTTTGTCCTAAACATGCTCAATGCAACAAGAGGAATAAAGATAGGCAATAAAGAGTTTAAAAAAGAACAGAAGTAATAGTGCATATGTAATAACAAAATAACTCCAACAAAGTAACAAATAATTATGACAGATATAATATATCTAAAATAACGCTAACAAAGAAACAAATGTGGATTTTTGTAGCCAATGTGTCCCTTATTTGAAAAAATTTCCTCTTTTGCTCTGGAACGTACATCTCTAGAATGACATGTGACAGACTGCAGTACAGTACAGGAAGGGTAGGGGGCGAAATGGCTTCTAATGGGTCACTGCATCACTACAAGAGAAATCGCTTGTTGCACAGGCAGCTGTGACTGGGAATCCAAGAGAGCACATCTCTGGCGTAACACAAACGGATGGTTAGTGTTCTCCTCCAAGCGTTTAATGACAATGAGCTGTTTAATAGCATTGTGTTAGCAGCAGTTCAAAAGGATTAGTGTGGCTTTGTGTGCCTTGGAAGACATACAAGACTTCACTCTCCCAGTGTTGGTATTGTGTGATTAGGGGAATTTTTTTCCACAAATAAAGTAATTTCAGAATCAGAATCAGAAAACGTTATTGATCCCGGAGGTAATTGCTTAAATCTGGGAGGAAATTGGTTAAGGGACAGAACTTGACAGGCTAGAAAAAAATGATGCCTGTTGCTTCTGCCCTGGATGCAACACGTATTGGCAGTTAGTGTTCTCCTTTAAGCGTGTTGAGCTGTTTAATGGCATTTTGTTAGCAACACAATGGTTTTGTGTCACTTTGTGTGACTTGGAAGAAGCATGTGCACACCCTCCCTGCTTGCTGTGTTCGTATTTCTTTATTGAGGGAATCCTAGCTAATGAGTGGATTTGGTGGATTGTTAAATTGGGGACAAAACTGAGAAAAATTCTTTTTTAAAGAACTTACAATGAAGTTAAGAACATTCTTAACTTACAATGAAGTTAAGAACATTCTTAACACCCATTCTGTTAAAAAGTCAATTATTTTGTGAAATAAAATAACAATTCAAGATAAACTAGTGCAACCCAACCCCAAATTGGGGGCTTCCCCTCTAAGGCCCCTGTAAGTATCCCAGATCCTGAGTACTAATATTGTTTATGCCAACGGCCTGATGGGAACCAAAGTGGAGATCTGTGGATAAGAGCGACCTGTCTCTACCTGATCCCATCAACAAACCTCCTCTTCCACTTATCGCTCTCATCTCAGGCAGCTCTTACAATTTCACTTTCCCACACTTCACACTTTCCCTCGCTCTGAGACACGCTCCCTCTTCCTGCAGCTGTCATGTTCTCCAAAGATTTACCGGGACGGGTAGAGCGGTGATGGCAAGCAGCTCGGATTGTGGTGCAATCCACAGAATTCTGCCTACGGGAACTCCTCCCGCGTCTCTCGTGTGCGATCGGCCTGTGTTGAGGGAGGCAGGAGCACTCCCACAGGCCTGATGGGGCATATATCACCTTCTATACACACTACATTCCCGTGCCAGCAGAAAGGTGGAGAAGAAAGAGAACAGAGCAGGGGGGGAGTGGTTTGCTCTTTGTCACCCCTGTCCAAAGACAAATACAGAACATTTACTCAAAATCAGCAGTATCAAATTCACCCCTGCATTACAGAACAGTACGCTGGATTCCAGCTCAGCTCACAGAGAAGCAGGCTTCCTCATGCAGGAGCACAGGGATCTGCTTATGCACTTGTTGGATCCCGATAAGTTGAATGGTTAATTAAAAAATACAGCTGAAAAAAATGTAAAAAAAAATGTGTTCATCTGCAAAAATGAAATGAAATATATTCTTAAACTGACGAGAGCCTCACACTTCTCATGCATCCCACTTTTTTCCTGCCATATTAAAAAAAACTCTTAGTTGTCATTAGAGGCACATCAGGTGTGATGGGATGTCCAAGAGAACAGGCAAACACAAGAAAACATGCAAACACCACACAGTTTGCATGTTCTCTTGTGTCTGTGTGGGTTTCCTCCAGGTACTCCGGTTTCCTCCCACAGTTCAAACACATACAGGTGGGCTGGAAAAATTCCCTCTAGGTGTGAGTGTATTTATTTGTGTGTCTGTCCTGCAATGAACTGTCCGGGGCATTTTTTACCATATGGGTGACTCCAAGCCACTCCCTCACAACCCTGGTTGGGATAAGCAACTTGGATAATGGATGTATTGGACAGTGGAAGTTCCCATAGCAGTAGAAAACATTACAAACCTCGCAAAGAAAGTTATTTCAGAAAATGCAGAGTGTGACAAAGGCTACAAATTATGTCTGTTAGATGGGCCGGTGGTACAGATTTAGAGAGCAAGGATGTGAGATTATCAATAAATAAAATAATGATAAAAAAACATGGCTGTTACCCTAGAAACCTAATGTTACATAAGTGAGCAGGTGGACTGTCTGGGCTGGATTGTGTTGAAAAGTAATTTTTGGTGTGTTCGTAATGTAAGATTACTGCTCAAACAATATTATAATTAAACCCTGTCATGTTGGTAGTCTTACAGAAGAATTCTGACTACAATCTGAACATTAACAACAGGACACTTTTACCAAAGACCAACTGACTACATGAACGGCACTCTAGGGACTGTGGTCTAGTAAACACTGGGCAGTGTTAGCTAAGCTTACCTTACTGGGTAACTTGTCATGAGAGCCTAACCACAGCGGTCAAGTAGGTACAGTACTGTACAAAAGTCTTAGACACCTATGCAAATTGTTTAAAGCCATTTTTCTCAGTGAGTGATAAAGCGCCTTTCTGCAAGCAACAAACAAGAAAGCATAAAACGTATCAAGATTTGTTTTATTTGTAAAAAGTAGTTGATATTTTTGTGAGGTGAAAAGGAGAACACAGGTTCGGTTCCAGATTCCTCCTCGGTTCCTCCAGCCGGTTGTCCATCTGCAGCTCCTGATTTAATTTAATGAAGGACTGACTGAGTCAAATCAGGTTTCTGATGGAAACTACGGTAATCCTTGACTTCCAAAAGAACTTACTGATACACTGAACTTCACATCACCATTTACTGTATAGTATTATTTGTATTTATTCTTTTTAGTATATGTAGTATATTTAGTCACATTAAAGTGTAACAAGACACTCACAAAAACACTCACTTCTCATATAAACAGTTTTTAAATATTATTTTTGCAGGTGTCTTTTGAACAGTACTGTATCTTGACGGAAAGTTTGTAGGGCTTGACAAGTTTGTTCCTCTCCGGAAATTGAAAACTTCCCCACTAAATGAACAACGACGACGTACAAGTAATCTTCTCTACATTCTCATTCCTTTACATTGCCACTGTCGTAATGTTTTTCCTACCACTTCCATCATCCGAACCAAGAAATGAGAAGACCTGGCAACCTGTCCAGGGTGTCTCTCCACCTATAAGAGCTGGGATAGGCTCCAGCACCCCCTGCCACCCTGGTCAGGACGAGCAGCTCAGATGATGGATGAATGGAAGTGAGAGGGGTCAGTGCAGCTTGCGTGACTGAATCATCATATATGCATCAAAGTCTGAGGTAATGTAATCTTGAACGGATTTTCTGACACTGTTTGAAATCCTGTTATTTATGAAGTATGAATAAAATCCCAAAGCAGGCTTGGAGACGGCTGCTACTGTTGCTCAGCTGTACCACGTATAAAAAAAGGTTTAATGGGAAAAGTTGTGTAAATTTGAGTCAAAGTTGTTTTTTGGAAAGTGCTTGTGAATTCGGCACCACATCATGAATTCCTACACTGCGCTGATCATTAACCGTGGTCTTTAATGTGATAGTTTACAGTTTGTAAGTTGTGGGTGGTGCCCGATCCTAAGAATCAGAGATGTTAGGAAACAGGCGAGTGAAGAGGGTGAGATTAGAGAGGAGAGAACTGTAAACAGCCGTGTGGGTACAGTGTTTAGCTGGAGTGTTTAAAGTGCCACGCTGCAGCCTGTGTGGTCCGGCCGCTGTATCCTGAGAGTGCTGGAGCTCTGCAGCTCTGAAGTCTTCTCACCTCTCCCTGCAGGCCCTGGCGGAGGAGAGGAGGAGAGGAGGAGAGCGGCGGCAGCGCCAGCGTCTCTGATGCGGCCATGGGGCTCTTGCCAAATCCTCCTTTTGTTTGGGCGCAGACAGCACGGCCGGCATGGAGCCTTTCACGGGCCCTTCAGATCACAGCCTGTAAAACACAGAGAGAGAGAGAGAGAGAGAGAGAGAGAGAGAGAGAGAGAGAGAGAGAGAGAGAAGAGAGAGAGAGAAGAGAGAGAAGAGAGAGAAGAGAGAGAGAGAGAGAGAGAGAGAGAGTGAGAGAAGAACAGTGCTTACAAGGATCTGGTGACGTTAATGGTGCTTAAAACCTTGCTGCATACACACAATGGGAGATTCCTATTTTCCTTTGTGTGGGACACATCCACATCAGCCACTGCAAGTAACATGAGAAAAGGTCTTTTGCAAAACATTTGGATACTTGCCCCCAATAAGATTACCTAGACGCAGACCAGGCATGTACACTCAAGAAACTGTATATGCAATGTTTCTCATTTTAAGATTGTTGTAAGAATATTATGAGATGATTTTAAGATTTCTCAAGATTTCTCGAGCCACATTCCAGTTCATCTCAGGGGTATTCAGCTGGCTGAAGGTGCCTGGAGCCTCCACATCGCACTTGTCAAACCATGAACCTCACTTTGTGTACAGTCATGCTAGGGTTTTCCCCAAACTGTTGCCACCAAGTTGAAGATTATCATTGTCTAAAATGCCTTTGTGTACTATGGCAGAATCATCACCCTTCCCTGGGCCTGAACCCAAAGTTTAAAAAACAGCGCCAGGCCACTAACCCCCCTCCATCAAACTTTACTGTTGACACCATGCATTCCAGTAAGCAGTGTTTCAGTGGCATCTGCCAAACCCAGATTCATACTTCGGACTCCTAGATTGTGCAAAATGGGTTATCACTCTTGAGAACATGCTGTTAGTGAAGAACCAGTGACTCTCTGTTAGTCCAGTAATTATGTCTTTTACAGCACTCTAGCTGATGCTTGGTATTGCACATAGAGATCTCGCTTACGTGCAGCTACTCAGCCAAGGAAACCCTTTTCATGGTGGTCTAGTGGTTAGTGTGTTCACCCTCCAAGCAGAAAGTTGTGGGTTTGAATCCCAAGACTAGTAGCGGCATCTCTGAGGTTCCCTGGAGCAAGGTACTGTCCCCACACACTGCTCCCTGGGCGCTATTTTCCTGGCTGCCCGCTGCTTCACTTGAGTGGAGAGGAAGAGGAAGAATTTCGTGCTGTTCACACTGTGTGCTGCGGTGTGTTCATGTATGACAGAATGGTCAGTTCACTTCATGAAGCTGCTGATACATAGTTCTTATTCTGATGTTGCTTGTAGAGGGCATTTGAAGCCCAGTACTGAGTGATATAGGAGGATGCAACATGATAGATGCTTCCAGTTGACAATGCTAGCACTTACACTTAACAGGAGCAGGGCTGAGACTTCACAAACTGACTTGTGGCAAAGGTGGCAGCTTTTATGCCACATTTAAAGTCACTGTACACTTCAATATGGCCCATTCTACAGCCAGTATTTGTCTATAGAGATTATATGGCTAAGTGCTTGACTTAGTTTACAGGTATTAACAGATATTAATCTATGAAAAGGAATTTCCACGAATCTTTGGCCTTATAGTGTAGTTTTGCCTCATGTTTCTATGATATAATGTTTTAAAGTGTAGATACTAGCTAGTAGTTTGTAACTGTTTGGTTGCTGTTTGAAGGCCACCAAATGACTTTTTGCTACACCCTATGGTGTGCAACTGAGATTCAGGTTAACTAGTGCATGGGGAAGAGCAGTTGCACAGGGCTGGCACACTAGAATGGAAATCTATTAGGACTCTATAGATCTCTCTATTAATAGCCAATAGATGAAAATGCTTCATGTTGGTTTTGGACTGATACATATTCCTCAGAAATAACTGAAATATTGCAAGAACGTACACAGTTACTGACCGGGATTCATAATATTGCCTTAGGCTGCTCTTCTGACAGATTTAAGACTCCAGTATCATGAAGAAAAATGTTCTTCTATCTCTTTTCGGACATTCCGAGAAATGTTTCTGATTGGTAATAGAGCGATATATGACAAAATGTCTGGGTGAAAACATTTTATGGCCATACAGAAGGGGCAGCTGGTATTGTTGTGCTTGTTGCTTGGCAGCAGGGTTCGGGTTAGGGTTAGGACCCCCACCCCACCCCGCATTAGGATTTCATATTATATCAGTCACGAGGTTGCTATTTTCATGGTCTCCAGGAGAGTTAGTTAGAACCTGCAAAATATGCTGAAACCTGCCTGTAGTCAGTCAGTTTACTCCTTGAAGATTATTATATATTTCTGTGGCACAAAGAGGCAGCACATCAGACCAAAGTCGGCACAAATTCAATGTTTTTCATGTTGCAAGCAACAACACTGCAGAAAGATTCTGAGCAAGTGAACTGATCTCATATCTCATGATTATTTTATTTTAAAGAACAATTATCTTACATGCAGTTCACTGCTAGGGGAGCTAGTGGCGCAGACTATTTAAAAACTGCAGTTTTCGTATCTTGTAGTGAGACATTGCTTCTTATGGTGTACTGAGTGTTCTTGTATTCTTGCTGTTTTGGATTTCTTGTTGCTGATTTGCTTACTTTACTTACTTTTGACTGAGCTTTTGCCCTTCCTGGATTTCAAAGGACATCCATTGTTCATCACATTATTATGATTAAAAGTTTCAAGAAACAGCATCTTCTAAAATGGTCTTGCACTTTAGCGGCTGGTAGCCTAGCGGTTAGGGAGTTGCCCCTGCGATCAGAAGGCCGTGGATTTGAATCCCAGCACTGCTAGTCACACCACTGAGGTAACCTTTAGCAAGGTGCTGTCCCCACACAAAGCTCATTGGTGGCAGCCCACTGCTTCATTTGGTGAATGGGTTAAATGCATAGAGAGAATTTCACATTGTTCACCTTGTGTGCTGTGCTGTTGTGTGTTCACCCGTGACTATTAGGGACCATTTTACTTTCACTGCTAAGCTATTGACAAAAATTAGTTAAACAAATATTGAACCAGATGCTTATATTTGGCACACAAATTTGATTACGGAGTACAAAATTAACTTAGTATAACTTCTTGAAGTAAACATTAATACATTTAGTATTTAGTTCCTCACATCACACCAAATACCAGCAAACAGCATGTAAAATAGAAATAAAAAAAAAATAGAATTCATTTTTGAAAATATATTGAAAATGAGATCTGCCAGTGAGGCAAGCAGATCACGAAAAAATATAAAAAATAAAATAATACGATGTAGGTTTTCATTAAGTAAATTCCACTTATTACATTGCAGTTTTTTTTTTTTCAGTAAATGAGCATTTACATCAATAAGTGACCAGGCTTGGAAAACAGCATAAAGTGGAATCTGTCGTCTTGTGCAAGGCTGAAATTCCCAGCTGAGTGCGATGAAGTCCGTCAGAGTTACTGTCATCTGCGCGGTGCTGTGTTTCACAGAAGAGATGATTTGTGGGTGTGTTTGAACGCATGCCTGCATGTTTGTGGGTTCTCGTCATTGTCTTCCACACCCACAGTTCTTAAAATAAAACCTTCTTTCAGTTCTTCCAGTCCTCAGAGTGATACAGACTGAAACAACAAATACTGCAGTGGCAAAGGAACAGCACAAACTGTCAACTCAGCAAACTAATCTGCACTGAGTGTTTCGTGTTGCACATTTAAAACCGATCTTCCACTATCTTTCAGCAGTGCAGGCTTTAGGTGGATACATCATTGTTGTGTATTCATGTGAATATGGAGTTATATAGTAAGAATCTCAGGAGTCCAGGGGTCAGATGATCAAGTATAAATAAAATCATTAGGCAGCTCTTGCTTATTGCAAATCTACCAGATGGGTAAATGTACTTAGCACTTAGTATTTACTTAAGGTTTAAAAAGCAAATACAAACAACCAAAAGTATTAAAATATCTAGTGTACACTTCACTCAATCAGTCAGTTAATCAATCAGTCAATAAAATCGTTACGTGAAATTTGAACTGTAGGCAATAAATCTTTTCTCTGATCAAGGTATTTTGGCTTATGTTGCTTAGTAAATTGATATTACATTTTCTCTAGTTTTCGTAAGTTCTCAGAATTTTGTTGTTTGCGGGTCACTCAACCCTTCGATTCAGATTGAAAAAACAAATCCAGTTTGCCTTGCAGTGTGAATTAAGATATAAATCTGAATATATAATATGTCATCCTTTGCAAAATGGCTTTGTTATCTTATTCCTGTTATTATTCACAATTTAGTTCTGCTAGATGGAAAACACACCTCATAGGTTAAAAGGCAAATAAGCTTCTCTTCAGGAGAATTTATTAACTGATATAAAGTCTTGACTCGTTCCAAAATTGAATTCTGGCTTGGTGTCCATGCCTCTCGGCGTGAAAGTTAAGTGATATAAATTTAGTAAAACAGGAGTGTGCACTGGAAAGAACGTCACAGAGCTGTTTTTGCCTAGTGCCACATGACAATTTGATGAGGCTTTGGCGGCGGTCTGCGCCTAGGAATCCGAAAGCGAGGAGTTATTGTGAGAGAGGATGGTGGTGATGAAGGCTTCTGATAGCACTTATTCCAGTGTGGCCGGCTCTGGCTGAACGCAGACAGGAAACTTGATCATTATGTAACAGCGATTTCACCATTTAACTGCAATTCCTCAAAAGCTTCTCATTATGAGTGCAATAGGGAAAGCATGCAGGCCCGGGACATTTTGGTGATAAAATCAGGCACTGCTAAGCGGTCAGATGTCCCACCAGACAGACAGAGAAAAACCATGCTTTTAAGGAGAGTGTTACCAGACTTCCGCTTTTAGCACATCAGCCTACCGTAAACAATTCCCGTGGTTTTCACACATACTCACGTGGCAAAAGCAGAGAGATGTTTGGAAAACTACACTATATGGACAAAAGTATTGGGACACCTGACCATTACACCAACAGCCACTTTCATGGCTCTGCATTCAACTACATAGACTTTAATATGGAATTGGTCCCCCCTTTGCAGCCACAATATTCACTGATGTTGGACGAGAAGGCATGGCTCACAATCTCCGTTCCAGTTCATCCAAAGAGGTCAGGACTCTCTGTGTGTTCTTCCACACTCAACTCATTCAACCATGCCTTGCTTTGTGCACTGGAACACAGTCATGCTGGAATAGAAAGGGGTCTTCTCCAAACTGTGTCCACAAAGTTGGAAGCATGGCATTGTCCAAAATGTCTTGGTATGTTGAAGCATTAAGACTGCCCTTCACTAGAAGTAAGGGGCCTAGCCTTAACCCTGAAGAACAGGTGTGTTCCAATACTTTTGTCCATATAGTGTGTAGTGCAGCATTCCAGACCTGGCTTTCACATGTTGATCCAGATCACAGATCACATCACAGCACTGACTCTGCGGCAGATTCTATTCTTTTTGTCTTCTGGGCAGCCCTGTGATCATTCTCTCTATGTTTTTGTATTATTGCTGATGTGTTTGTGGTAATATGTGCAATATGTGTATTTATTGTGTGTTCATATTGTACTGAAGAATGCACAGGTCAGGGTTTTTTATGACCCACACCCATTAGACCTGTTGAGAGCCAATCTGCCCTGTCTGGCCTGAACCACAATGTTTCTGTAAAATATTTCTAACTTAGTCTGAACTTACTGCCTGTCTTTTTGTCTATCTGTCTGTCTGTCCTTCTATTTCAACAACCAAAAAGCTAGGCTGACAACGGTTCAGTATCTGTGAATATTGATCTGGGCTTAGTTTCTGTGCCTGTCTGTCTGTCTACCTAGTTCAACAACCAAAAAGCCACACTCACGTTACAGTTTAGCATCATGATGACTGACGTACTGTCCCATGTGCCGTATCTTATTCTGAGGCTAATGCCATCATTTCCTCTCTGGGATGACCATAATGACTATAATGACTCCTGACAGACACAGCTGAACACAAAATCACAAAACATCTCTATGAGACTGTATTTAAAGGAAAGTCAGAGATGCTTAAAATGAGCATGTCTGACTTTAAGTACTTTGCAGCAGACTCACTACTTATAACTGAAATATGGTCTCTAAAATCCACACTTCTGCCTATGAAGCTTTTTGCTGTCTGAAAGAGAACTTCATGACAAAACAATGAACAAACCCAAATGCAATTTCCTTACATCCAACCCCTGTTTTTATGCGGGAGCAGGGAATGGAAAAGGTAGCTGGAGCCAAGATCTGACTGAGGGAGCAGCGTGTTGCATAAAGAACCAAGCTCTGTTTCAAAACATGATATGTCACGTGAGAGAAGAATCATGGGATCATCTCTGAGGGTGCCAGATATGCTCTCCGATTGAATGCAAAATCGATCAACAATCAGTAAGTGTACAGTGTGGCATGTGACTACCTAAGGCAAAGAAATAAAAGACAATGATGGCTGTTTGGCTTTCACATTAGAGCACTTTGCTACTGCAGTTATCATGTTCCTACGGTTTTCGCTGCAAATCCCAAATGTTATATAATACCGACTGCAGTTTATCCAGTCTGACACTTGAATGTCATTTGTAATGACTTTAACGGATGGGACGTTTAATATTCATAAATATGGAATGGGCACATTCCGATTATGCTCTGTGCATTATATATATTTGGCGATACCTTTTGTGGTTGTGTTTCTAGATTTATTGGATTCTATGTTGTCCTTTTATGTATTCATCCATCTTACCAAGGCATAGTGATTTCAAAATCATTCTGATTCTGATTTTAATGATTTTGTCAAAAGGCAAACACATTCGTTGTAATGTTCATGAAGTATTTGCTCAACCTGTAAGATGTCGGCAAATCATGAGATCTGTGTCCTTTCAAAACTCAGTTTTTACCCTCTAGAATGTATAGGTTTGTACCATTTGTTGGTCATTTGCCAAAGCAACAGCATGACCATAAGAAGGTGGTCCAGATGCAAATGATTTGAACTTAAAGGAAAAAAGAGCAGATAAGAAAAAAAGATCATACAATTGAAAATAATCTGATTTTCTAACAAGCTGTTTACATCTTGTGTTAAAATGCATCCCTAATCAGATTTTGGCTAGTGCTGGATATCAATAAGCAGATGTAAATACTCGAAAGACCTTTAAATCATGAACAGATCTGCGAGACCACCTCCCAAAGTGTTTGAGGATGCTTTGTGTAATGCTGTTGGAAAAATGTAAATGCGTTCAACTCTGGAAAGCCTTTCCTGTGTGACCTTCTTGTGTCTTAATACAACCAGATGGAATAGAGACACACAGGACAGTTGAGGACACTTTAAAAACAGGCACAACAAGTAACAAAAGAATAAAGTTATCTTATCTTAATACCTAAAGATTGATCCTCGGCATCCACATCGTTTTATGCTACAAAAAAAATGGCTAGAAGCTGATTATTTTGGACTCATGTGAACCTGCAAATCAACAGCACAGGTCATCAGTGTTGGGAGTAACGCGTTACAAAAGTAACGAATTACTGTAATGCATTGCTTTTTTCTGTAACTCGGTAATGTAAGGCATTACAGAAAAAAATGGTAATATTTTACTCAGTACAAATGTCAGTAACGCGCGTTACAATGCATTTTTTACCCGGAATGAAGTGATTTATTTTTCTTCATACAAATTCGCCGAAATCACCGCGAGAT
>JBBIGA010000138.1:2979877-2982377 GCA_037576975.1 Alestes dentex
ATATAAATACTACCTTGATGCTTATTCAGTTCATACAGTCAATTTATAACATTGATAATGATGAGAAATAGGCAAATAATATGCATAATTCAAGAAAAAAAATATTTATATATATATTTAATAAGCAGCCTATCGATTCATGGGGGGGCTGTAATGGTAATAAAGCTATAATGGTTTGATTACATTAATGTTTTAGCTCCTCATTTGTTTAAAGTGTTTACAAACCAAATTTTATTGCACTTTTGTTCATATAGCAGTACTTTAAAAATAAAAGTGCGCAGTACACTACTTTTGAATTCATTATTGAATTCTGCGATTGAAAATCATGCGATTAATCTCGATTAAAAATATTATTAGTTGCCCAGCATTAATATTATATATATATATACACACACACACACACACACACACACACACACACACACACACACACACACATATATACATTTATACACACACATATATATATGTGTAAGGAAAAAGAAACAGAAAAAAAGGCTGCAATGCAGGCGAAACCCAGATAAAACTGGGAAGTGACAGGTCTGATGTCATCATTAAAATACAATCATTAAAACATTATAATAAATGTGAAAATGCATTAATGCATTAATTTTCCTGAGATAGAACTAGTACTGGTACCATATTCACAATTTCACTTTGCGTCCAAAAACTCTGAAACGTCGTTCACACAACAGCACCGACTCTTGGCACCAGGACATTGCCGTGCTCAGCAACTCCCAGCCCTGTTCAGGTTCTCTGCGTGCTGTGGACTAGGGTGAGTGTTGGCCTCACATGTTCGTAAACAGCCAAAAATTCATATTCCTTGCTAACAAAGACATATGTATTGGCTCAAAAACATATGTATTGGCTCATAGTGCGGCTGCTAAGGGCATTTATATTTGCTGTGTCTCTGACTTCAAGCTGCGAGTATGTAAAGCTGCTGGTGAGATGCACTTGAGCTTCTTCAGTTTTAAACTAGCCACGGCCTGAATTGGGGCTGAGTTACTGTGTTACCTTGTGGGAGAAGTATAATGTAATAAACACAATGAAAGCATCCTTGTACTTTTTTTGTCAGGAAATTCACATTACATTCAAGGAAAAAGTATGGAACCCCCCAATCTCAGTTTGTTCTCATTTTTGTCCTTTATGTTCTCATTCATTAGCATAGATAGTATGTAACCACATTTTGTGCATTCACTAATTCGACTCCTAGTTAGTTTAAAAAACTGTTGCTCATTTAAGTCACTTTCAGCAAATGACTTATTGTTCCTAAAATGTTTCTTTTTTTTCTATGTGTTTTTTCTATAACAGAACGTCCCACAGTGTTAGAAACCGCATAAGGAACTCTGCATTGCAGGTTTTAAATGGAATCTTCCATTATGAATTAGTTACATTGGACTTTTAACTCAGTCTTGGCTGATGGACCACATTTGAAGTGAGAGAGTGAATTCTGTAAAGGCAATTTTTTCACCCAATTGCTCTTTTATGTCCTGCACTCTCCTCTGCCTCATTCCAGAAACAACATAAATGGCGGAGTGCATTTGGCAGTTATCACTCGGCAGGTAATCGCAGTGTGGAGAGAGGCCTACAGATTGTGTAAGCCCGAACAGAAAGCACATGGTCTGCATCAGTCATTGGCCCAGCTGTCAGTCTCCCAGAGCTCTCCTTAAGGGAGTTTAGGGCAGAGAGCTAACCGTGGGGCGGCCAAGCCCTCTAAACTGATTGGAACTGGTAGTAAATATGAAATGGTGATGATAAAGCAAAAAAAACAACGATGCCATTTGTTTGCTTCCTTCCAGAGAAATCATTTTATGGTTATGATTACAGGACATTTCTTCAAATACATTTTCCTCCCAAAAAGAATTAATCATCTACTTCTAAACGCTAGGGATGTTGGAGGCAGCACTGCTCCACTTGTTGCACGCCTCATATGAGCCATGGCTGGCCTGGGGCTTTGGACCAACTGGCCCTGGTTGAAAATGGATGATATTCTCTACTTTCTCCACGAGAAAAACCTCATACGGCCCAAGAACATGCACAAAATTTCATGGAACGACAAGGGAAAAGAGATCAGCACCACACAGTGCCAGTGCGGACCCGTCCTTTTCCTCCTGACTGCAGTCAAAGTGCCACCTGTGAATCCTGCAAGCTTAACGAAGTCTCATGAGGCTGCGGTGAAGTGTTTTGCTCTGCGCTGGAATGGTCATGCTGAGAATAGGATTTAACCAGAGAGGATTTTCTCCAGATTTCTTTTTTGTGTTCCCTTCCATTTGGCACAAAGGGATTGGAGAACATCCAGTTGTTGGAGGGGTTGGGGTGGGGAGGGGCGTCTATGATTATCGTCATCAAATGGCATACGGTCGCGTTGTTATTTCACGTTGAAGTCCAGTTACTCGGGTTGTCCTGGTTTTTTTTTTTTTTTCTTAATTGGGGGAGCCAGATTGAGGAAACTCTAAACTGAAGTGGAGATCAGGTGCACCCAGCCCGCCTATTTCCCACA
>JBBIGA010000138.1:2984877-2992861 GCA_037576975.1 Alestes dentex
AGTGTACAGGGTACAGATTACAGTTTTTGTTCTACAGTGTGTGCAATGAAATCTAATGCCCTTGACAAGAGACAGACAAGAGTGTTAGTCATATGTACTGGAAGAAAACCTGTAGTGGAGAAGTCACTGGGTGCTGTTTCCCCTCTTAATATATATATACTTCTGCACACCTAAAGTGTTGCAGGCCTTTTTGATATTTGCTTCCTTTCAGATGAAAAAACTGACCATTGTCAATTTCTCTACAGACTTTGTGGTGGCAAGAATTACAATGCATCTATAACACCCATAATGTACATCTAGCCGTTTGATTTTCTGTCTAAAATAAGTGGTGATCATGTATTTTGAGAGTTTTTATATGTGGTGCTGATAAAGATAAAACCATGTTACACCTGAAAAAAAAATAGGTTTTCTATGTGAACTATTTGGCCTGGAATGCTCTGCATGTATCTGTCTGCCATAAAGAGATTAAAAAAACATGCTTTAGGCCCAAGACTTCTCAAAACTATCATAAAACAATGTTTTACGCCGTGTATTCACAACCATCTTATTGAATAACTTTCTGTGAGTGAGCTTTTAGAGGGATTAAATTCATCAGAGGTCTGGTACCCATAACCACCATAGTTAGCAGGTTTGCCTTGGAAATGTTCTCTAAAGTACAGCATTTCACATCTAATCACAATCAAATTCCTTTACATGTTTTCAGTTTATAGCACATTTGTGTTGGAAGAGGAGGACATATTTCACCATGTTTTGAATGTGATGAAAAATTGAGTATGGGAAATTGCAAAATTACATTTGACCATGTTTTCATCATTTCTTGACATCAAAATAAACAGAGTAAAGTGGCAGTTGTAGACTCGAACTTGTTTATACTGAATACAAACGGAACAGTGATGTATAATTAACTTAGCTGTGTGAATAAATATGTAATCATTTGACCAGAGCACTCTTTGTGCATTCCAGAGCATTCCAGGCCAAATAGTTCACATAGAAAACCTATTTTTTTTTCAGGTGTAACATGGTTTTATCTTTATCAGCACCACATATAAAAACTCTCAAAATACATGATCACCAATTATTTTAGACAGAAAATCAAACGGCTAGATGTACATTATGGGCGTTATAGATGCATTGTAATTCTTGCCACCACAAAGTCTGTAGAGAAATTGACAATGGTCAGTTTTTTCATCAGAAAGGAAGCAAATATCAAAAAGCCCTGAGTGGTGTAGCAAACGGAAACACGTCTTCTCTGGCTTCCAAGGGTTAACTCTCATAGATGGTTTTCCACAGCTGGGCAAGATATGACACAATAAAAGAGGGCATCGAGGCTGTTCAAAAGCTCTCTAACGCTGCGGCCACCTGTTCCTGACTACAATGCGCATGAAAATGGACTTGGCCTGAGCCGTCGGCCCTCGTTCAGATCCAAGAGCCTCTCTGAAATCTTTCAAACTCTCTTTCCGTGCCTACCAGCGATCTGTCCTACCAGGCTTTCTTTTTTCTCTCTCTTTCCCCGAATTTCATGGCTATCCTGTGTCGGCCACAGCTTGGGGATTTGCCTCTGCCATGCGTTGGGCCCTTTCAAGTCTTCTCTGACACAGCTGAAGAGGTCCAGACCCCCTCTGCGTGGCAGACTCGAAGGATATGGCGTCTTTGAAGAGGATTTACTGTGAATTAACACACCGATTTGATAGCGGCGCGATCAGGCACGATCATATGGAAGACCTGCTCTTGTGCCATGTGCAGAAAGGTTTGCATGGAAATCTAGCATGACTTGCACGGGATCTGTTACAACACCTGCAGCCTTTATGAGGGTTTTCGATTCAAGGGTTGATCAAAATCGTTCCTCCATCTCCTCAGGTCCATACCTTCAGAAGCTTTGAGGTCACCATGACTCTGAAGACAAATCATACAGCTTTCGTAGCACAACGTTGCCTTTTTTTTTGTCCTTACTCCCTGCCATATTTGACAAAATAGTGGCAAACAATGGTCTAGCAGTATGCTGGCATGCCTTATCTAATCGCTTTTGGGAAGCAGCTGTGCGGCCTAAAGCCCGTGGAGTTCCTCCATACAGCTGGCCAAGGTTCTGGGAACCTCACAGACAATGAGACACAACACACACAGCGTGTACACTCACACACTCGTGTGCTTAGCACCCGCCGTACTCAACTGCTCACTTTGGTTAAATTTTAAAAGGCTACAACTAACAATAATGAAAGCTAGCATGAGTGCATGATTAATTAGAATTACATTGGCTGCCCCGCTAGCTTTTTTTTTTTTCCTAATCAGCAATGTTATTTTTTGTTGGTTGAGGCATTGCTAAACTCTGCGGGTACACTGCAGGCCTTCTCCAGACTTCACAGCAGCATGTGGCTCTGCATTCCCACATTACAGTCATGCTGCATATGGCGTGGGCAGCCCGTTCCGTTTCCTGGAGATTAGCTCAGCGCGCGCACTCCTCTAGCCTGATGGAATGAATCAGTCTAACGTAAATAAGAACTGACGACTTTCTCTTCTATCTGTGCCCTTCTGTGAAGCTCCTGTCTTCCCCCCCAGAGTGAGAAACACACAGCTGGACCTTTTTTTTCCAGACCCAACCCTTCCTCCGCTCCTTCCCACAGACGCCCCCGGCTCGATGACTTTGACTTCCCACATTTAAGGATGACTAAAAAAAGCATCTTCAAATTGCAACCAGAAGTCCCTTCAACCCCCCTTCTTTCTCACTTACAATCCTAATGGGACCCTAAACAGTGGGAACCAGTGCAAACCCAGGCCTACACTCCCCCGGTTCAAACCGCCCCCCATCAGTGGGTGGGCAGTTCCCACTCACTTCACGTTTCTCCCTTTGTTACCTGTAATAACAGTAGAGTATCAATGAGAAATTCGAGCGCTTGCCTTTAGGAGCCTGGAACCGGAAGATGATATTCAAGCCATAAACACAAACAACACTGGCAAAAATCAGAAAGGAGCTCTGACAGAGTTAAAGGAGGCGGTCTGAAGGGGGATCCGTGGCCCATGTCAGAGCTGGGGTCAGAGGCGGCCTCCCACAGGACTGCATACAGGGATTAAATGGGCTGCTTTAATGAAATCACTTCCTGTGGAAGCTCAGTGAGTAGTGAGAACGCCACCAGCCATGTGTTGCACAGCAAGGACCCGTGTGGGGCCGGGTTTTCCAAACGACTGCTGGTGGTCCATGTGATTCCCATGAGAAATGTAAAAAATCTTGTTACCTATTAGAAGCATTTAATAGTTAATTAGGTCCACATTGTGTTGGGGTTTTACAGATCCATAAAGCGGATTCTTGGATTTGTGGGTGTATAATTTTGTGTGTCACTGGTATACAGAGACTTTGTACTAGAAGATTGGTTCCTGAGCCCAGGCAGGGGCAGTATAATTGGGCCCTGCTGTAATGCTCGCTCTTCAGCTCAAGAAGGGCTTATTAATTGGCAGATTAAGTTGATCAGGTATGTTCAGAGAGATGTAGGTTCCAGTTTTTCCAACTGAATTCAGCACATACAGCTGTGAAGAGGATCCAACAAATAACACCTTACTTCAGTCTTTGCATGGCGAGTGCTATCTGGTCATTTACTCCTCTGTGAAGAAAAGGTTATTTTCTACTTGTAGTCTTTGTATGTCAATGAGCACTGCTCTCATTGGCTATCTCACTACAGTAGGCGGAGTAAGGGGTGTGGCCAGCAGTGTGGTGATGACCAGACATGAAAAAAACCATACAGGCTCAGAAGATCAGACTTAGTCACAAAATCACAAGTGTATTCCAGCCAGGCAGGTCATTTCACAGCAGTGTTTTGAAAGCTTTTGTTCATGTGTTAGCTCTGCTAAAATAATGCTAATTTTCTTTAGTCTGGAAACAGGCCATACATTGGTATCAAGCTGGTGGTGTATATTCACACTTTAACAGCAGTTAGATTAACAGGAGATTTTTGAAGGTTTTAACAGACATTTCCATATTCTTTATTTTGTACGCCACACTTTGGATGCTGAGTAAAGATTTGAACTCAAAGCCTGTCTCTGAACATTAATAGAGCCTGTTATCTTACAAATGTCTAGATTACTCGAGTGAGGACGAAATATGGTGTAATTCACCCAGGAGAGCCTGTTAATGAAAAAAGAGTCTTCTGAATCAGTCACAGATGTTTGATTCTTGTTCTATGTTACATTACATCACTATTCTGCACAGTCCAAAGTGAAATTGGCAGAGACTATGTATGAAGGCCGGGTGAGTGAGTGTATTCATTTGAATGATACCGGACAGTTGCTGCATGTGAGGCGCAATTGAGCACCAAATCCTACCAGCCTTTTGTGAATATTAAATAGGCCGAAAATGACAGAGAGGTTTTCTTTAAATTGTTTACCTTTTTGCTGCCAGGTCTCCTTTAAAGCAAGAAAAATGCAAAAATGTACGGGGCGAAGGTATTCCAGGACCAGGACTGGGAGGGACAGTGAGAGTAAAATTTTATATCTGTCCTCAGTGGTTTTCTTGCGGTCAAGAACCACTCATCTGGTATCATCATCCCAGCATGTGAAGAGGAGCACCTAACAAACCTCAGTTCCTGTGCTGATAGATGCTGGACAGACCACTGCAGAACTTTCAAGTTTTTTCAATCTTTGGTTTTTATACTTCTACATCATACTAATTAATCCAAGTAACATGAGTATGGCTTTAGGTCACTGACCAACAGAAGTCACGTAATGCTTAGAAGGTCACGGAACGGCTCATGGAGCTCCTGGCTCTTTAGTCTGTCCCCCATGTGCCTGCTGATGGTGGAACCCGAGCTGTGTGAGACGCTCTCACCCACCCGTCCCTCACCCTTTGCTCCCAGCCCAGGAGAAAGTGCAAGCACCCACCATCTGCTATAGTTTCACCCTCTCCTCATAGAGGCCCATCAGAGATATAGATACGGGTGAAGCTGGAGAAACAACTGTTATCTCCTCAACAACTTCACTCCAAGCCCACATCAGAGGCCCCACTGGGCATGCAGGCTTTCTCAGAGTGGGGAACAACGAATACAGCAGGTGAACCTGTGTGGAAAACAGTGTATTGTTGTTATTGCCGATTAGCAAGGCCGAGGTCCGGCAGGTTTGGGCGAGCAGTTCACAGCTGGAGTTACATGAAGGAGGCTGAGATATCTGTGCTCAAGGTCAGGGGTTAAACTGACTTTAAGATGGCGGGTGCCAGACATATGGGGACAGTGTTGTTTAGTTCATCCGATCTGACCATTCTCCTTTTTGGTTGCACGGCCATGGATTGGATTTGCATCTGATCTAGGAGCACATATGGAGGTGGCTCAGATCTGATTTGAAAAGATCAGATCTGTGTCACATTAAGGCCAAACCTAAGATTTGTTCCACCTGGCTTTTACAAAAGAGCAGAACTAACACTGAATGAAGGTGTTATTTGGTTGATGCTCTTCACAGTGATCTTTCAAAGAGCACGTCAGGAGCTATGACAAAGGCAAGAAAGAGTACAGATGTTTTATTTGAATGCTCTGGCATAAAGAAGCAATTTATGTTGCCATACAAAGGAGTATATTGGAAATATTTTACCATCAAATTACAGTTCCAGAGCTCGCAGGAACTGGAGCTGGAGCTCTCCTTTAATGTTCACCATTGGAGTGCCCTCTGTGTAACACTGCCTGTGCTGTGCAGGGAAGCCATTTGAAGTGTGTTTTTCATAAAAGGGCCCATTGGAGCCCACCGCCACAAGAAAGGATCGCCACTATCTGCGTCCGTCACACTTGGCCGGCTCTGAAAGCCTTGGCCTACGCTTGCGGCCTACTAAAAAGAGTCCTGACTATGAGTCAGCCCGACTAGGAAAAAGTCATTTCTTGTTAATGATGTCTGCCATGAACCATAGCTCTCACGTCCACTGGCCTGCAGAGACCCACTCGTCTTGTGCTGCCACAGCTAGCGCATGCACTCCGTAATAACACGCCGCACCGCGGTGATGTATGGCTCCGCTAGCAGAAACCGGTCCGCTTTAATATAAACTTAATGAGAAGGGGGCATGAGCTGTTCGCTCATGGTTATGGGGACGTCACACAGATGATGGACGTGGATCGTGATACAGTGTGTCCTGATGTATTCGATCTAAAAATACCTCTTGTATTTATTGCAGTATCGAGAGTGGTGGAATTTGCATAGTTTTGCAAGGCTGGAGTGACAGAACGTTTTCTTCTGTTTGTCTTTTCTATTTTTGGTCTGCCTTTCAATGTTTGTTCTGAGTTTGAGCTCAAAGACGAGAAGAGAAGGCTTGTTTTTCATACGCAAAATGTACCATGGCTTTAAAAGTCTCAGCCAGAGCACAGGAGAGCTAGAAGCATGACGTTACAGTTAAGACTACAACACACAAACAAGAGTCACGCTTACACTGAGCTGGTTCACTTACCGTAAAATACAACAAAGTACTGTCAGAACCACCGATCACAGAACTTCCTTCAGAGAATTCAACTTTTAAAAGGCCCCATATCACAGAAATCTTTTTTTAAACTAACGAAGCGTGACGCTGTATTTTAAAAAAACATACCATCCACTTCTCAGTACATGGATGGAAACTAAACTGCAAGAACAGCTTGTTTTGAATTGACTTTACTCATTCACATTGCTGTTATGAAGACCAATTCGGTCATATCAGTCTTACAGGCACAGTTACGGCTTGTTCAGGCCTAATAAAGAGAAACTGGAAAGTGACTGTGTGAATTATGGCTACTTTTCAGAGTATAAATCCACACAAACACAATAAGCAGACATAATAAAACAGAAGACAAATGAAATGGGCCCTGTTGCAGTGTGCAGTGTGAATACTCTTATTTCTTAGTGTGAATATTCTTATTTCTTAGTGCTGAATATTCATACTCAGACAATAGTAGTATAACGTTCAACAGTATTAGGCCAAAGTCACTGGTACCCTTTTCTTGAAGGCTAGCGTTCTTGATGGTGCGACTGATGACAACTGATGTAAACCTACAGACATTTATAACAGCTTATTCCCAAAGGGCCAGGTGTGATACTTGCTTAGGCGAACAAACTTTGATTAAATTGTATGTAGTTTCATGTCATTTGTAATGAAAAGCTTATGTAGGTGTCATACAGCTGGTGACCTTGTGATTAGGGAGTTGGTCCTGTGATCAGAAGGTTGTGGGTTTAAATCCCTGGACGGTGACACGTAAACACATAACCAAATCCAAATACACTCTGAAGGTTTGAGGGTTAAAAAAAATCCTCCAGAGCGATGCAGCAGAAGAGTCATGTTTGATTACCTTAAGAAATGGATGGTTGTTTAAAGTGTGATATCATACACTCATGAATGTTTTCTCTCAGTGGTAGGTAGGGGTGATGGGAGGGGGGAGGTGAAACATGATATAATCAGTTAATATTATTTTCTCCACTTGTTGCACGGTGCACAGTGATGTAATCAAAACAGATGTTTTAGAGGCAGGCAGGTCATTACATTTAGAGAAAAGATTGCAGAATAACAAGAGTTTTGTATTTTGAATGATATAATGTGATGAACTGTGCTTCATATGACCAGGTACATGAGCTACAAACAGTCAGTTTTGATTTTAGCCGGACTTAGAATGCTCCAGGGTGTTTGAGCCCGAGCCCGCACTCTGACCAGGTTTTTAGTGTGGGTGTGTTTTGGGTCAGTGTGACTGCTGTTTAGGAACATGCATCAAAATGAGTGATTAGGTTGAAAAATACAAGAGTAGGCCCCTAAACAAACCCAAAGTAGTTCTTTGTTTCTTTGGCAAAAGGACAAAGAAAAGAAAAGCGTGTGGTAGGCATCTATTTCTACATTTGTTTATGTTTACCAAATTCAGTTTGTCGGTGAAAACACTGAACATCATGTCTTTGTCCTTTTGATTATTAGATAAAAGTTCAAGTGAATCACCAAATTACAGATTTGAGTTTTTATTGCATTTTTGGAAAGTGCCCCAACTTTTTTGGACATGGGGTTAGTATATATATA
>JBBIGA010000138.1:2997362-3008586 GCA_037576975.1 Alestes dentex
TACCATGGCAAGAACAAAGCAAAGCCCGCAAATCCACAGGTGGTACGGCGTCCAGAACGCAACTGGCCACGAAGGAGTGCTCCGGCCTCCGGCGGCGTGAGGAACCCTCACCGTTGCAGGCCCGGCACCATGGCTCCGAGAGAGATCCGCTGGCTCCATTCATTTTAATGGGGAGTCCCTTAATAACTAAAAATCCACGGAGCTGCTGATCCACAAGCTGTCCTTCCAGCGCCTGGTGCGTGAGATCGCTCCGGACCTCAAGACCGACCTCCGCTTCCAGAGGCTGACTTGGTGTATCTGTTTCCGGACACGAACCTGATCTTCAGCAGCCCGCCGTACCCGCGGAGAGCGGCTTAGACTAACTGCGCTTATTGTCCCCAATACTTCGGCTGAGAGGATAGCCTAACATACGAAACAGGAAAGTACCGCCGTGTAATCCATTTACTTCAACAAAGTAACTGTATTCTAATTACCACCTATTTAAACGGTAACTGTAACGGAATACAGTTACTCATAATTTGTATTCTAAATACATAACGCTGGTACATGTATTCCGTTACTCTCCAACACAGCTGGTGGCATTCTACTGTATAGGGAATACAATGAATGACATAAATATCAATTTTGCATTTCATTTTTTCAGATCTACACACAAAATTTAATATGAGGCAAAGGCAACCCAAATAAAGCACAAAATACAGCTCTCAGATCTTCAAACAAAATGATTATTCCAGTCATAAGATGAAAACATTTTTCCAATAACAACTGATTATATGAGAAAAAGTGCCCCCACTATTAGCCAAATTTTCTTCGCTACCAAAATCAATAAGACTAGACACAAAGGTGCTTGATTATTTTTTATCCCCACTGAATATGAACATCATTAAAACTGAATGGAAAGAAGGCTGAAAGGACTCAATGAGCAGCACACAAGCAATACAATGCTATTTCTAAGGCTCTGGGATTCCAGTGAACCACAGTAAGAGTCATAGCTCTAAACATGGTCAAGTGATGAATCTTATCCAGAAGTGTCCAACCAAAATTCCTACTAAGAGCACAGCGACAACTCATCTGGTAAGTCACAAAATAACACAGATGAACATCTAAGGGACTACAGGCCTCACTTGCTTAAGATAAGATCAGTGTTCACGGTTCCTTCATTAGACAGAGACTGGGCAAAAAAAGTATTCATGGGAGAGCTGCAAGGCAAAAACCACTACTAATCAAGAGCAACAAAAAGACTTGTCAAACATTTTTCCAAAAAACACCTTGATGGCCCCCAAGCCTTTTGGAGTAGTGTCTCATGGACCAATGAGTCAAAAGTGAACATTTTTGGAAGACATAGAACCATTTAAATCTGCCATGAAGTGAACACATCACATCCAGCAATAAGAGCTCCATACCAGCTGTCAAACATGGTGGTGGTAGTGTGGGCATGCATTACAGCTTCACAGCTTTAACTGACAGAATGATCAGTTCTGCTCTCCACCAGAAAATTTCACAGGAGAATGGTGATTCCTCAGTCCATGATCTGAAACCCTTCCTTGGCATCCCAAAATGCTCACCTTGCTCCTCTCACTGGAAGACTACAACTCAAAGGCATGTTTGACAGTGCCATGGCTTAATCTGTGTGATGGAATCATGCACTGGAAAAGAAGAAAGTACGGAGCTGAACTTTTGCCATTAACCCATAATGGGCTTTGTTTGGTGTTCCTAGGGCACGTAGAAGCAAAGTTGGATTTTAAAAATGCATCACATGCAAAGTCCCATTAAGAACAAAAATGCTCAAATTTCTTTTGTTTCAGGTCTTAGAAAACGAATGAAAAAACAAGATATTTGATCCCGGGAGAACTTTCTGGATAGTCTCTGCCCACAAGTGGGTGGGGAATACCCGCAGAGGGAGGGGGTCTGGAGAGCGGCTGAGTGGCGGCACAACGAGAGAAAGAGCAGCAAACGGCGAGTGTGTAGGAGAACAAACACCGGTTCTAGACTGTTTTACACTGTTTATATTTGTTGAAATCAGATTTTACTAATACATTGTGAGTTCGAAGGTAAAGAAATAAAACCCTCCAGCCTGTCTGCTCCCTCTGTCTCTCTTGTGCTTGCTCCTGTACATCTTAAATTAAAGTCATAAACCTAATCTGTCTTCACAGACGTAAGTGCTTAATGAGGAAAATGGTTTTCAGATCGGTCTTTATGTTTGCCAGAAAAAAAGATCTCAGCACCCAAAGGCCCGCCGGCTGACACGTGGCCGTCGCAGGTGTGGACTGGCAGCTCCTGAATCGATGTGATTAAAAACCTGTTTGAGCTGTTTACTTCCCTAATGTAAGCTGACGTTTATACGAAGCTCACTCAAACACTGGGAATTTACAAACCTGATCTATAAAAGCCAATCCTCCCAAGGCACCTTCAGTTCTCTGAGCCTGACCTGATTACACTCTCAATTGTCCTCATGTGTGCCAGAGCACACGTCAACCTAAAGCAAACTAAGGGTCTAGGAACAGTTTGCAGTTTGGTTGACTGTCCTTTTTGAAATGACATTTTTTTTAGCTATAAAACAATGAGACATAGCAGAATGCATAAAATGATGATAAACATGATAAAATCTCTATAATGCACAGCCTTGAATGGTTTATTGGTTTCATAAAACGCTAATCAAATGTGCTAAAACTGACGCATTACAATAATGAATGAATGTGCAATGAATCATTACATTTAGACAAATCAATTTAGCAAACTAGAGATGCATTTCCGGAGGAATATTTTCCTTGATTGCACTGTTTCAGCAATTCCCAAGTTGTTCTTATGGTATCCCTGGTGATTTTTAGGGAGTTGCCTGGTGGCTGCCACACTTTTCTATGGTTGATGCTCGGTGGTAACTATAATATTGTGGCCTACTGTTCATTAACAGTAGGCCATGGCTGCCAAGTAACAGAATGGGTAGAGGTTATTCTGACAAAATGATGATTGGTCATATCCCAAATTTAATGAAGGTTTAGCTCTGCCCACGCTCAACAAAATAATATGACATCCAATCAAACCTTCTTTCCTGTAAAATTAAAATGTCCCATAAAACCAATTTCCTTTTAACAACAACATTCACATAAATGGTGCATTTTCTCATTAGCTTTTCTCTACATTAAGTACCGAAGATCTCATCTTTTAGATCATCTGCATTCATGGAACACATTCTTTTCTGACCACACTCTGGAGGATTTCACAGAAGGATTTTCGATAATCCGTTCTGAAAAATCCTTTCTCTACAGTGTGTCTTTCCAATGAAATCTTCATTCTAACATCACCCCATGCAAACGGTGGGCTGGTAAAAATATGCAAATGTATGCCTATTTAAATAGACAACTCTTTTGAATATCTCATTTGAATATTTAAATATCACCACTGAGCTGAGAATGATCCACCACCCAAAGGGCACCTGCTCACTGGTGGTCCTGTGGTGGTCCTAACCATTGGGGACCAGTAAATGATGCAGAAAAACAGATGACTTACATTCAGCAATCAGAAACTACACCTATGTCGTCACCGATATGGAGCTGATAAATGGACAGTGGGTACTGATACACGGTAGGTGTATCTAATGAAGTGTCACATTGTGCATATTGTTTTAAAACATTATCTCATTCAACTACAGTGTTTTGAGTTGATAAGTGCAATCAAATGCATGGAAGTCTTTTGCAGCTTGGATCAAAAAGTCATTTTCAGAGTTAGAACTTCAGAATTTTACAACATAACACGAGCCTCAAACCTTTTCCACACAAAGAACACCATCAACTGACTCTGAATGAAGTGTGAAATGACGAGACGCTGATTTTGTCGGAAAACCATGTTTTCCCTCTCTCGGCTGGAGGTGTTTTCTCAGTGTGAGGATCTTGAATCGCTCCCCGTGATTCATTCAGGCCGAGCCTTACGTCATGGACCCCGGCAACCGTTAGCAGGCCGCCTTAATCGCTCTGTTTGCTCGCCGCTGCCAAGTTGGAGCCCTGTAGTGTGAAGAAAAAAAGAAAAGCGGAAGATGTGCCAAGCGAGAAGCTTGTTTGACTGTTCTTAGCCAGTTGGGCTAATCCCGTGTTCCTGGACCTCTGCAGCACTGGCAGGCAGAGAGAGCTGTCAGGCTGCTGAATGTATGGGAGAATCTGGCTTTAATTTGTGAGAGAGGACTAGGCCGCGGCGGAGGCAAGGAACTGCCTTTTGTATTTCCTTATGAATGGGGAGTGTGGCTGGTCACTCTGTGTGTGTGTGTGTGTGTGTAGCAGGGAGAGGATTTGTGAGCGGTGGGATCGGTGTCCCATGAGTAGACATGGGGCCTGTCTCAGGAAGAATGTTCTACTTTGACAGAGCTCCTTGAGGTTCACAAAACTATCAAATGCAACTGAGTTTAAATTGTTTTTGAGTGAAAAAAGCTGAAAGGACTGCATAAATATATAGACAGCGAAGCATTTGCATAAATAGAAAAGAGCAATGCCGACAAGCCATTACTGCAGTTTGCTTTACTTTTCATTTTTATGTAGTATGATTTGAAAAATGTTATTTATTTTCAGTAGATCATACTATGTGTATTGGCTTTGGAACATTTTCGTTTTTTATTAAAATGGCTCGGCATTTTAATGACAACACATCCCCAGAGATCTACAGTAATATAAAGTCGAGGCTCCTTCTGTACATCTGTTAGTTCATATGCACATGTTAGGCCAGCGCATACTACACAAATACCGTCTCTGTGGCACGGTTGGTGGAATTCTACATCTGTCCAGGCTGTTTCTCTGCCTTTCGCACTCTGACTGTCAGGACAGGCTCCAGCACCCCTGCAGATCCGATTAAGGATAAAAGATTCAGATGATGAATGGATGAGTTTGAGGCTGGCCCCACAGTGGTGCAGTGGATAGCACTGTGCCTCCCACCTCCAATGTTGGGGGTTTGAATCCGGGTCCTGGCCTTGTGTGTGTGCATGGGTTTCCTCTGGGGTCTCCAGTTTCTCCCTCTGTCCAATAACATGCATGTCAGGTGAACTGGGGATTCTAATCGACCATAGTGGTGAGGATTAAGCGATTACAGAACGTGAGTGAGTTTTAGGCCGCCCAGAGGTCGCTGGTTCGAGTCTCACCCTGTTTCGCCTCTGGCTTGATGAAGGCCCAGTGGCCTAATGAGTAACGTGTCAGCCTTTGGAGCTGAGGACTGTGTGTTGGAGTCCCACCTGGGTCAAGTGATGCAAGAAGACGTTTCTCACTACATGTAGATCAAAACCTGACAAATTAAACTAGTGCTGAATGATGAATTCCTTGGCATACTGGAATAATATGTGTGGATGTTTTTCTCCTCAGCTCACCCCACTGGTTCTCAGTAGGGTTTAGGTCAATTATGCCAACTGCTTGATTCTGTGGTCATTACACTATTTTTCTGTGGATTTGAACATATATTTTGGATCATTGTCCTGCTGGAATATCTGACCACAACCCAATTTTAGCTTTTTGGCAGAAGCCACCGGATTTTTTTTTTTAATTTCCGGATGCTTCATGGTGTCTATGACGCCATGTATTCTACAAATGTTCCAAATGCTTTTGAAAAAAAAAAAAAACAGTCCCAAAACATCACATATTCTTTTCCATCCTTTTTTTGGCAAGTGCACTTGAGGGTTTCTTTAAAAGATTTTTGTCTGACCATGAATAACCCGGTTACTGTAGTATCTACTTGTCCAAGACGGCGGCATGCTAAGTCGCAGTAGTCTCTCTAGGATCCAAAATTTGGTGCAAAAGTGAATCTTGCACATATGCTCATCAGACTATGCAATGAGGGGAGATGAACATGCCGGACTGTGTTAACACAAACATCACTGGCCTACACCGGGCTGAGCTCCGCCCCTCATCCGTTACTCAGGCCACATCTCTGCTATGCTGATTCTAGAATACAAGCCGCTCATCAAACGTGCCAAGCCGTTTTGAAGCAGACGAAAATCTGGCCCCCAGGAGCCATCTCTGCTCTTCAGGACTGTTTTGAGCACACTGACTAGGGAACGCTGAGACTGCTGGGTCTGAACACCTTCCTCTGCAACTGGATCCTGGACATCTCGGCCGCATCTCTGGCGGACCTTTTCAGAATGCACAGATTGCCTGTCCGCCCCTGTGCTCACCCATGACTGTGCAGCAGTATACAGCTCAGAGCACATCGCCAAGTTTGCTGATGATCCCTCAACATCAGCTCCTTTGCTGAGAAAGCCCAGCAGGGTCTCTACTTCCTGCAGAGACCGATGAGAGTGTACCTCACCAGTCCTCAGCACGTTCTACAGAGGAACTATACACAGTGTTCTCTGCAGCCACATCACAGCTTGTTGCCGGAATTGCTCTGTTTTGGTTTGCCCCACTAGGATTGTGAAAACTGCTGAGAAGATAATTGAAGTATCTTTCCCCTCTTTTGAAGACTTTTGAACCACATGCCACATCCACAAAGATACCAGCATTATGGATGACCTCACATGCCCCTCATACACCCTCTTCTCCCTCCTCCCATCCATAGAACACAGGCCTCAGTTTCTTCCCTCAGACCATCATACACATCAAGAACAGAACTGAATTATGAACACACACACACACACACATACAGAACAACTGAAATTCTCCCCAATGCATATACACACTGAACTGTTCTGCCATAAACATAACAAAAACCCAGCTGCCACTGTAATTACCAATTATTTATTACATACTGCACATTCTCTATTCTGCTGTTTTTTGCACAAATAATTGCTGTCTACCTCTACATTTACATTTTGGCAGACTCAGTGACTGTCTGTACTGTATTCAGTCAAACTAGTACTGCTGCTTTTATTGACTACACTAAATACTGTCCGGCCCTGTTTTATTGTTGCATTATCTCTCTTGCTCACTTTGCACGTGGCGTATTTTGTCCTGTCTGCACTTCTGTAATATTGAGGTGTTTCTGTTTTTGTTCCAGTTCCACCATTGCCCTCCAGGAATGCTGTTTCATTTCACTGGCTGAAATGACAATTAAACACTTACTTGACGTCTAGAGAACTACAACAGAAGTGGCATCCAAATATTCTGCAAAAGGGCTCACTTGACGTAAAGGTTAGATATTTATCAATCCTGATCCTGTTGTTTATGGACTACAGACTCTGTTACTCTTCCAACAAAACTGACCTCTCTGGACACTTAGTGAAACCAACTCTGTTAGCCATAGATAGCCTATCTGTCTACAATCTTGTTCATGAAGGCCTCCTCTCGTTATTTATCCCCATAAAGACTCTCTTTCCTTTCTCTCCGGGTCGACCTGAGGAGGACAGGTTCCCCTTTTGAGTCTTGGTTCCTCCTGAGGTTTCTTCCTCCAGCTGAGGGAGTTTTTCCTCTCCTCTGTCACCTTTGACTCACTAAGGGCTCGGACCTTTTACAACTTGGTTGTAAAAAGCGCTATATAAATAAAATGTAATTGATTTGAATTAAATATTAGAGCTAAAGTTAACCCTTTATTTAAATGCTGCTGCATAGCATGGACATAACCCTGTCATAAACATGTCATGGCATATTCATTAAGATTGATGCCAGTTAGAATTATGTTAGCATTACCAGTAATTGTTATGACAGATGCTGCATGACGTTTAATTAGCATATCATATGACATTAAACATTGTAGTGACAGCTTGTGTGAGCATGACATCCATCATGACATATGGCTACAGCTTGGTAACGTCAGTGGTATGTAGCAGGGTGCATGTAAACATTTTTCATCTTTTTCTACTCATTTGTGTCAGGCTCTCCAATAATTATAGAGCTGACTGGATGTATGCCTTTGTGTCATGCCGTGTGTGTGTGTGTGTGTGTGTGTGTGTGTGTGTTTGTGTGCGTGTGTGCACACCCCTCTGTAGTTTCTTCTGGCTCCTCTCTGGGATTTACACACTTTGGAGAGTCTGTTTCCTCAAAATTGCTCAATAATTCTTCGGCACATTAAAGTGAGGGCTGCAAAAGCAATCGCCCACGAAGCACAACATAGTCCATGAGTGTCTTTGAGCAAGAGGTCTTTATGGTTTCGCAACCATGGCTTCCTTTACGTGTGTGTATACACGCGCGGCCTGTGTGTGAGAGAACATCCACATGTAGTCCCTCCGCCTTCCAGGCGCGCTTGTCCTCTAAGCCAGCGGTGAGTGATGAGTGTATGGAGCTCTTGAAGTTTGTGCATGGGCTTGCGTGTGTCATGCGCTTGCATGTGCGTGTGTGTGTGTGTGTGTGTGTGTACTGGAGGTGAAATTACGGTGTGTGTGAGTCAGTGAGTGACAGGTAACGGTAAAGCCCTGGCCGGTTTTTCTGGTTGTCTCTCTGGGATAGTGCAGTCAAGCAATGGCTTGCCCTCGATACTCCAATCCAGAAAGCCTGGGAATCAGCAGCTTCTGCTTTGCGGGACCGTTCCCATCCCATCTCATCTGTTTATTATTTTCCTGTGAGGACTTGCAGCATTACAAGGAAAGAAGAGGAAAGAGGAGGGGGGGGGGGGAGAAGGGGAAAGCTTGGGCTGTGGGTCAAAGGAGATGAAACTCATAAAATTTCATAAACAACATCCTTGAGAAAAGAAAAGAGAGAGGGGGGAAAAATGCATTTTAAAACAAAGCCGTGTTTTTCTTTTCCATGCTTAAAGGCACTGACACACAATACGTGCTATTGTTATTCTAAGCAAATTCGATCTAGTACTTTACAGAAGATTTAGGGCGCTCTCTGAGAAAGCCGTTGATCTGATCAGTCAGCATGTACTTGCCCTGAAAAATTCGAACTTTCGAATAAATACAAATAAAGACTGTCTAAGCTTTACCATCTTCAGACTTGTCCCTGGTTTGGCCTCAATAATACTGGAATTCCACCAGTTGTACAACATATCTGCATAACTGAAACTGCTAGGAGTGGAGTCAGAGCTGTTCACAGTGGTGGTGATAGGAAACAGACATCTGAAGGGTTTAATGCCTCTAAAAACTCCCTCACGGGAAGCTGTTCGATGAGATTTGAATACGCTGCCTGATGTCTGAGACATTGTTTCACCATAAGTTTGGTTTAAGGTTATTCATTAATTCATTCTCCAGGCTGTTTGTCCCAATCAAATTTTTGTACTTTTTAACTACAATGCCCCATTTCACACAGATGACTTTGCTCACATCTCAATGACTGAGTTATTTTGGGAAGCAATATAGTAGCACTACTGGTGCTACTGACCAATGGCTTTGAAGAAAAAGAACCAAGCCTGTGTTTTTCTGAACAGAACACAGCAATATCTTTACTGGAAACAAGCAATTCTTGGTACTTTGTTTGTTTGTGTGTTTTTAGAACATTATGTATTATTTGTACAAGTGAAAACTGTGCCCTGATAAATAGTGTTAAGACTCTTCACTTGTCTGGCCGAAGGCAATTGTACTTCCTCAGCTGAGTGCTTTTCTCCAGCCCAGTGAGGAAATCCAACACTCCGGTTAGTCACAGTGGCTCATCTTCATTGTCCTGTATGCGAAGCGTCATTTTTTGGTACTTTTCTATTCGTTTGATGCTTGAGCGCCACAGCTCTGTGAAAAACAACTGACACACTCGCCCCAGGCGACCGGGGACGTTATTGTGTGCCAGGAACCAGATACTTATTTTCATCACATCCTGGGTGTGTTGATCGTTTTCTCTCCTCTGTCTAGCTTGTTTGTTTTTTCAAGGTAAGTTCAAGTACATTTGTCATATGTTAATAAACAGGCACCTGTTCAACATGATAAAATGCTCTATTCAGTATTACAACATGGGAAAGACTCACTACTCACTAATCAGTGCAAACCTGGACCACTTAGAACATACAGTACTCAATAGTCCTTTCCAAGCCAATAATCATTTCAGTATTTTATTCATAAAGAAACAGTTTATCAGAGCAAACATCATTTTAAAAGTCTTCATTTTCCCTGCATTTATTCTGAATAGTGATTTTTTAATTGGAAACCCCAGCAACTAATCAGAAGAAACAGCATCTCTTAAATAAACACAGCTGCCTTTAAAATAAAATCTTTTTTTTTTTTTTTTTACTAAAATCTGAAGACAACAGTGCAGAAAATACAGTCTGGACAGTGTAAAGCCATGGTATCATGACTGGGCTTCCATAGCATCCATTCACTTTTTTAACGGAGCTGTTGCTGGCCATCCAGTGCGTGTAGTGGAAATACTTATTCAGTCAGTAACTGTGACGCAATTTTAAACTCCAATGCAATTACATTACTTCATTACACAAAAAATGCAGGAAGAAGCTGTTATGAACCAGCCCAGTTCCATAACCAGAGCACAGAGGGTACAAAGTAAAGAGCAGGGGAGTCTGTGTCTGTGTCTGATTTCATGTGTGTTTTGGATGATAAGCTTTCATGCTAGCTAGCATAGCATTATTTTCCCAGTATCAGTAGACTGTTGTCACTCTACACTACCAGAGTCATCCTATATGAACTCTTAAAAAACAACTGGTCCTTCGCACTCTCCCATATTGCTCATGATGTCTCTTTAGGGAACTAAAAACCTCTTTCTTAAGCGTGTATAGTAATGCACTCTTTTGTTAGGTGTTCTCCAAAGCTCTTCCTAAAGAGGGCTTAAGAGTTCGGCAACAAATCTTGTTCAGTGTTCAGTGAATTGGCCTCTCTGAGCTGTTTGGGAGGTGGCAGTGAGGGACTTTGTGTCTGGTGGGCTCCGCATCGCTGGACGTACAGTGCAGTACAGTCGGTTTAGTGTGCTTGGATGTTTGCCTGCTGACCGACTCCCTGACCCCACCAGGGTTCTCTCAGGAGCAGAGAGGGAGAGATTCCGCTGAGAGAGACAAGAACAGTCATGCCAGTCCTCCACCCCCCACACGCCCTTCATGAAGTGACATACCGTGAGATGCAGTTTCCCACCGAATCCCAAACACACGGCTCTATTCTTTCCTGGCCCGATCCCAGAAAAAAGTGGGTGTTCACATGAGAGGGGTCGTGCGTGCTGCTCGGGGCGCCCGTGACCCCCCTCTCTGAGGGCACGGCCCAGCTCCTTCAGCGCGGCCCACCGCCAGGGAACACTCTGGCTTCTGTCAAACAATGACATGCCCAAGGAGCACTATACATTCAGATTCCAAAGCTCTCTCTCTCTCGCTCTCTCTCTCTCTCTCTCTCTCTCTCTCTCTCTCTCTCTCTCTCTCTCCCTCACACACACACACACATGTACACCCCGAGATGTGT
>JBBIGA010000138.1:3014548-3025316 GCA_037576975.1 Alestes dentex
CTGTCCCTGATGTACCTAAGTACAAACTGTCCTCTTGTCTCTTTATACTCTTGTCTTTTTGTATACTTTATCGTTATGACAATTTATGACAATAAAGCTCACTTTGACTTTGACTTTTGACTAAATGTGTTAAAAAACAGTGTTACGTTTTGGTACATTTTCTTGCTGCATAAATGTTAAATGTAAATGTTAATCTTAAATGTAAATGTTAAATCTAAATGTAAATGTTAATTCTTAAATCTAAATGTTAAATCTAAATGTAAATGTTAAATATTAAATCTAAATGTTATATCTAAATCTAAATATTAAATTTAAATCTAAATCTAAATGTTGCTTTTACAAATGGCGTAAGATATGCTAATTGGCCACGCCCCGCAATTTCAATTGGCTGGTACTTAGCAGGGGGCTGGACTGCGTGCGGTGATTTCCCCTCACCAACATGGAGGATTTGCCTTTAATGATCTCAAATCTAAATGTTACATATAAAAAATATATATCTCACTTTAATGTGAAACATCACAGTTAGACAGGGCTCAGTGACACTTTTCCAACGACCCCACGTTTTCCATAATGGCCCCGGCGATCCGGAGTTCACCTCGCCCGGGTGTCCCATTACTTTTGTCTGAGGTGAACGGTTTTCGGCTAATAACTCCAGATCGCTGGGGGTATTATGGCAAACGAGGGGTCTTTGGAAAGGTCTCATTGAGCCCTATCTAACTGTGAAGTTTCACTGAGATTGGTGGTTGCCCCACCTAGAAAAGTCGCAAGCACGTTCCGTGGGGGGACTAAAGTATTGGGACACCCGGGCGAGGTGAACGGTTTTCGGCTAATAACTCGGGGGCCATTATGTCAAACGAAGGGTCGTTGGAAAGGTGTCTGAAATACAGTATTTAAGAGTGACAAACACGTAAAAAAAAAAAAAGAAATCAGCAAATACTTGTTCACGGCACTGTATTGCAGTTTTACTGTGACTCTTTCAGTAAAGAGCCCTGGCAAGGAGCTTAACAGACACTCACTGATTCGGCTGACCCGTCCAAAAGCATTTTTCCCACAAACTTGGTCCTGTTCATTTTCAAATAAAATGTTATCATCAGGTTCGTGCTTAGGCCGATAACTACTCAGAGTTAAACGGCCTGTAGTCTGAACCAATGAGAGAGTCTATCTACATACTACAGAGAAAAAAATCCTTTTAATTAAAAATGAACAGGGTGTTATGCAGCCCAGCAAACAGAGGCAGTCCTGCCGTTTCTCCTGGAGTACTGATGGTTTGGCGTCCAAATCAGCGAGTTCTCACTTAGGCTGTAATGTCTCCCAGGTGTGTTCTCACCCTGGACAGCACAAACAGCATGAAGTCTTACCACTTTCTCACCCCCTGTGAGTTTATCACTGGTGTTCAGAGGATTCTCAGTGCTCCTACTATACAATAGCAGCTCTGACTTAAGGCTGAGGTAGAGAGAAAATGTACATTTAAAATGTTTTGAAAATGAAAATGTATTGGAATCCAATTCCAAAAATGCAAGGCACTCCCAGACATACCCTCCACACTTGCCCCTGGGTGGATCTCTCTGCTTTCAGCATGCCCTAGTGGCAGCTGAAGGAGGGACTGGAGGGAGCACATGACCATAACCTGAGATGCATTCGGATTTCAGTCACAGCCCTATGATGAAGAGCCACACCTGTGAACCACGCAAAATACACACTTTCAGTTAACACTGGATGCACGATCACTTTATTGTTCATTTTCTCTGTGCATACCGAATGCAAACGACCTCAGTAAACCGTAATATCTTGAAACTAACATAGATACAGATGCAAAGCCTCAGGGCGGGGGCAGGGGAGGTCTTTAAGAAAGATAAATGAAACTGAGGGCTGGTCAGAGTGTAAGTGAACAGTCTAGACTGTGGCCCACCCTGAAGAGATCCTGAGAGCTCTTACCCTGCCTCTGTTCTCCACTGTCTCGGCCTCTGCTCTCTCGCTTTGCTTTATTCCCCGTCTGCCTTTCTCTGCTTGTCTCCCACTCTCTCTGCCCCTCTTTGCCCCTCTCCTTCTGTCTTTTGTCTCTTTTGCACTTCGCCCCACTTTCTGCTTCAGTAGCAGCTTCAGCCCGGCTTCCTCTCCCTTCCTCTATTTCAATCTTCATCTCTGTCCTAGACTCAAATAAATGGCACCAGACTATTGACTC
This sequence comes from Alestes dentex, assembly GCA_037576975.1. Classification (NCBI taxonomy): domain Eukaryota; kingdom Metazoa; phylum Chordata; class Actinopteri; order Characiformes; family Alestidae; genus Alestes; species Alestes dentex. The sequence goes on from JBBIGA010000138.1 coordinate 3,016,731, forward strand.
TGGTTTGGGTTCACTTTGGGTCTGGTTGGTTTGGACATCACTCCTCTTTCATTTTTATGGGGGTTTGGGATTCACATTCCGATTTCTGGTAGCCCGTCTCCTCATTTTATTAGCTGACATTTACTTTGTTTTGCTTCCTATTTTGACACTTAGCCCTGAGGTCCAGAGATGTTCACAAAGCTGTTGCTGCAAGGTTATCATCTGGAATGTGGAGCATAATTTGGTCTCAGGTTGGTGTTGGTAGGGTTATGGGCTGATTCAAAAATCTGTGGAGCTTCATTTGGGTTCAAACAGAATTTTGTCTTAAGTCAAGTTCAGACTTAAGACATTAAAGTCAAGTTCGGACGGAATTTTGTCATGTTAATGTTGGGTTTGGACAGGTTTTGCCAGGCTATGGTTAGGTTCATACATAATTTTGTTGGGCTAAAGTGAGGTCCAGATGGAATTTAGTTGTGCTAAATTCAGGTTCAGTCAGAATTTTGTCAGATTAACGTTGGATATGATCAGGTTATCATTTGTCTCAGACAGAAGTTTTGGATCTTTTATAAAGTTTTAGAAAACCTCTGTTAAGTTCAGTCAGAATTTTGTTGAGTTACTGTTCTGTTGGTCTACCATTAGTTAGGTTTGCATAAGCATAGGTTATAGTTTTGTTAGGACAGAACTGAGGCCTGAATCTGGACAAATTCCTTCTGCTCCATCACTGTACCCCCACCCATGTGTACTCCAGGCTGTAAGGAAGCTTGGTGTGTAGCAGTATACAGAAGGGGGCTGAACCAGAGCTGACCCAGGCACTGAGAGGACCGACCAGACGCCCCAGGAATGTGTCCAACAACCAGCATGCCAAAGATAACGCCACGAGCCTGCACTCTCTCTCCTCGTCAACTCACTCCATCCTTGTAAAACCTTCTCCAGCCTTACTGACATCACAGTAAAATCTGCCCTTCAAAACAAGATACTTGCACATTTTCAGCGCTGGAGCCAAAGTGAAGCCTTAAGAGAAGCCGTATTCTATTTTCACGGTGCAAACACCGATACCATGCAATTAAACCTGACCGAACCTGGGTCTTTATGTCAGTCTGCCTGTGAGCCTGTTAGCGTGTGTGCATTCGTTTGTTTTTGTGTGTGAATGTTGCGTGAGTGCTCTGTGATGGGAGTTGTTCCCAAGACTGGGTCAAAATACTAACAGAGGCTGATTATGACATAATAGTTTGCCTTGTTTTGCACTGTAACAATGGGGGGATAGGAATAAAGGTCTTGTTTAATGGGATTTGTAACTCCTGTATTCGCTCAATTAGTAAAAAAGGTCCCCCTATTCAGCACTCAGTAGCCTAGCCCTCATTTTCCCAAATCGGCCACACCCCGCACCCCCTCCCGAATCAACCACACTCCCACCCCCCCTTGCGTACTGCATCGGGACCATGGAGCCCCCAGTAGTTGCAGGACACACAAGGACCCCCCCCCCCCAAACCCCTCTGGACTGCCTTCCCTCTCCCTTTTGATTGTGATTGGCAGATCCTTTGTCCCATTGTACGAAGCTGTCGCCTCTGATGAAGACACACACACACACACACACACACACACACACACACACACACACATACACAACCTCACATACTCACACAGGCCATGGTTCCACTTGTTGCAGAACAGAAAAGGCCTGCCACCATTCCTCCACTGCGTACGGCGAATGTTTATACTAGATCTTCCTAAAGTAAACATTTCTGGATCTGGAGCAGTCGAGGGCGCTGACCCACTCAGCGGAACAGTGTGTGATAATGAACCAGCGTGTGAAGTTATGGCCCAACAAACATAAAAAGAGAGGAATCGTGGTTTCTTTTTGCACCTTTTTGCGCTGACCGCTGCTCGGCCAGGCTGAGGCTCAGGGCATCTGGCGCTCCAGATTTGTCTGAGGGGCTTAACCTAACGTTTAACCCTTCCCTTCCGCAGCATTGCATGTTAGTTTCACTGCAGTTAATGATTCATTGTAGTTATTGGGTAATACGTGTTAAAGCGGTAGCTCAGAAAGAACAACTTCCCTCTTACCACAGGCATGTTCTTTGAGCCAAGACATGCTTGGTGTCTGAAGGTTGCGCCTTTAGTTTTACACTTTGGACAAGAATGTTGCATAAACAGCAGTATCAGCCATCATTGTCCAGTTTCATCTATGCTTATAGAAACCTATAGACCATACCGTGTTTGAAACAACATAAGCAAGTCTGTGTGAGGTTAATTAACAACCTGGGGTGAGTCTGAGGCATCGTTGGCCAAAATTGTAAAGAATAAGAAACCTTAAGAATTGGCTGATATTAAGGGGCAGAGAGTCGATTGTGTAAATTAGATGTTTTTGGCAAAATGATGACTTTAAAATGAACGACTGAATAATAAGCCAAGAGTTTATCAGGTTAAAGCAGGCCTCTGGGATGAGAACCAGGTCACGTTCCCCCACTAGGCACAAAGCTGGGTGTAAGAGAGGGACGGAGGGCAGGGGGGTGCTGGGCGAGGGTGGTGGATGGGGAGTAGGCCGTGACCTCTTTATATCAATCAACATATCACTGGCCGGGTGTGCGCCGTCCAATCTGCGAAGTGCTTGCATATACTTGCGTTGCTGTTTTGTTCTGTAGCTTTCTCTCTCACTTACTCTCCCTCTCTCTCTCTCTTTCACTTACTCTCTGTCAGTCTGTCACACAGACAAATGTGTATAGTTGAAAAAGACCAGGGGCTGGAGAGGCTTCTGATTCACAGTGGATCCAGCGTCATGGCATCTGTCTCTGCATCCCCTGTCTCACATCCAAAAAGACTCAATAGGAGTCTGAAGGAATGTCATTCCTTTACATCTCCGTGGCTGTGCAAACACTCTTGCAGACAGTGGACTTGTCTCCCTCTCTTTTTTTGTTTTACTTCTCTCATCTTATAAAGAGAATTTATGAAGGCCAGAGAATGTCCAGCTCCCATGACGCACCATTCCTTCCTTCTCCATGGCAGCCCGATTCACATTTAGGTACGTCGTTGAGACTATTCAAGGGAAACATGAGTAAAGGAACCTTTACAAACTGTTACACCCTCTCAGGTGTCATGGCATTACAGGAAAGTCTGCGCTCTACAGCAATGAGAGCCCAGGTTGTACAATGGCAGAGAACTCTTTTCCATTGAGAAGTTCAAATTCCTTCACAGTGTGAAACATGAGGGAGAAAATGCTCTGCTGCCCTCTGCTGTTCACACTAAGCGCCCCTGTTCCAGCCCTATGAGTGAAGGAGCAAGAGTGGCCTTTCTGCTGAACCTTTCCCCTTCAGAGTCATGCAGTAAAACCAACAACCAAGCAGTCTCCTCTTTTTCCTCAAAAAATCAGAACAAGCTCTTTTTCTCCTTCTAAATCCAACCTGAAATCATGGCTGTTCTGGTCTGATCAAAATGTTGTTTTATTTCAAAATCAATTCACCTTTAGAAGGAGATCATATTACAGCCTAGATATTCACACCAATTTTTAAAAAAAAATGCACAGCTTAGGAAGTGATTAAGAGAAGAGAAAACATCGCGAGAAGCTTAAAGAGAGCTTCACAATAGAATTCAGCGGAATCATTAGCGTGAACAAAGGCAGATAATTACAAGCACTACGCCTTGAGGTTTAGTTTTACATATCTTTTTTTTTCTAGACTGGTTTACCTCCTTTTACATTTTCAGATCCCGGAAACCGCATTCTTGTGTGCTCAGCTCCCATAAATAACACAATAATTTACTACTGACCCATTCTTCTTCAACACTGTGGCAGTAACCTACTTGTTTAAGGTGACATTTCCAAGCTTTAGTCCTGGCTCCCACAGAGACTGCAGAATGGATTTCTTTCTACTCAAACTCGCCTGATTTGCAAAGAGCTTGATTATTGGATAATAAGTTGGATCAGGTATGCCAGAGCAGAAAAAATATATGGTGCTGGGCAACTCAGGACTGGAAGCACGGTTTTAAGGCACCCCATGAATACATACATGAATGTGTTTCTATGCACCATTGTGCTCATCGGGGTCCAATACTTTCTGAGGTATTGTATGATTTCGCTGTTGTCTCACTGCTGCCCTCTTCAGTCAGGTGAGATGGTGCGTCTGCGCAGGCAGCTGCAGGTCAAGCATTTGAGGATGCCCATGGTGATGTGCATCAGGGAGCCGAAATTGAACAGCAGGTTGTAGAAGGTATGTACAGACAGGCCTCCGGTCTCATCTGCGTACTTCATGGCCACGATGGGTGTGTACAGGCTGTTGGTCAGGTTCCTGAACCGGGGGCTGCTCGACTCAATCACCTTCTTAGTGCACTGTGGGGAAAGTGCAGTGGGAAATTCTCAGACAGAAAAATATTTTAAATACATGAAGAAAATTCTAGTTTCAAAACGATCGTTAAGTACAAGCTATTCATTTTTCAGAGTCAGAGAGAAGAAGAAACTATATTTAAAAGAAAAGAATTTTCAGCACTAAATAGGATACCAAAACAGTCTGTGTTTAATTTGTGTACTCTTTTTATTCACCCTACTTCCACTTTAACCTTTCCATTCTTCCAATCCTAAGACCAACTGTATCTTCTTTCTCTTTCGGCTTTACCCTTCAGGGGTCGCCACAGCGAATGATCCCAACAAAAATTGTCCTCAAAGGTGCCACTGACATTGTTACGCTCTAAAGAGACACATTTAAATAAGCAGGTACCCACACACACCTCAGCTGCCTCACACATTTCTATCGCAAGTAAGTCTATAATGACTAAAGTAAAGCTTTCTGAGAAGATTACACAACCCACTCGCATAAGGATGAGTAAAGTAAAATAAACGATAAAACAGGTGTTTCTAAAGCTGGAGAGAAAAGAAGAATCCTGAGAAATGTGAACGACCTGGAAGACTACCAAAACTGCTTTTCCTCTTTCAAAGATCAAGCTCCACTCTCGCTTTAGATGTGAAAAAAAATTCACAGGTGTTTCCATCTTTCAACTGTAAAAACACAGCTGTGGTTCTGATAGGATGTGTAGCTGTTTAAGGAGCCATTACTGAGAAAAAGAAATAGACAAAAAAGAAGAACATTTGCACTAGTCCACAAAACTGGACATCTGTGACACAGAGTGGAGTTTTTATGGACTGATGAGTCTAAGATAAAGACCCCAAGTACACTGCTAAAAAGATCAGGTACCTGTTGGCACTGGACTATCCACCCCAGAGTCAAACCTCAACATCAGTTTAAATCTGGGATCATGTACATGGTAAACCAAATATTTTTGCAAAGTTTACAAGAAACACTGACAATATCTCTTCAGAATCCTTTAATAAAATGAAAGCAAGTCTCCCAAAAATAAAGGAAATAATGTAATGAATGGAATTTTCTGTTGCGTGAAATAAATTAAATTAAATTAAATTAAATCCATGAAAAGGTGCTCCCTGACTTTTGCACAGTTTTGTTACTTAATAAGCTTTACACACTGATTATGAGCATTTGGCAACAAGAGCTGGGGTAAAATCTAAATAAATACTCTGATTAAAATTCTAATCACATAAAAATCGAATGTCTCTCCCTTTACGTAAAATGTTGATAAGTTAATAAATGTTTCTAAAGTGTGTCTGAATTTTTCAGTTTGGTTTTGTACTGGGGCTACAAAGCTAGTGTAATTATCCGTGTAGTAAGAGTAAACCTGCACAACTACATCAGCACACACTTGCCTCAAACAGCATCAAGATGTTCAGTAATTCAGTAAAAAGAGACTTTGTAAGTAGTTTATATGTGGTTTTTGACATATGGTCATCTGTTGATAGCTGCGACTTTCTAGTTTTAGCCACTCAACATATTTTTTTTGCATTTTATTGTTAGAGGTTGGCTACAATAGCCCTTTAATTACAGTACAAAACTAAAGAAGCAAACTTTAGACAACCAACCATGTCTTGGCTAGCAGAGTACATTTGGAATTTGGGGATATTCATGTCAAGTACAATTTCAGTTCAAATAAAAACAATCAAATTTCCAAACTAATCAAAATGTCAAATTGAGGTTTTTTTTTGTTTTTTTTTTGTTTTTTTTAATTATTTTTCAGTACTGGTGGTTTGTTCAGGAGAAGTTTTTGCTTACTTTAGCTATGTCTTCTGGCATCTGCCCCATCGCCTCGAAGATGTCGATGGAGGATGGCATGTACACATCCTTGAAGTATCTGACGGTGTCTGCGTCCGCTCCGGGAAACTCCATCTTGGCCACGTCGTCCATCATCTTCAGCTCGAACTCTGTGTGTACGGGGCCTGGCTCGATCAGAGACAGCCTGAGGGGAGAGATGAAACGAAAAGATGGCACTTTATTGAATCTATTTTGATCCACTTTGGACATTAACAAAAGCATCTGTGAAGAAAGAGAGTACAGACTTCACATTAAACTTGAGCAGCTGCACTGCCATGCTTTCACAGAAGCCCTCAATGGCAAACTTGGAGGCTGTGTAGATGTCATTAAACACCACTCCTGCAGACATTTCAGACACAGATACATTTCAGGCACATGGATACATAAACTGACCCCCCCTTACATGGAACACAATACTTCACTGTACTAACTATAGGCCAAAACTATAGACCCAAGCGTGTGTGAATATGAGAATATTCTGCATGTAATTTGATTTGCCAGTAACAAACACTGCACATTTACTGACATCTGGTTTAACCAGAAACAGCTTGCCTAAAATACTCCACTGGTTTGAGGCATTCCTGCTCCAGTATACTGCAAAGTCTTGACCATTTTCAGTTAAAACTCCTATTTTATCTCATCTTATTCAGTTCATCCGGCCTTCAGGAGCACTGGGATTAGGACTGGAACAACTAAATAAATCACAAGCAGCAAAACTAATTGAGTATCAGTCAAGTCTTGTCTGGTCTATTTTTTCAAATCTCGATAAACTTTCTACTCAGAGGACTTGGTCCCAGCTATTGGTCTCATCAAAAAAAAAAAAAAAAAGATCACTGAAATAAGTTAGATTTATTGGTATTTTCTGTCTCTTAACTTTCTTTCTTGGAATACTCGACCAGTTCAAAACCAGAACTAATTCCTGACATTGGAAAAAACAGAGAAAGACTCAACATAAACTGAATCCAAATGTAATTAATTACATAACTAGGTAACAAATTACAGAATGAGAGAATTTCCTTAAAATACTGTAGCAAAATGGAATTATATTCAAAAAAATATAAGTGTTAATTCTGTTGTCCTGTTTGAATCTGTAGGGAAGAGGTCACTTTAATTTTGACTCCAACGAACAATTTTCTTTTTTTAAAGTGAAGAAATCTGGACTGGAAGCAGTTAAAGACTTTTTCAAGCTTGGTCTTAACTTGGTCTTTGCACTCTTTCTTGGCGTAGTCTTGTCTTGTTAGACTTGTTAGACTTGGTCTTGACTCAGTCTACTGTCTTGGACTTGACCAGGCTTGTCTCGACTACAGTCAATGGCTACAGGCCACTGTGCTCTATACTTAATGACTTTAAAGTCTCCACTACTGCCCCCTGCTGTTAGTCTCCAGTGTTCGGCTCCAAGCGAGCCGGGTTGAACCCGTCCTACCCTGCATGCCCATGACGCTGCTCATGACGATGATGTGGCCTGCCATGCGTTTCTTCATGTCGGGCATGACCTCTTTGATCATGCGCACGGTGCCAAAAAAGTTTGTTTCAAACACTCTCTTCATCTGCTCCATGCTGATGCTCTCCACTGGCCCCAGCAGACCCACTCCAGCATTGTTTACTACAGACAGAGAGGGAGAGAATCATGGACTGCTGGTCTAGGGTTTTGTTGAAAGGCTAGAAACAGAAGGACCAAGAGAACTGCCTGCAGTTATTAGCTTAGAGTCCACCAATGATCACTACCCCACCTCCTAAACAATCTTACACTCGTGTCCTGTTCTTAAGTAAATCTCATAGAGGCTTACTTGTGTGGTTTCTGACAAAAGAAAATCGGGAGCAGCCATGGTAAAGCCTGATTTCTGTCCATTAGTGCAGTTTTCCAGATAACTGTACGACAAACTGCATAACAAACCAGATGCCTGGCGCATGGCCATGACCTTAATGTGATTTATAGGAAATACAAGCCTCCATTAGCCCCTACAGCGCTGAGGCACTGATATCCAATCAATACATCCCTCTCCCAGCCCTTTTCCTGAGTGTCTTGTGTGTTAGGATATACAGTAGCTGAACTGCAAACCACAGGCTCTCAGGCAGTGCATAACAGAGCGAGAGGCCGCTACAGCAACAAAGCAGGCTTGTTTATGTACCCTAGCCCTGAAACATTACTGATGAGGTCAAGGGGCACGCAGCGCTCACTCTGCACACGCGTGACTCACTGAGGATGTCGATGTGCCGATCTTTGACACCGTTGATGCACTGCCTGACGGAGTCGTCACTGCAGACGTCCAGAGCTTCTAGTGTCAGGGTTTTCCCAAAGGTGTCTCCCGCCGCCTCCACCAGCTTATCCTTCTTCTTCAGGTCTCGCATAGTGGCAATGACTGAAAAACAGAGAGAGAGAGAGGGGGAGAGAGAGAGAGAGAGAGAGAGAAAGAGAGAGAGAGAGAGAGAGAGAGAGAGAGAGAGAGAGAGAGAGAGAGAG
>JBBIGA010000138.1:3041280-3053485 GCA_037576975.1 Alestes dentex
CTCCTTGCTGCTGATTGGCTGCTGCCCTGTGATGCTGCAGTCCAGAATTTCCCCCGTGGAGCGTCTCGAGTGTTCTCATGTTCTTCGTTCTGTTCTTCTTAAAGCCCTGTATTTTTATTTCTGTAAATTAAATGAATTTATCACTGTATTTACCTGCTTCTACCAAAGAAAACGCGCTGCATGAATTCCAGTCCAGTCTATACAGGGGTAACATCGGTATTTACATTCCAGCACTGCAGCAGTTCAGTGTAAACTGTACAGTACGGATACGGGTTTACCTTTCCATTTTCTTTAAGGGTAATGAGTTTAGGGAAAAAAGTTTTTCTTGCACAAAAAGCTGCAAAACAGCCTTTATTTAATTCTCTGTGGCTGTGATGTCACAACTGAAAACACATTTGCATATGGCCATGCATTCGGCATTACAATGGCGTAGCTCTCTCAGTCAGGCTGAAGTGATGAATGTTTCGTCTCAGGCTGCTTTTTGAGCGAGATACAGGACCAATCAGAACACGGGTCATTTGCATAGCCGTTCTAAAGCTAAAGTTGAGGTTACAAAAGCGATTTCATGTTTAATTCTAAGTGATTAAGAGAAGCTGGAAATAGTCATGTGTAAAGGAGTGTGCTTATTATTATTATTAGTATTACAAGCATAGATTTCACATAAAATATAGCATTAAATATGGGATATACTCTCTTTGATGGAGGGCCTATGGTGTGTATGTGTGGATGTTTGTCCATGTGTATTTTAGTTTGTGTGCGGTGCTGCCCACACTATACATCTTGCTCATGCATCTCTGTCTTTCACGCAGGGTGACAGGGGCTTTGATGGACTACCAGGGCTTCCAGGAAACAAAGGACACAGAGTGAGTGGGGAACACCATGGCGGCTTAATCAAACCCCACCTCCCCGGCTCAGCCGAGCACATCTGTTTAGCAGCGAGATGCATGCGCACCCAGACTGCTTCAATGCTTTCTTTGATCTTATTTGCCATATATGCCCTGAGAATGCTTTTTCCCGTTTATGATCTGTTAGTGTGGGATTCATTCAAACTTGTCTGCTTAGGGGGATCGAGGAAAACCAGGCCCGCAAGGTCCACTCGGGGAGCCTGGAGAGAAGGTGAATGAAACCTTACATTCATACAATCTTAATGGTAAAGCAAAAACACTTCATCTCTTCTGCCTTTTAATCTACTCCTCCTGGAATAATGTGATGCCTCAATGCTGTTACTGCGTTTCTTTTGATATTTAAGAAGGATGGAATAGAACGTTTATAAGCATTTTCTAGAGCAATGGGTTCTTTCTAGCATTTTCTAGAGCACTCGCTTAGAAACACACTGCATCCAACAACAAGGGCAGCATGGAGCTCCTTTTGCACAATGATAGAAAACATGGCAGCGCATGGAAAGCTCCAGTTCCACATGCTGAATTATTGTATTATGTCTAATGTGAACATGCTCACGCAACATTTGCAGGTACAGCAGTCAAACTCCAGTAGTGGAGTACAGCCTCTTACGCAAGACTGGGCTGGTCTTGTTAGCCGTTGTCTCTGTTAGAACTGGGCCATTTGACTCGTGTGAAAACTGACCACTTACAGAGCATTTAGCTCAACATTACTGCCAAAAAAAAAAAACACGCTTGATTTCAATAAAGTGACGTATGACTGCCTATAGCTTCAAACTCACAACTCTGAACTTATAATATTTGTTTATTTCTTGTGCGACCAGTAAAGTGTTTAGTGTTTACCCCTGGTGTATAGTTTCGTATGTGTACAGGCTCATTCGTATATCTCTTTATGCTATTTAGAATAAAAATTGTTTATTGCTGTATAGTAGGACACTACAGGATTGAGGTAAATAACATTTCATTGTACTTTTACAGTGACAATAAAGCTAACTTGCATCCTATACCTATTTAAATGGGATAACCTCTTCAAACAATAACATGCTATATAGGACAGTGGTTCAGCGACTACCTCTGTCTCTGAAACACTCATTGGTGTGCAGAGAAGACAAATGCTTGTTGCTAGCAGTTTCTCTGCATTGACATTGACAGCCAGATCCAGAACTGAGGTTCTGAAAGCTGTGGTGATTTTAGTGCACAGTTTGTGCCAGACAGTCTGTGCAGTCGGGCTTAATGAAATATAACAAAACCCTCTAAAAATAAAGTCTTTAAAAACTATGTAGGCTGCAGATAGCCCCTTTTAGCTGTCTAACAACTCTGACCAATCAGCTACATTTTTTGAATGACTGCTCCGCTAGTAAAAAGAATAGCCATGAGACCCCTAGGGTGAACGCACAGACTCGCAGATGATACATCGGGTAGGAGAGGGTTAAAAGCGGTAATGCGTAATTTGAGCAAAGGCCTAATGGAGCATTTAGTCTTTCCATTAATGAGATCGTGCTGTCCCAGGTGTACCCGCCGCAGTCGCGTGAAAGGGAACATGAGTAACAGCAAGCACACTAGATCTCATTATGCAAAGATGCTAAATGTATTCTGTGACGTTTGGCGCTGATCAAAGCTTTCAGGAGTGAGACCAAATAAGAATATCACTCTTTGCATGCATACTCTACACCGTCATACCGTTTGCAGCTGTGACACACAGGCAGAGTCCTTGAAGAAGTGCATTATTTAGTTTAGTTAACCGTGATAGACAGATGGAGTGCAAACTGCAGACATAGACAAAAAGCAGTCCATTGACTTGAACTGACGTGACTGTCATTTCCACATGAATAAAAGATGAGTCTACTGTGTTGATGTAATTATTTTCTTCCTGTGGAAATGATGTACACCAGTGCTTTTCAAGTTAAGGGCTGTGCCCCCCCTCCCAATGCCTCCTGCGGGGTCAATGACTGTCTTTTTTATTTTTTAACAAATCTTTATTAAAAAAGATTGCGGTTTCAAGCAAAAAAAAAAAAAAAAAAATTGCTGTATTGCTCAATAATCACTGAGAACTAGTCACCTTCTGAAAATGCAGAAAGAGAGAGAGAGAGAGAGAGAGAGAGAGAGGGAGAGAGAGAGAGAGAGGAAGAGAGAGGGGGAGAGAGAGAGGGAGAGAGCGAGGGAGAGAATAAGAGAGAGAGAGAGAGAGAGAGAGAGAGAGAGGGAGACAGTCCTTGTGCTCTCTCTCACACACATGCAAAGACAGAGAGTGAGAAATACCCATTCACATGCATTTTAGCGATGTTTGGGAGAAACACGTTCCTTGTCTTCCTCTGCTGTTTAATAGCTGCTGGCGAACAGCTTTTAGGTGATTACCAGCCGTATATTTGAATATTTGAAAATCATGACCCATCTCCAGTAAGCAATACAGCAATTTAGACTAAGTGAATTTTAATTATGACAAATATTATAACTACTGTGATGAGAATTTCCAAACGTCAAACATCATGCTGTGTTGATTGGTCTGGTGAAATGCATGACCAGCATAGCTGATGTATATTCAGATCATATTTAATTAATCCATAATGATGAAATGGCTACAAACAGGTTGGGAACTCGCTGATTTATACATTTAAATCAAGAAATTTCCACGTGTCACTTTTTATTGTATGCAGAGTTGTGTAAAATAATTGATCAAATGTGTTCTGTGTGAAAGTAAGTACACAGATGCTACACAGAACACACATCTGCCCATTTTAATGTATGGCTACTGTTTATTTAATGTTGGAGAAAAAAAATCAAACGAAGCAGTACAAAAGTTATGGCACATGTTATTAAATTGTTTTTATTGTTTTCTAATGTGTTAAACTTTGCAAATGAATAGAAACAGTGTACAAAAATTGTTAAAATGCCATATTTAACTCGAATCCTCATGAATCTGATGGAGAAAATATCAAGAGTGCGCAAATCTGTCATCAGAGCAATGGGTGATGTTTTCAATATTAATAGCCAATAATAAAAACAAAGGAAATCGTTGAATGAGTGTCCAAACTTTTGACTGGTAGTGTACGTCAGTACAGTTCAAGCTGAAAGACAAGAGTTATGCTGCCTGTGTAGATTCACTGCGCTCTTGTTGAGTCTGAGTCTGTGATGTGTTCTATTTTAGGGCGCAGATGGACCTGTTGGACCAAGAGGACAACCAGGTGAACCTGTGAGTCATGCACGAACACTAACCTACCTGTAATAGTTTTAGCTGATTACTGTTTTTTAGAAAATGCCTCACATTTTTGGAATGATTTCAGAACTGATTTTAAATATACACTGAATACACAAACATGACTAAGCAAACCATTTACCTTGAAAGAGATGATAGAAGCCCAAGTCCTTTCTGTTCTCCCTGTATCCGCGTGGGTACCTCTGGTCTCCTCCCACAGTCCAAAGACATGTGGGCCCCGTGAGCACTGGGGTAGGCTCCAGCACCTCCAGGACCTTGGGTAGGAAAAGCGACTGAAAAAATGGATTGGTGGATAGACGGAGATTATAGAAATGAAGAAATCCATTTTTCATAATCTATAAGATTTTCATAATCTGTAATAAATGAAAAAATAATACAGTACTGTGGAAAAGTCTTAGGGACCTGGCTTAGGTCAAAGTTTTGGAATTTGGTGTAGGACTGCTGTCACACTCTTCTTTAACAAACGACCGAAAAGGCCGGAGCGCATTTTTTTTCCCTACAGAAATTCCTTAATGCATTCATTTTTTGTTTTTGTACATGATTAAAGAGAAAATCACGAACATCTGCAGTATAAAGCAAAACCGAATGATGCGGTTCCACTTCTCAACCAATCAGATTGTACTGTCCGAATGAACTGTTGAACAAGTAGTGGTGAAAAACACAGAAGTCACACTAATCTGTTACTGTGACCAATGTGGACCGGCCAAGCATTACTAATCTGACAGCACATTTAAATGATTTAAAGGGGAAAAAGACAACGTCTCTGAATCGTTCATGGGTGACACATTCGGTTCGATCAGAACAAATAACCTCTTAGAGAGGAATAGCATTTTTCTAATTAGAATGTGGAAATCGGCGGAGTCGAACCACCGCCTTAAGATCAGCGCTTCCCTCAACACAGCCCAATTCTTTTGCCTGCCTCAGCCACTCTCTCTCTACCCTCCTGGCCCGAAGGCTGATTAGCTGCGACTCAGACTCCATTTGGGACTCTGCAGGTGAGCTGGGGCACAGCAGGGAGCACTCCTGCCTCTTTAAATGCATCACCCCGATCCGAGGCGAGAGAGAGCTGCAAGCTAGCAGGAAGTGAGCTCTAATAGCGAGAGCCGGGACGGGCCGAGCACGGCGGCAGGCCACGAGAGGGAGAGATGCAGCGGAGATAAATGAGAGGAGAGAGATAGATGGGCTGGGAGATTGGCGAAGGGGGGAGATGAAATCCTGGCCTGTATGATTATATTTCCATATCAATCACCTCCCCGGAGATCACAGATGTGGCTCTGGAACAGGTGGCTTGGCTGCCGTACAAAGTCTGAAGCTGACAAAAACAAAAAACACAAAACACACACGCGCACACACACACACACACACACACACAGATACATACACAGCCCAGTGTGAGTGTGCACCCACGCATGCACGAGTACACACTTAGAGGCAAATGAATGAGCACACAAATGCAATTATACACACCTGTATATTTGCACAAGGGACACGAAGGACATAAACACGTGCCATAGCAATCCTGTCACATCTGATCCTAATCCCATGCATTGATCTTCTTGTGTGCTTCCTGTCTGGTCATTTCCAGGGGGTCAGGGGACTCGTGGGACCAAGAGGGCCGCCCGGACCACCCGGACAGCCTGTAAGTCAACAAGCCATCGATTTCCACCCAGATCAATTCTCACATGCCGTATGTCATACAGCAGTGAAACCCGATGGAGATGGCAGTATCTAATGGGAGAGACACAGATTGATTGCTTGTTATTAACCCATCAGTTATTTTTGATAGTCTGGGAGATGTATGAGTAGGTGTGTGGTGGATCATTCTCATTCAGTTGAAAGCAGCCCGCTGTGTTTCGTCCAACAGGTGGAGCTCCTGAGCGGCCATGGCTCAGAGCCAGTTAAACTAACCTTTTTTCAAAACCTCTGCTAACAGCAGGGGGTTGAGTCTATTCTCTGTGCAAGTGCTCGCTAATGATACAACGTTCAGAGTTGCTTCTATTTCTCCCCTGATGGACAGAAACTCAAATAGGCTGCTTTAACATCTCATTTTAAAAAGATGTAGCTTTCCTGCCTAGTTCAGTGCTGAGCGTGCGACCTTTTCTCATTTCTCGTAGGGCGTTGGAGGTGTGGATGGAGTTCAAGGGCCCAAAGGCAGCCTGGTGGGTACCTGTGGGAGTGTTCTACCAAATGTGGCTTTTATATGTAGACCGTGTAGGACGGATGCACTGAAAATGGTTGGCTCTTTGTTGTACTGGATCTTAAAAGTACCCTCTTCTCATGCTCACTTACTCATATAAAACCACCATGTTCTGTAGCTAGGAGGGTGAAGAATGCAGGTATGTGTCCACCTATGGACCCGAGGGGTTTAATGGGTTTGACTCCATTAATAACTCCATTATTTTCCCCCATTCAAAGGGACTGGCAGGAGAGCCTGGACCTCCAGGGCAGCAGGGAAATCCAGGCTTGCAGGTACATCCATCTTCAACGTCATACCAACCTTATAAATCCACACAAGCATTGCCAGCACTCTTAAACCTGTCAACACTTTGTGCTGTTCCCAGGGCTTCCCCGGTCCTCAGGGTCCTATTGGCCTGCCTGGAGAAAAGGTACGCTGGGAAAAAGCACGTGCGTCTCCGTGTTGGTATAATTGTGAAAGGTTTGAACTTTGCCCTTGGTCAGCACGGCCTCAGGAGAGCAGCACTGTGTGGAGACTTCCCGCAGTGTCCTGACAGATAGTCAATAATGAGAGTACACGCTCAAAGCCAGCGGCACACAGTCTGAAGACCTGCCATCAACTCCCAAACCATGTTTAGAGCACGTGTTCACCTGGTGCAGGCTGTTAGTAAGGGGTGGGCAATTTAGCAAGGAATGGATGATATTTGACTTTTTTCAATACATAAATAAAACAACTACACATCACAATAATTACTTCAAAATAAATGCATAAATGAATGTGTAAATTTCTCACATTATTTCCTTCTGGTTGTCTACCATGCCAGGTGAAATTTAGTATCGCAGATGTGAGCTCATAACAAGAACGTCTGGGAACAACCATAGGAAATGTTAAGCTGTATGTGGGTGGCAGTGTAGATTTACTAGGGTGGAAAAAAATGAGTGTGAAATTTGTAAACTGATCGAAGGCAGAGCTCAACAGAGACAAAGTAGGAAAGTTGTTCAGTTTGGAGCCAAACATAAAGTCAGAAGCAACTTTTCCTGCAAAAGAAATTTCATCAGACCAAAGATATTTTGCATTCAGAGGCTGCAGCACCGCCTGCTGTGCACATTAAGACTAAACTCACTTATTTAGGTACATTGAGTTTCACTTTTGTTCTCTTAAGATCACCCTTTCTCTTTTTCGTGAAATGAGAAATTGATCAGTGTTCTGGAAGTACTGATGATACCCACGTTATGCTTAGAAAAATTGGTTATACTGAAATGTATTACGGTACTGGCATTGCCATGTCGCTACGACAGAAAAGATAACAGCTGGAGAAGTCAAACAACAAACATAAATAAACATAAAAAGGTGTTAACGCAGCCAAGCTGTTAGGATAAGGTAATAATAGTATCATATTAATGCTCGTTCTACATGGGTGGCCGTCACCAGGATTGTCTAAAAAAAATGGCAAAATAAAGATATTATTATAAAGGCAAAGCTGTTTTGTATTTGCTCAGACTGGAATCATGCTTGAGTGGAAGTAGCACTATTAATGTGGATAAGATGTGTTGGAGTCTAAAATTTGTGTTTAGCCCCGCCCCAACACACACACACATACACACAAACACACACACACACACAAACACACACACACACACACACACACTCACACACACACATACACACACCGGCTATCTTGGTTAAGGATAAGATAATGGGTGGATGGATACCTGCCAAGGTCAGACACATGAATATTGATCAAATGTAGAAAATGGAGATGACTCCACCTGGAATAGCACTGAAATATTGCCCTGGTAAATGCAGTGAAATGAATCAAATGCAGACATTTTTGTATAGTAACTAAATTTCCATCATTGCCTAATACATCATGCTTAATGTATCATTCCTCTTCTGGAGCACAATTAATGTGTCATCAAATATCATACACTGAACCATCAGGCAAAGCAAAGGCAATTCCTCATGCAGATTTGATCTTGCGTATATTCATGTGTCCCTGAATACAGTGTTGTAAAACCAGTGTTTACAAATGTACACTGCACACCCGCTTCCATATTAGAATCCTCTTGCTGTGATTTCTCTGCAAATCATCTGATTTTCTCTCTCCAAACAGGGTCCTCAGGGGAAGTCTGGAATGCAGGGGCTTCCCGGGATAGATGGTCCCCCAGTAAGTACATTTATCCTGTCACCCTATGCTGCACTGATGTCTTCCATCCAACAGGGAGCGGCGTGGAGCGTGTCCGCTGATCCAGAACGCCAAGTTTCATTACGGCCTTATGTTTGGAGCGCTTCGGGTGCCACAGCAGCACAGATTGCTGAAAGGAGTGCATTTGTTGGACAAGGCCAGGCCTTTTGTGTTTGCTCATTAGCTTTTCTAGAGGAACAGAATGTGTCCTAATCAGCTTCCTGTCATAGTAACACCTGGTCATTCTGCTCCACTCACAGGGTCATCCAGGAAGAGAGGGACCCCCAGGGGAGAAGGGGCTCCAGGTGGGTTACATACACACACACACATGCGCACACACACACACACACACACACACACACACACACACACACACACACACACTCCGTGATAACCATATGCAAGCGTAAAAACGTGCAGATACGTTTGCGTAACACACACATGCACTCAGACACACACTCATTCATACACTGGTGCAGAATTGACTCTCACAGCTGCTCCACTCACCTGCAGAAGCAGTGGCCCACTGCAGGAAGCACACAGAGCCAAAAGCGAGAGAGCAGCACAGCATCCAGCCCTCTGCTGCAGCTGCAGCTGGCCTGCCTGCATTATGATCGCTTGATAAACTTCAGCTTATGTGTGCGATCATACCTTCACATTGGGATTGTGGAAAAAAAAACAAGCCATTGGCTCAACACGCATCTCCACTGAGTGCTGGACATCGCCGTTTACTCACTTCAGCACTGACACTCCTGCACTGTAATCGCTCCCTCATAGAGACCCACACACATTTACATCAGGATATTCTCACATCTGGACAATATCAGTCAATCAGTCAATCAGTAACACAACAACAGCAACATTATTATGGCTCATAATAATACTTATTATTATTGTATTAATATTTGATGGTGATTTTAATATTGGTAGTGGTAGTACTAGTAGTTGTAATAATAATAATAATAATAATAATAATAATAATAATATAATAATAATAGTAACAACAACAACAATAATAATAATAATGTTTTGTTGTTGTTTTTATTATTATTATTATTATTATTATTATTATTATTATTATTATTATTACTTACTGTCATATGCAGAAGTTTCTGATTCTGTTGTTCAGTTGTTTTTTTTTTTTACTAAGTACACATCCTTAACAAACCTAGATATGACACCAAGTGCATTTATTTGCTAAATGTCTACATTTTGGGGACAAAAACCTCATAAAATTTCACACGTGTCTCATGCTGTTAACATGTGTTTTTCCAGGGATTATCTGGCGCACAGGGACCAATTGGATACCCAGGACCCCGCGGAGTCAAGGTGAGACTGACTTTGAGACAATCATTTTCCGAAACACTGCCAGCGACTCTGAGGCATGGAGTTCGACTCACCTGAGAGACACTGGCAGCTCACAGGCTCTGCTGGAGTGTAAACATACATGCAGATATTACACAGCTCTGTGCCAAATATACTCTTCTATATAGCTTCAGCTCTCAGCTTCAAGTTCATCAAAGTGTACTTGGTGTGAGGAGCTCATTTTAAACAAACATTTGGTCGTTTCTTGTCCAAACTGTTGTTAAAAGCACGTGCTGAAGCCTGAAGGACATTAAACTCCTGAAAGGCAGATACTTGTGTCAATTCTTCATTTAAAAGCAAGGACTTATGTTTAAAGGAATTTTCTGGGCAGATTTTTTTTCACTCAATCAGCATCCAGGTTTGGTGTCCAGATTTTGCTTCTTTTGTTCAGAGCTGGAGTTTCGAAGCCAACGTTGCAAACAAACATCGAATTTTTTTAGTCACCCAAGTCCTTTCAGTAAATTCATTTGAAAAAACTTCTCTCATCCTACTTAAACCACCTTCAGTGTGGTTTAGGCCACAGCATGACTTACTGTAAGCTCGAAAAATGAACTTTACCACTACAGACGAAACACTAGGTCTGGGTAGGACTGATCTTAGATCAAATTCCACCATATTTAAAGCAATACTGAGACACTGAGAAACCACACGAACAAGTCTGCACCACCTGAGGGGCTGAGGACGTGTATATGGAAGCCATTTGGGTGACTACTGACTTCTAATGTTAGCAACATTAGCCTTGTAGCTCTAAACTAGATAAGTAAAATTTGGACTCCAAGTATGTCTTGGTAAATTTGATGAATAATATATTAGATGAATTAATAATTAATAATTGATTACTATGTTAGATTACTGCAAAGAAAACATGTTTATGCATTAAAATCATTTTGATTTTTTGACCGGCTGGACAGGCAGATAAATTCATTGTTTTTTTTCCTGTACAGTGCACCACTAAAGAACAACAAAAAAACACATTGCCTTCATCTCACCTGATGATAATTGGCAGTAATGTTGATTGATAATGAACACGGTATGGGTTAATCATGTGGAGATGAGTACTGTGCAAAAGTTTTAGGCACCTGCGAAAATTCACTGTTTAGATGGGCAGTGAATGTGTCAAGTGATTTTTCTGAATATGACTGAATATACTAAATAAACTGAAAAGAATACATTCAGATGACTTTCTACAGTAAATAGTGATTTTATGATTTAGTGTATCAGTGTGTTCTTGTGGAAGTCCAGTAATTTCCATCAGAAACCTGGTTGGACTCGATCAGTCCTTCATTAAATTAAACCAGGAGCTGCAGATGGAGTTTTACAATCCAAACAACGGCTGGAGGAACCGAGGAGGAATCTGGAACCGAACCTGTGTTCTCCTCACCAGCTCCCAAAATATCAACTACCTTTATACAAACAAAACAAACCTGGATCCTTTTTTACTGCTTTCTTGTTTCCATTTATTCTAATGTTAACTTTGCTTGCAGAAAGACACTTTATTACACTGAGAAAAATGGCTTTACATTAAGTAGGTGTCTACAACGTTTGCACAGTTCTGTATTTCAGGTTAAAATCCCGTTTTTCCTGGACTTGTGTGTGTTACTGTGCTGTTTTTGGTGCTGATGTGCTGCCTGTCATTTTCCCAGTTAGTGTCTAGGTTTCATTGACTGTGTTTTGCTTGGTCAGTGTGTGAGAGGTTTTGTCTGGGGGTCAGTATCTTTCAACCTGTCAGACTGGAACTGATGCTGCATGCTGAGACTGACCTGTGATCAGTGAAGATGCCTTTTGTTCTTCTCTAACAGGGCGCTGATGGGGTCAGGGGTTTGAAGGGAAGCAAAGGAGAGAAGGTAAAAATAATTGCTTTGTGTGTGTGTGTGTGTGTGTGTGTGTTTCTTTCTCTTTTATATCTTTTTCCCTCTCTGAGCTCAGTGGTAAGAAAACCTCAGGAGAATGGAGGTTACTCTCTTAACTTATCATGGCACCGATAAGCAGTGGCTGTGCCGCGAGCCGATAGCAGCATCGCAAGATAAATTGTTTTCTATAACACTAGCGCGGCGAATTCATATTTTCTCCTGAAAAGTAGAAAAACGCTTCAGTGTGTAATATAGTGCGAAATTCCGTTAGTGATGGATGAGTGACTTGCCTCTGCTCGTGACAGGGCGAAGACGTCTTCCCGGGGGCCAAAGGTGACATGGGAGCTGAGGGAGACAGAGTAAGAGCCACTTATCAGCCTCCTTCAAACATCATCTATACTTCCCACCTGGCACTCTCTGGATTGTTTACTGCAGCACAGTAAAAGTGTGTGTGTGTGTGTGTGTGTGTGTGTGTGTGTGTGTGTGTGTGTGTGTGTGTGTGTGTGTGTGTGTGTG
>JBBIGA010000138.1:3058921-3070085 GCA_037576975.1 Alestes dentex
TATCTATCTATCTATCTATCTATTTATCTATCTATCTATCTATCTATCTGTCTATCTATCTATCTATCTATCTATCTGCATATGTGTGTGTGTGTGTGTTTGTGTGTGGTTAAACAATATAATATACAAAACATATAGAAAAGAAATTACACAAATATGCAATATTTAAATGTTTTCCCTATAGTGGACTTATTTTAACTTAGAAAATCAATCATTTAACCTCGTGTTTAAACCTTTGCACATCAGTGTTGTTGTGGAGTTATTATAGTTATTATTACTGTATTACTCTGTGTTTAATTAACATTACATAATTATATCCATGCAAGTACATAAATACTACAGTGTGTTGTTTCATAATTACATTTGCGTTCAGTCCACATTCCGTACCATCAGGTTCACTTCTGTTTTTTCTTTAGACTAACGCTAAACAATCCTGCACAACAGTAACTTTTCATCCGAGTCATTTGCTACTTATGAAGAAAAAACATGTCAACAGTTTTTCAACTGAAAAAATAAGGCAGAGATCATATTAATTTACATGTTTTTGTTGTTCAGTGGTTTTGAAGGACAGGATGAATTTCTTTCTGAACAGTTTAGAAAACTCTCATATTTGCGCCTCTCACCTTTATAGGGCAAACTCGGTGTCCCTGGATTACCTGGCTATCCTGGACGACAGGGTTCCAAGGTGAGCTTCTGGTCACACTGACCTTCGAATGGAGCACAGAAAGAGCTGATGTTTGAATAACATGAAATGGGTGGTGACTGAAGGTCTCGGTTCGTTAATATTTCAATATTTCATTTCAATAGAGGGCGATTAATGGCTATTAAAGGCCCTGTTTTATTAATGGCTTATCAGAGACAACAATTAATGTTAGGTTTATTTATGGTAATGTGATTTCGGAGGTTAATTTGTGGTTAATCAAATGTAGAGGTTGATTAATGAGCGGAATACACTAATCGACTAGCCTCTGTGTTGGCCTGCAGGGATCCGTTGGCTTTCCTGGAGTGGCTGGAATGCCAGGAGAGAAAGGGAAGAGGGTGAGAGAGTACAGCTGTCTCCATAGGATGTACATGTGTTTGTGTGTGTGTGTGTGTGTGTGTATGTGCATGCATTCCTGGTGAGCATGCTCATTTTTTAAATGATGTTTTACAGGGGTCGGCTGGTCAGTCAGGGGACGCAGGGGAAAGGGGTCCGAATGTGAGTGTCATCGTCTTGCACACTTTCATAATGATCTTCGTGACGCACATTTTTTGGAAACCTCTCTGAGATCACATTACTCCCTCCCATACACAGGCTGGAGTGTACAGCTAACCTGAGTGTCTGAAATACAGGCAGACAGATCCTGACCTCTGTGACTATTTGAATGTTTAGGGCTGCACAATATGGACAAAGCAGTAACATTATGATTTTGTTGCCACACACTTTAAATGTGTACATCTTTTTTGGACTACTTAGGATTGACCTAATGAACTAGTCATGTAAGCGGTCAACAGGTGAAGGCCGATTTACATATTCCACACTCCAATAACAATATTGCAGAAGCATTATTATTCTGAAAGAAAAATATAATATGTGCTGAAATAGAAATATGAAAATGTAAATGTAACAAGATCAAAATTCCATCAATAGCATTTACTGCAAACGGAATGGCAGTTAAATGACATTACAAGGGAAAATGCCTTTCATTTTCATGTTTTAGTTCCAGATGATCTAGGAGTGGCTTCCTTGTCAAACCTTAAATACTGTTTGAGTGTATTAGAGTGAAGCTTTGCAACTTTGGAAAGTGTGTTAAATAGAGTCTTTTGTGCTAATTAGCTTTGTTCAAATGGCAAAACCAGTTAAAAACTAAACAATTTGAACAAAATAAAACTGTTAACACACTCTAACTAGACATCGAATGTGTACTTTGGCTTCACATAAGCCATCGCTGCTGAGACTGTCTCATATGACATAGCATTGCAGCACATCTATCTCTCCACATCTTTGAGGTTTCCATTGTGAAAAGAAAGTATAAGTGTATTAAACTGGAAGCTCTTTATTAATATGTGTATGATGGAATGTTGTTTGGTCCAGTGCCCTAATATGATGTTGTCGTTTTGACCCGAGGGATCCCGTGGAGGCAGAGGTGCCAGAGGAGCTACAGGAGCACCTGGGGCCAAGGTGGGGAATCCGTCCTCTGCTGATTAGGGAGTTTAAATATTCATTCAGTCCACTCTGCAGCACTGTAAAAAATTGAGAGGACCTTTAAAAGTTGATGGATAAAATGGGGCTTAAAATACTGTAGGCTGATGTTCCAATATTTCAAAAAAAAAAAAAACCCTTCGGAATGCATAATGTCCTTCCTGTATTTAAAATTCACCCGGTACCTTCTTCTCTCTGTCTTACCAGGGCTCGTCCGGTCATGACGGCCCATCAGGTCCCACGGGAGACAGGGTAAGTCTCACCCATTAAAAGACGGGTTTTCACAATGTCACAAGCATGCTGGAGCACAGAGTCTACAAACCATCAAGGTCATTCAGCTCCAGAGCTTCACTACCCGGACATGTTTGCCTTGTTGAATGACAGTGAATTAGGTTTTTTCATCTCAATGGCCTGAAACTCAAGACACCACATGAATATTTTTTCACTTTAGCTACGGAATAAGTAAATATATTGTCACTGTGGTGAAATAAAAAAGGCTGGTGTGTCCCAAATGGTCACGTTAATTTTGAATTTTAAATGCATATTAAAGGAATACTTCAGCAATTTTCAGCCTAATTTCCATCTGCAGCATGTGTAGCACACACACAAAAAGGTTCATTCAATTGAAAAGCATTTATAATAGAAGCCAGGGGACAGGTGCTGAAGCATCTGCCCATTGATTCTTTACTAAATGTGTATTTTGAGTCAATAGGTTTTCAGATCTTTTTCCAATAACAGGGAAATCACTGTCCAAGGTAATAAACCGTATGCTGGATGGGATATTAGGTTGAAAATGGTGCAATATACCTTTAACATAACAAGATTTTATTTCAAGCCATTTCTTTTGGCCCACGCATCCTGAAATCATCTCACCATGGGATTTTCAGTGTGTGTAAAGCAGGGGTTCCCAACCTTTTGCCAAACAATTTAAACGATCCGGTCTGTTTTTCTGACTCACCTAATAAGACAGCTGATGTTTGGCAGCAACCAAGTGCTGGGTGTCAGGCTGAAGAGAGTAAAGTTGCAAATCAAGGGCCCATTCAATTCAGCAGGCTTAGACGCATATTTGTTTGGTCTCTAAGTGACAGCCTACATTGTTTGGCTTCAAAGTTTCATTCGACAAGACATAAATGAAGCCTAATGCCAGGTACTCACCGCTGTTCTTGTATCATTCTGGTTTTCATGGTTTTCTTGGTTTTCCCTCTCACTTTAATGGCCTCAGAGCTTTCCTTTTGAAAGTCCTTGTTTTTAACTATTTAACTATTCATCTACAGTGGAGTCCCATATGAAAAAACACATTTCATATTGACTAGCGTATAAGCATTACAAAGTAGCGTTTTTCCAAACTAAGCCATTTTTGCAAGCATGATCAGTTATCATAGTTATCTCTAAATATTAGTCATATTGGGCTGGTTGTGGTTAAGTGTTACACGATTTAGAGTTGTTGGCCTTATGGGCTGTGTTTTGCTTGGACCCCTACAATTGCCACATATGGATATATTTAAATTTATGTCCATATTGTAACAATGTGTTGGTATAGAAAGGAAGCCCGTGGCCCTCTAGCAATAACACTATAGCCCACGGTAGGGACGTCATGCACAGGCATTTGATTTGACTGGGACAATATGTTAGTCTTCCCATCCGCTGTTGTAATTGCTTTCAGGTCACTGTGGCAAGGCTACAAACTAACCTAGTAAAATACATGATTCACCCTCTGCTCTTCTCTGCTAGGGCCCTCAAGGACCACAGGGACGGATAGGAGAGCCAGGACACAAGGGACCAAATGTAAGCAGTGGGCACTAATCAGTGCTGTCTTGTGAGGCTGTAAATGAATACTGTGTGTTTTCTACTCTAAGCTGTGTCTGCCTTTTATTAGGGACCTCCAGGAAAGGATGGATTACCAGGTCATCCGGGCCAGCGAGGGGAGCCAGTGAGTCTGATATGAAATATTAGCAGTTTTTAAAAAAAAAAAGTGTTAAAGTGTGATGGTTATTACCAGTAGTTTTTTTCCCACTGTGCAGGCTTTCACAGCTGGATGCATTTAGCAGTGATGGTGATAAATTGTTGTGTAAATTTGCTAGGAAGCAATTAGATTGTGGAAGTCAAACACTAAGTGACAGCATCTTCTAAAATTTGCTTTGGGAAAGTGAATGACTGGCTGACACGTTTTTTTACGCAGGGATTCCAAGGTAAAACGGGACCGGCAGGACCTGCCGGAGTGGTCGGACCACAGGTGAGACTTCTTTCAAGGGCAGGGTTAGAGACCTGCAGATACCAGCGATTCTTTTGTTAGATGTCTTGTAACGGGAGCATTGAGACTGGTCTGGAATGGCCTTTTGCAGGGCAAATCTGGGGAAACAGGACCGACAGGAGACAGAGGCCACCCTGGGTCACCAGGTCCTCCAGGAGAGCAAGGTCTGCCTGGAGCTGCCGGCAAAGAAGGCACCAAGGTTTGTTAACTCCACCCGTGTCATCATCTTTGTCGTGGTCATCATTCTTTCGTTCCTCATTCTCATAACTCCTTGTGATGCATTTTATAGACAAAATGCAAGTATAACTAAATACTGGGATTGTGATACAGTATGTATTGTAATGTATCGCATTCCTGATTAATGTGACATGGTTAAAGATTGGCCTGCATTATTTCTGCATATTTCCATGGTTAAAGGAACTGTTTGGCATAATGTAAATTTACACAAATTTCCCACTTAGCTCAGATGTAGTTAAGCATTAGAGCTACGAGGCCATGATTGCTAACAAACACTATAGTCAATAGTCACCCAAATAATTTCTGCAAATACCACAAAACCTCTTAATCTACTCAAACCACATCCAGTTTTTCACTAAGGTGGCACATATCAACCCTAATGAAGAGTTGGATGTGATGTGAGACCTTGAGAGCAGTTTATTTATTTGAGTGACTGTTGATTTTTGGTATTTGTTATCAATGTTAAGGCACTTTTCCACAGGTGTGCAGGAACTGTGCTCTACCTAAACTGTACTGCAGTGGCACGGAACCTGCAGCACGCTTTGATTTTCCAGTGTATCTTAACCCGGTAACGGTGTTTCTGACCTTTCCATGTCATGTCGCTCAGGAAAGGAGGACACAGAAACAGAACCTAAACAGGCTTTAATCACACAAAGGCACGTAAACAGTCACTGAAGGGCAAGGGGCTTGGTAGAACAGAAATACAAGTCGGCTCTCTCTTACGAGGCTCAGTGCCGGTATGGACCTCAGTCCCACTGATACGGCCCCGATATACTAGGAGTGCAAGGGTCTAAGGTTCTGCTCCCTGCAGAGCCAACTAGGAGTCGTTCAAGGCTAAGGGAGCTTCAGCATCACTGGATAACACTCGGAAACATAAAAGACACAAGAACCAAGTCACAAGTCTACCGGCATGTTAAGTGAGACGAACTTCTTACATCTGAAGAGCCCAATATAGACAAAACTCAGAGGCAAGGGAGAAAGCTTGCCTGACAGATGGTGGTTGCATGACGGTGACCGCTCGCCGACTACTAATCACTGAATTAACAAACAAGACGAGACACCTTTCAACACGAGGAAATTAAAGCAGGTAATCACTGGGCCGAACATGAGGGCTGACACAAGGCAGAGACCAAACATACCAAAACAGACTGACATGTGGACAGGGGGCATGACAGAACCGCCCCAGCACAGGATTCCGGTGAGCTAGACCACTGGGGGCGTGGCAGAGGCGGCACAGTGCAATTCTCTCCCACAGTTTATGGCTGATCGCCCAAAAACGCGTCCATGGAGTCAAACCAGCGGGAAGTTTTTTTTGTCAGAGATGCTTTTGTTATAGTGGGCTATTATTATTTATAGTCTTGTCTAAGTTTTAACATTTTTGTCTCTGAATTCATTAGCTGTGTGATGAATACCTAACCCTGCTAACTTGTTAGCAGTGGCCTGGAACACCTTCGTGTTCCTTGCGGGGTTACAGATAAATTTGTTAGTGTCATAGAAAACTCCCTCTGAAATGTATCTGTAACCCAAACAGACAGTGGTGCTTGTACTCCATCGACTTCCCAGTTGTTAGTTTGTATCTCCGTTGCTGATTTTTGCGTGGACAGTAAAAGAACAATGGCGTCTTTCCGTATTGTGATGACAACCTTTCAACCAATCAAAAAGCAGCGATGCCGTCAACCCAGCCGCGGGCCACTTTTAGCCCTACCGTCGACCAGCACAGGAATGGCTCGGGTACGGGTCACTTTATTTGTAAGGAAAAAACATTTTTCGTGGTACGTAATGGTCCCTTGTGCCAGTGGAAAAGCGGCATTAGCCTCACCAGCTTCGGTTCTAAATTAAAGAGGCAAAATTTCGACTCCAAATATGTGACCAACTACATCCGGTGTAAGTGGGAAATTTTATGCTTCGTCAGCTATTCCTTAAACTGTGAAGCCGCAGTTACCATGATAGTTTCATAGTTGTTACTGAATATTTAAAATCAATGACCATGTAATGAAGCTCATGACTGAATAATAAGCCTTAAGATCAGTACATGAATGGGTCACAGGTCATGACTCCTGGCAAGTGAATGATGAAACTGAAGTGTGTGTGTCTCTCTCTCTCACTCTCTCTCTCTGTGTTGTCCCATTTCCAGGGCGATCCGGGCCCATTGGGGATCGTCGGGAAGAGTGGCCCGGCTGGGCGCCGGGGATTCAGAGGAAGCCGAGGCATGCCTGGTGCCATGGTAACGCACCTCTGCTCATTTGATCTTGTCTTTAGAGAGTATCTCCAGATCGCCTGTGATATCCAGAGACTCAGTATGGGGTGTGTTTGATATCCCTCCTACCTGATTCATCTGCCATCAACACAGGAGGTTCGGCAGCTCACGCTGTGCAGAAAAAAAAAAAACGCTCCCGAGATTTGCATACTAATCAGGAGTGCTGGAGGCTGTTTCTTGTGCCTTAAACTTTTCTCTTGTGCCGACTGGGTGTGTCCTCTTAGGGTACTGCCGGTCTGAAAGGTGAAGAAGGACCCGCTGGACTTGCAGGAGCAATCGTAAGTAGCCTCTGTGATGTTATATCAGCTGTTACCTACACTTACTGGCGACTTAGGAAATAGAACTTTTTCATAGTTTTTCATCCTCTAGTCCAAATAATATCTTGCCATCAGTAGAGAACAATAGTCCACCACTGGCAGATAAATTGTGCAGCAACAGATGGACTGTAGCTCTACAAAGTGCACCTGTATTACTGCTGTTTCTGATCAAATGTCCAAATTAGGGTTAGTACAAAGTATGTATCAACTGTGACTAAGTCCACATCAGCCACTCTCTAATGTCATGTCAAAGACTGCCACTTTACAGGGTGGTGGTGGTGGAGGCCTAGTGAATAGGATACTTGCCTCTGGACCAAGAGGACTCTTACCTTCAGCACACCACCACCGTGTTACTGAGCAAGACCCTTAACCCCAAGTTGCTCCAGGGAGACTTCCCCTGTAGTTAGGGAATGGAAGTCGCTTCGGATGAAAGCATCTGCTAAATGCCGTAAATGTATGATTAAACTACTCTTAAAGGGAGCATAAATGATATTTAGTGTTAACTGGGTTGTAGATAGTTTAATAAGCATTACCAAGCAGTTATAAACAAGTTATAAACACTGTTTGGCAACATCCAATGTTTTAATAGAAGTACAATGTTAACAAAGACCACATGAAGCTGACAGTTTAGCATTCTGCCTGCGAAATGCACAAGATAAGCAAAGCAACTTGCAAGAGCTGAGAACTTGCTAAAATGTGAGCCTGCATCAATGTATCAAAACTGGTATGACTTGTATATAACTACTTATTAATAATGTATAAACTGTCTACTATCTAGATATAAATTATTATGAATAATTTGTAAATCCTTTCTAAAGGTAGTCTTTCTGTAAAGTGGTACCTGTTAAAGAGTGTGTTGGTTCTTCACAGGGTGCTACAGGAGAGAGAGGACCCTCTGGACCGGCGGGAGGGATCGGTCTGCCCGGCCGCTCAGGGGGCACAGGTCCTGCGGGACCAGCAGGGGAGAAGGGAGAGCCAGTAAGGAGTTCTCTTCCACTGTTTGAAATATATATATTACAGTAACCCCCCGACATTCACGAGGGTTACGTTCCAAGAGTACCTGCAAATAGTGAATAGTGAAAAAATGCGAATTTGTGATGTGGTAAAAAAAAGTGCCTATAAAATGCCTATTTTTATAGTGTAAACCCTAAATATGCCCACAGAAATGCTCCCAAAACACTTTAATTTCATTTTAAACTCGGCTTAATACATTATCCTTAAAGAAAATATAAAAGTAAACCCGTATCTTTACTGTACAGTTTACACTGAACTCCTGCAGTGCTAAAATGTAAATACCCCTGATATTACCCCTGTATAGACTGTACTGTAATTCATGCAAGCGTGTTTTCTTTGGTGTGCGCTGTCATTTTCTTTGGTATAAGCAGGTAAATACAGTAATAAATTCATTTAATTTACTGTAATAAAAATACTGGGCTTTAAGAAGAACAAAATGAAAAACATGAGAACACTTGAGACGCTCCACATGGGAAACTGTTCTGATGCAGGAATGCTGGACTGTGTCTGCCAGAGATGCGTCACAGGGCAGCAGCCAATCAGCAGCAAGGAGAAATGAATAATGTTCTCGGATTGGCTACTTTCAAACCTCCCGCCTCCGAGTACTGAGTATTTCACCATCATAAAAAACGCACTTTCTTTGTGTTCTCTGGACAGTACCAAAAATGTATATTTTATATGGAAATGTAGCTGAATTTACATTAATATTTATGTGAAATAATTAGTAAATTATGTTTTTCTTAATATTTTAGCACTAAACAGAATGAAAAATTATACATTGCCACGCAAAAAGCAAAAAAAAAGAAATGCGGAGGATATCTGCAGTTTTCGCGAATTTGTTTCCGCAAACAATTATTAGTTAGGTTCTAAGAACAAATTCACAAATGACTGAATCCCTGAATGCTGAAGCGCAAATGAGCGGGGGTTTACTTAATATCCGAACTGGCTTTTAAGCTGTCGGATGACTCTCATATTCTACCTGTTCTGTTCTTCAGGGAGAGAAAGGACCTGCAGGCCCTGCGGGCAAAGATGGGGAGCTTGGGCCCTTGGGTTTACCTGGACCTGCTGGACCACCTGGTCCACCTGGAGAGGATGGTGATAAGGTGTGTTCTACACTCTCAGATTAATGCCCCGTGTTAACAAGTTTAACCCTTAAATCCATGTGTGTATTGCTGAGAACTGTACATACTCAAGTCAGATTGATCTACAGGCTGCAATTATGGTGTATGACTATTGTAGTGGTTTGTACTAGTTTAAATGTATTGGTTTAAAGGTTAATTTTGACTGACTTTGAATCATTTGCGTGTTTTTAAGGGGGAGACTGGAGGTCCGGGGCAGAAAGGTAGCAAGGGAGACAAGGGTGAAGCGGTAAGAAATGGTTAATGTAGGCAGAAGACTTTCAAAAAGTCTGTAATTTGCTCCCGTGTCTAATAACTTGGTCTTTGTTTTCAGGGACCCTCAGGACCACCAGGAATTCAAGGCCCTATTGGACATCCTGGCTCACCAGTATGTGCACTACTTTATAGAACTGCAGTATGTGTGTGTGTGTGTGTGTGTGTGGGTGTGTGTGTGTGTGTGTGTGTGTGTGCACAGACCCAGTCCACTCATTACGACAGGTTTGACTACTTTAGTGGCTTATCCATGACACACACACAGACTCTTCTAGTTATAATTACTGTGTTAAACTGTGTATTTAGTATTTCATACATATGTATTATACATAAAGTCTTACATATAGCATATCCAGGCATTGCATCACGTAGCTGATGTCTGTTTGTACTTGTATTTGAGAAGTAACATCTTCAGCTTCTCTAGGTAGTAACTGGAGCAGGGCTTTTAAATGCTAGTCTTGACTTTCAGGGAGCAGATGGGGAGCCTGGGCCGCGGGGCCAGCAGGGAATGTACGGGCAGAAGGGTGATGAAGGACCGCGAGGATTTGTAGGGGCTACAGGGCCAACGGGCCTTCAGGTAAAGAAATCCATCAGAATTTCATTCTCCCTGCGGCTATATACTTCAGCACTGATGCAGTGTCTCTAATGACTCCTGCTCTGCCTTCGTGTGCGAACAGGGCTTGCCTGGACCCCCCGGAGAGAAGGGAGAGAGCGGACATGTTGGACCACTGGTAAAAATATTCTTTTCT
Organism: Alestes dentex; assembly: GCA_037576975.1. Classification (NCBI taxonomy): domain Eukaryota; kingdom Metazoa; phylum Chordata; class Actinopteri; order Characiformes; family Alestidae; genus Alestes; species Alestes dentex. The sequence continues at coordinate 3,069,320 of JBBIGA010000138.1, forward strand.
GCTGTCCTGTGAAGAAACTGATTTGGTTGAACTTACATTCTTAAAAATGTTAAATGGTGCTTTGCTTGGACGAATGGATTTGAGGAAAACCAACAACTGGTATCGGAACTGTAGATTATTCTTTAAACTTTAAAAAATCCTTCGCACTCATTCATGATTAAAATTATTCTTAAAGGTACTAGCCACTCAGCTTTTAAGAAGATTGTAAGGTTTTTTTAGAAACCAAAAGTGTCTCTCCTGTGACATGAATCAAAAGAGCACCTTTGGACACTTTTATGTCCAAGATACTTTTGTTTGTTTCTAGGAATTTGCTTGCAACAATCAAGAAGTGGTTTTTCAACAATCGATATAGGAGAAATATGAAATATATCCACTAAATTCAGGATGATTTCACTAGCCAAGATAACATTTTTGCCATGTGATGATGTGGTTTCACTTCTAGGTACTTTGTCTGGAATCAGTTATATTGGTAACTGAGTAATGTACCAATTATGTTGATGCTTAATTACACATTCAATAAACGTAAATAAGCAGAAAAAAACGTACATAGCCATTCAAACATTCCGTTATAAATGCGTTATAGTGCGTGTGTGGTTCAATGGATTTTTTTTTTTTTTTTTTTTTTTTAAGTCTCTGGTTTTAGAACCTCTGATTTAATCAGTCTAGTCCAGTTCTTCATATACATACTCAAACACACACACACACACACACACACACACACACACACATATATATATATATATATATATATATATATATATATATA
>JBBIGA010000138.1:3100966-3122986 GCA_037576975.1 Alestes dentex
AAAGTATTGGGACGGAACACCGTTCAACTCTAAGGCCGAGCGTCCCGATACTTTTTTCTCCGCTCCCTATCGTACAGAAAATAACGTCTCGTCTCGTTTTAGTCAACGAAAATGAAGAGACATTTTAGTATAGTTTTTATTTTGTAAAACACATTTAGTCTCGTTCTTATTCGTCAATAATATTACATTGTATATTTCGTTTCGTTGTCGTCACATGACCAGCATTTACGTTGCGTCTCGTCTTGTTTTGTCACGTGATAAAAGTTAGTTGACAACGATATTTAGTCATAATTTTCGTTGTCGAAAACAACACTAGAACTGAGGCCGTGGGGGCTTGGAGTAGAGGTCTGCGCGGGACTAATTTTTCATCCCGCTCCCGCAAGTTTCTGTCCTGCTCCCGCAGAAATGTGTAATACTTCGACCCGCTCCCGCCCGAATCAGTTATGGTTTGTCCCGCTCCCGCCCGCCGAATCCTGCAAGCAAGGCTGGTGGAGTCTAGGGTGGGCCAAAAATACCGGACACATTTTAAATAATATATCTTGGCTTATAAAAAATTAAATAAGGTACCAAATGTATTTGTTGCCTAACTGACATACAGGAATTTATGAAACATAGGCTATATTATGTGGGCACGACTCTGGCTGCGAATTAAAGATGTCTTTTATGTAAGGGTAAATTTGGCTAACCAGTCTTCCACCAAAAAAACAACCAACAACGTTTCTAACTAGGCTACAGACCTGAATTAAAAAATATCTAAACAGTCTCAATAGAAACATTTCACAGTAAAAATGAGAGAAATATGGGGAAATATTGAAATTTGTGGGGCGCGGCTCTGCGTTTATTCCGATCTCAGTCAGTGCTCGTTGCGCTCTTTGCGCTCCCATTCTGCCGCCTGGCGTCCCAGAGATTCCCGCCCAACGCAAACATCCGCAGGATAGGTCGCCTACCACATGTGTTGTTCCCCACATAAAAACAAACTGTAAAATGTATTCAAGGCAAATGCATACTTTGCGGGAGTCAGAGAACAATGTCTTTGTCCCGCTCCCGTGAACACATCTCTCTATTCCCGCCCACTCCCGCAAGAAATCTAGACCCGCGCCGCATGCTTTTGCGCTGCGTCCCGCCCCGTCACAGACCTCTAGCTTGGAGCAGCAAAAAAGAAGTTGGAGGGTGAGGTCTGCCGGCTCTACTTTTCCCATGATACCCCCTCCATCCCTCCCCAGGAAGTCTTAGCCATCTCCATCCTTCCACTCAGCTGCCCATGACTGTGCTGACCATTCTTCTTCTCGCGACTTTGCTTTCACGACTTCGCTCCCCCTCCCATCGTCATTTGCAAGGCCTCATTACAGAAATTGCACCAAATTACATCTCTTCCGACACTTCCAAACGCAAGCATCACACTCAATCTCATGACTGGCTGCCTCTTGAAGATCCGCTTCTTCTTCTTTTTCTCCTAAGAAAAGATTCAGCATGAAAGCCCTCGCTTGTAATGGACTTTTGATCTAAAAGAACACACCACTTTCTGCAAATCGGTGCTGTTTTTAAATGCTGAGGCAGTTTAAAGCAGCTTAAATTCCTGCTGGACGGCCCACCCCACTTAAAGCTGTTTGTGTTTAATTAAGACCTAGACTTTTCCTTTACGTCCTTCTCGTACACCCGGCTTTTAATTTGACTTCTATTTTTGTGCACGCCATAATGTGTTTTGTACCACACTGCAAACTTTTTTTAAAATCCTGAATAAATAAGTGCAAAATTAAAAACTAAATGAAGAAACAAAAATGCCCTCACTTCATGTAATTGCATGCCTTCTCATCTACACCCCCCCCCCCCACACCCTTCCACACGCCAGCCCGCCCCTTCAGTGGTTTGCCAGCCAGTGGAGAATATTGCTCAAAGTGCAATCAAAATAATTTCTCTTTCAGACATCCTGCTTAGCATTAGAAACTCATCTAAATCACCAGGCTAAATCATTCCTTGGTTAAAAAGGAAAGAAGAAAAAAGAAAAAAGGAATACAAATGTAGCCTCTGGACCCATTTCTCGTACAAGAGCTACAGAAGTTTACCCCTCTCCGCCTATGGTTGGTGAGTCCAACGCCACAACCATTTTCTTTTTCCCGGGGAAAATTTCCCATTAAGTAGCCGGTCTGAAGACGTGTTATGATTTATCCCCTCCCAAGTTGAGGGAGTAATTATAGCAGCCCCTCATTAAATTATACAGCCTGCATGCACATTCATAACCTGCAGAAAAGGCAAGCTTGAGAGGGAGGCTGCTTAAAGAAATGTGTCACCAAACAAAGCCGCCTTTATGCTGGCCTTCCTTGCCTTCAGCCAGTTTGGACTGCGGATGATGGTGACCTCTAGAGGGCGCTCACTATAGATCCTGACAATGTGGTGCAAGGTCAACACTGAATCAGGTCATGGGTCAACAAAAGCTCTTTCTAATAGCGAGTGCAGCTCTGAGCTCAGGCTGTGTCTGACTTACGATGTCGTGTTTTCACTCCTCCAGGTGAGGATAAAATCATGACACTAAGTGCACTAGAACATGAACTGGAATAGTGTTTTCATCTGTCAAGTTTTAGAATGATCATTTCGAAAAGTGTTCACCAGCGAAATGATAGCTAGCTCGGATGTTTCTCTAAAGAACCACCCACTGGAAGGTTCTGTAGCCCTTAGAACTTAGAGTGAATTAGTAAAATCTAATTTCAACAAATATAAACAGTGTAAACAGTCTAAAACCGGTGTTTGCTCTCCTACAAGGTTCTTCTTTTTTGTTTGTGTTTTTACTTTTTACATGCTCAACATTTGCTGCGCTTTCGGTCCCCCCACCCCTCCCTCTGTGGGTTTATCTGCCCGAGTTCAAAGATAATGTGTTTTGTATATATTTATAAAACCTAAAATAAAAGAAACATTTTTGTTATATAGGTGCTTTTTTGTGTGTGACTCCATTTTTAAAGCCCACATACCATTTATTATTATTACATGTTTTTAAAATTACAGTAACTTTGGTTCTGTGTGACATAGGAATACTAAACAAAGCTGCGCATGACGTCTGCCGTATGACAACAATATACCATTTGTTGCGCTTCCGGCACGGATTTGTCCTGCTCGCGTTCTAATGGTTAAGGAGTCAAAGGTGGTTCTTCTATGGTATTATGCAAAGAACGTTTATAGTGACAGATCTAGCAGGGTTCATAGACATGTGTACATACGGATGTGTGGATAGTTGATCAGACTGCAAATCCTGACAGCTGCGGCCAGTTTAGCCTTCAGTAGAAATCTGGAGGGTTGGGCGTCTGTTAAAGGAACATCTGAGGCTGAGGCTAAATCTGAAATGTCTCACATTCTCTATATAGTGTGCTGAACAGTGCACCGTTTGTTCAGTATGGAACTGGGCACACATGTCTGAATCCCAAGTGATTATTCTACATATTGTGGACTATAATGGTGCAAATTCAACCAGAAACTAGTGCTATTATTGAACCACTGTAGTAGCATTTTATACAATGAAATGGTGTCTCACTGTAGCAATGAACAGAGCATAATGGAGTGTAAAGTACAGTAAAAATCCCATATTAACTTTTTTTCACAAGTTAATCGTTGCAGCCCTCATTAATACAGATGAGTTTAATGGAATTGCGATTTCAAAACTGAGATTTCCACTATCATGAACAGAAATTCTGAGCAGGTTTTCCAAAACCACTTATATCCCAGGACTGTGGGACAATGGACGCAATCTAGGAGTAATGGGCTGCATTAGGTCTACAATCTCTTCACCAATGGATTCACCATTTAAATTCTCCTCATGTCACCTCAGACCGCCGAGAACCCCCCCCCACCCACAGGGTACAGAAACACTGGTACATATTTCTTTTCAAGAAGTTCCTCCATCTCGAACAATTAGCGACTTTCCAGCCTAACACCACTCATCTGATTCCTTTTTTTAAAACCCTTTACGAAATAAAATAGACGAAAGCCTTGTGCTCATTTCACAGCCTCAGACTAAACCTCCCCCGCCTCTAAGAGTCCATTCCAAGCACTCCATTGCAATTGTACATCTACATTCTGAGTCTCAATAGAGAGTCCCTGTCGTCCTTCAGTACTGGAGCATGAGCTGGAGGGTGAAGTGTGAAGCTGGGTTCAATGGGTGGGAATGGCTGATGTTCTTTTAGAGGAAATCTCTTTACTGCGACTTGTCTAAAGGCATTAGACTGCAAAGCACTTTCCTCTTTGGGCTAATTATCCAATTCTAACTGTCATGATGGCTTTATTTTATTTAAATTTGGAGGAAATTAAATATCCAACGGTGTTGTCAGGATTACTGATGAATCGTTTGCTAATTACATTGAAAATCATTTGTTTGTATTTTCCATGGTTGCTTTCCGTGCGCTCAGAAGTGTTTCCATGCTCTAGCTGTTCTCTCGCGGTGTGATTACATCGGAGTGAAAAAGACTGGCATTGGTGCTCCAACACACCCTTTCATTCTGAAGGCCTTTCAGTGGATTGAAAAACTATGTGTAGTACTTTACAGCCTTCAAATAGGTTCAACCCTCTTTTTTTAGAGCAACAAACCCATTAATGGTGGCTTTCGTACTGACGGCACATCCTGTTGAAAATGGTGTTTCGTAACAGCTGTTTCATTCAGAAAACCCCATCCCTAAAAGTGTTTACACCCTGTATAACCACACCACAGCAACTGTAGATGCCGTTAGTCCTGCACCTTGCCAGAAATGGCAATGAGTAGTCTTTACTGCCTCTGGCATGCTGAAAAATGATTATGGATGGATTTTAAGAACTGGTTCTAATTGGTACTGGCTCCTGATTGGTCAATAGCGAAATATTGTTTATATAATGTTAGTGCATTCTAACATAGCTGCATTTTCAAATAGTTGATGCTGGATTGGATCAGTAGGAGGAGCGGGAGCAGTGCTCTGCACATAACCCTCACATATTTGTTGCTCATCCCTCATTATACAGGAAACAGTATGTCTTTATTTTTTGGAGAGTAGCATCGATAAGAGTATCAGTACGTGTCCGTGTCGATAAGCACTATCAGTATCGATCTTGGTATCAGTAAAGTCCTGAAAATACTCATCCCTAAGCATGATGCACATCCAAGCAGGGTAAACATCGGGCCTCTTGGTACGAATCAGTTCATCAGAATGAAATATAACGGAATACTCTGTGAAGGAGCGAACTGTTAGTGCGGCGGAATTAATCCGGAGTGTAAACATTTACAAATTGAGGAATTACGCCCTCAGAGCCGACAGTTTTAAAATATAGCTCCGTTTTAAAAGGGATAAAGCCATCGAATGGCTTTCACTCAGCGCTGAATGGAAAAGCCAATTATTCTCAAAGATATTGACAAGACCGAATCCAGGGAGCGGCGAGGAGGGCCTTACAGCAGGAGACTTGTCTTGTGGGGCAACCTCAATTAACGAGATTTCTCTCGCATTCAGATACATTTCGCTCGGCCTGAAGATGCCCGGTGTTCAGCCTGTAATTAGTCCATTTACAGCGGGTTGAGGGGGATGGGGGGGTTGCCACAGTAGGAATGTTTGATTAAAGAGATTCGTAGAGGTCAGCCTGTCACAGCGCCTTTCCCGCGGTGTCATCCACTAAATTAGCTGGCACGACCGGGAATGTAATTAGGTCGCTGAGGTGCAGAGGTGATCATAGTAATCGAGGCTGATCATAGGTGGTCACAGTGAGATTAATGTGAACAGCGTCATTACCTCAGCAGAGGGGAGTTTCAGACTTTTACACATTGGGGACATACATTTACACCTCCATACTCCGAGAGATCCTGTATCTTAAATTGAAAGTATGTTCATTTCAGTATTGTGTTCACACTGGGAGGCATAACTGTACCTGTATTCGCCGTGAACCGCCGCGGTACGGCCAATATGATTAAATGCATGCAGTCATATGGAGAATATCCTCCTAAAACCCCTCTAAAGTTCTATTTTTTATTATTCTGTTTATTTTGTACTCTGATGCTGTCCAGTTTTTTTTTTGCCGATTGTGACCTATTGCCGTGTTTTTTTTTTACCAGCCCTACATAATTTGCACCATGTGACAGGGTTTGTCAAAATAAATGAACTGAGCATTGTACACTAATACTTCTGGGAATTCCTATAGTGTCAACCAGATGTGATCGCTGGTCTAGACACTGACCTATAGGCTTAATAAATCTTTTAACCATACTTTTTGGGTACAAACGCTGTCACTGGTGTAAGTACCTTTAGATAGGGAACATATTTTTAGCCATGAAGAGGCCTGATCATGATACATATTGATCATGGAGGAAATGCCTTGAATTATTATGATGTTACACATTATGATGTTGTACAGCAGTGTCCAGCTTGGAGTGAATTTGGAGAGTGGCTGGTCCACCAGTGGTTTGTCATTGCACACACTACCATTTGGAGGAGCACTGAAAAAGAAAAGTTAGTGTGAGAAAAGACGTGTGGCGTGAGATCTGTCAGTTGCATGAGTCTCACGCTCGTGAGGGTTTGCGACCCTGGGTCACCATTTCATGGTTGTGGCATTGAAATGAGCGTTTAGTTTGCTGTTTCTTGGGAAGCTCATCTTTATCTAGTTCTCTTTTCTGCACATGTGCGGATGTAGAAAGCAAATGAAATCATAAGAGTAGACACTCACTAAGGAACCCGACAACTGGGTTAACATTCAGGACTCTTTATTGCATTTCTTTAAATCCAATTGGAAATCAGATTATGCTAAAATAAATAATCAGAGAACTACCCAAATCCAACGTTCAGCACATGATTGGTGTGCATGGTAAATAAGTGATAAATAAAGACATGATATCTGATATTACTGATCAAACTGGGCCACATATTCAGAGATACAGTTTGAATCGGATTTGAAACGACAACTGCAAACTGGTTAACTAGTAAATTTTCCCCCACAATGAAAAGGTGGCGAAAAGTTTCATGGACTGTTTGCGGTTAAGACTTCAGAGCATAAGCCCTGGCAGAAATAAGGTACACTGGACAATCAGTTTTGAGCTGCCTGTCTGAATAAGTCCTTTTTCTGTCCGCAGTGATCTATACACACCTAGTTTATGGGTCTGTGGGGTCCTGTGTAAAAAATCTTAAAAATGAAGTGCACCAGCATAATTTTGCCCCATCCAGCAAAATCTGTGCTGACAAAATCCCCAGATGATCACCAGCATGGTCTAAAGGCTCAACCCTTCTGCGGTATCACTGACTCAGGTCAACTTGATAATTACTTTCCCGGCTGTGAAATGGGTCGCTTTTGGGCAATAAAAACACAAAGATGAGTACTGAGGTCTTTCAGAGTGGGTTAAAAAACTGCTGTAGCTTTACACATACAGTACAGATGACCCTAAGAAAGATCATATGCACCTTTCAGCCACAAAATTAAAACCACTGACAGGTAAAGCCAGTGACATTGATTGGGGAGTGGTGGGATATACAGTAGGTATCTGAAAAAAATTATTATTTAAAAACGGTTAAAATGAGCAGTGAGTGTTTTTTTCCTCATTAATCGTACAAAATATTCATTCATTCATTCATCCATTCATTGTAATCGCTTAATCATTACTAGGGTTACGGGTTCCCTGGACCTATCCCGGAGTCTACGGGTGCAAGGCAGGGACTCACCCTGGCGCACTAAATATACTAAATAAATCTAAAAAGAATAAATACAAATGTCATTATACACTAAATATTGATTTTATGTACAGCATATCAATGTGGACGTCAATATATACTATCTACTGATGGAATATCACAAATCCAGACAAGGGCTGGAGGCATTGTCGTCTACTTTTTCACAAACAAAACAACTCTTGATACTTTTACTGCTTTCTTGTGTGTTTTGCATTTATTCTAATGTTAACTTTGCTAACAGACAGACGCATTATCACATGCTGAGAAAAGTACCTTTAAACAGTTTGCATATGTGCCTGAGTCTTTTGCAGAGTACTGTACTGAACAGCAAGTGAACAGTCAGTTCTTGGAGTTGATGTGTTGGAACCAGGAAAAATGGGCAAGCATAAGGATCTGAGCGACTTTGACAACCGGTGAACCCGCGGCAGGGTCATGGGCACCCAAGGCTCATTAAAGTGCGTGGGGAGCGAAGGCTTGCCCGCCTGGCCCCATTCCACTGAGGAGCCACTGTAGCAGAAATGACTGAAAACGTTAATGCTGTCTAGGACAGAAACGTATCAGAAATCACTGCTTGCTGGGACCAGTTAGAGTGCCTTTGCTGTCCAGTGTTTTCTTTCACATCATGTGGATGGCTGTGTGTGTGTGTGTGTGTGTGTGTGTGTGTACGTGTCATTCACCTGGGTAAGAGATGGCACCAGGATGCAAAATAGGAAAAAGGCGAAGCGGCGAAGACAGTGTGTCTTCTGAGCAGTGTAATCCACCTGGACATTATTGCACCAAGTAACATCCCTTCATGGCAACAGTATTGCCTGAGGGCAGTGGCCTCTTTCAGCAAGATAACGCACCCTGCCAAGCTGTAAAAAACAGTTGAGGAATGGTTTGAGGAGCATGAAAAAGATTTCAAAGGTGTTGACTTAGCCTCCAGTTACCTGAGATATCAATCTGATCAAGCATCTGTGGGATGATGTGATGCATCTTACCTTAAAATGATACATTAGGGAAATCAGTGAGGTTCCTGAGGTCACTAGAGGTTATTCATACAGGGGACAAAGAAGACAAAGATGAGAATTCCTTTAACAGGAATATCACTGGCCTCATTTAGGCTAGCCTCAGTCTAATCTACATTGTTGAATGAACTTTTAACCTCCCAGAAGTTGCTAGCACTAATCATGCTAATCTAGCCTAGCCTAATCATGCTAATGCAGACCACACACTAAGTAGCTCCAGTTAGCTTATATCTATTGCTTGCACAGTAAAGAGGAATACATGGGCCTCAGTTAGGCTAACCTCAGTGAGTTATTTCTAACCATATCTAATCTATGCGGTTAAATGAATGTATTTACCTCTTCGCTGACAAAAAATAAAAGCTAGCAGTTGTTAGTTAGCATGGCCTGCATGTTCATTGGTAGGCTAGGCTAGCATGATTAGGACTACAGCAGTCTTGTGCTACATGCACAGACTTTCCCTCTGAAACTTGCCTCCAAATTTCAGTAACACAAGTGAAACAGTATCTTGCTAGCTAATCTTTTACCATCTGTCCAGTGTTAAGGCCAAAGTGTAAAAGTTTATAGTTTAACTGAACAGAGGTATATTTACATCTGTATGCTTATTTTTAGTTTTATATGGGGACTTAAATCCGCAGCAGCATTTCAACTGACATGACATCAATACTATCATCAATCAATACTGCTGGGTGCATTAGCTGCTGTGTTTTGCAAATAAGTATCTGAATTGTCAGCAGATGTGTCTTTTGTGTTTTTTGTCACTTGTATGAGGAAAAAAGAAGCTTTTTATGTCATTTTGAGGCTTCTGGGCAAGAAATGCCTGGCTTTACTTTTACTACTCTTACTACTCTTGCTACTTGTTGATTTTTGTACTCATTTATATTGAAAATTTAAATGGCAATAATATTAAAGAAGCATTACTAACTGTAGTGTATTCTTACAGGTAATCTTATGGCAGAATTATAACAATCATAATATTTCAAGACGTTTTCTCTATAATCACTATGTGTCACAATGTGGCAAAAAATAGGACTTTAATGGAATGAGGCGCAATTATGTTCCCTAACGAAAGGGACTAACTTCAGTGAGCGTTTGTACCCAAAAAAAGTGTAGTTTAGTACCTTGTCCTCTGAGATCATAAGGAAAATATGAGGCAACAAATCTACCGGAGCTCTGTCCAAAGCAGCCACACATTCAGGAGAGAATCAACAGGAGAGCCTCATTCACAGTAAATCACCAGGTCGACTCCTGTATCAAATCTGTCTGCAGATTTATCCTCCAGCAGCGATGCCGCAGCACTCCGTGTTTAGTTTCACTTTGTTTTATGCCGTTTGCCACTACAGAAGTGTGTTAAAAATGAACAGGTCTAGTGGGGCGGGAAGATTAATTGGTGGGTCATTGCCCTGCTGAATGACCCCCTGACACCAGGCCTGTCTGCACTGCACTAAATCCATTTAAGCGGGCCTAATTGGGCATAATTGTACTATCTGAAGATATCCATGATACAGAAAAGCACATTGTGCTGTATTGTGATTGCAATACTCTGCAGGGACCGCGGCCACAACCCCATTCAGCAGCCGAGCTGAGGGCTGAGCTCCAGTTTGCATCATTTGGTTGCGCACGATTACTCAAAGCCATGCTTCTAGGATGCCACTGAATCAAAGAATTATGACTGGCTAATGATCAAATATAATCATAATTAAATGAAATAATTTAAGGCAGATGAGAAGAGCCACAGTTGGAGCTTTATGTGTTTGTATTAGTTACTGTTACAGCCATTAACATTATGCCAGATAACATTGCGAAGGGAAAGGATGGATGACAGTGAAGGTGTCTTTTCAAATCTAGTGTCCTTGGTGAGTGTGTTCAAATGTTTGTCTGAGTGTGTGTGTGTGTGTGTGTGTGTGTGTGTGTGTGTTTTTTTTTGGGTGGTTTTCTTTTGAGAACTTTGCTGCCACCCGGAGGTCATGTTAGGTATTGTGCTCCCGGCTGAAGTTCATCTACATGGTGGGAACTGATTAAAAATGCCTTTTAAAGCTGAAGCCCTGCAGGCAAATAGCACAATAGAATTTTTAGTAGATGTTTGTGGTAAAGCGGATGGGCGCTTGGTAAAACGGAATGTTTGAGCGGGCGTGTGTCTGGGCATGCATATGCATGGGTGTATGCTCTGTGTGTGTGTGTGTGTGTGTGTGTGTGTGTGTGTGTGTGTGTGTGTGTGTGTGTGTGTGAGGCTGGCTGGGTGTTGTCTGTGTATTCACCTCTATATGACTGAACTGTGTGCATTTGTGTGTGTCAGTGTCAGCATGTGAGAGGATGAGTAAGATCGTTAATGAGGATGCAAGGACTGTGGACAGAAATAGCAGAGTGAGGGGCCTGCAGGGCAAGCGGTGTGTGTGTGTGTGTGTGTGTGTGTGTGTGTTTGCAAGAGACAAGCTGCCATTTCCCCATGGCTACAGCACACAGAGCCAGGCGAAGGCGGTAGCGCGTACAGTCATGGAGCTGCATACAGATGTGACTACAGTATTCCCACCATCTGACTCCATCCGCACCAAAAGGCACGGCCCCACCCCAGCATCCATTGTGCCTCCTAATGAAGTGCAGATAGCTGTGATTGCGCTGCGTTCTCTTAGAACTGGGCTAATTACATTCAGACGCCTGTTTGATCAGCGCTGAGTCTAATTCTAACTGATTACCCATTTCACAATATTCCATAGAAGGGCCTGGGTCTCGCGCATTTGTTGATCGTGGGCACCCTCTGCTGGTCAATAGGAGAGTTGCAGCTGGCTTGTCAGCGCCGAACCTCATTACTGCTAACAGCCTTGTTAAATAAATCCAATGCAAAAAGAAAAGGAGGTCAATTCCACTTTCATGTTTAATGGTAAAGATAAAACAAAAGTTGTTTGTAGCCGGGGTAAAAAAGTCGATCCCCTTCGTCTTAATGCATTTAATGGGACGGTCAGACATTAAAACTTGTGCCAGTGCCTTGTAATATACCAGTGGGGAGCACAGAAAACACTTATTGCACTGGCGGGCCTACAGGTTCATTTGGTGATAAAGAAGGGCCACGTAAACTCTGGCCGTGTCAGCGCGCAGCGGGCCAGATGGAGTCTTTAACCTCCCAGCCAGGCTGATGGGCCTTTTTATAATTGAAGGCAAAGCAATTTTGTGGTTGTTCTCCAGTGACGGTTAAACAAACAGCAGCGAATGACATCATCCGCTGCAGCTTAATGTGCACACAGACCGTGCCACTGCATTCACGCAGCCCGTTTTGCTGAAGGGCTGTTGTCATAGCAAGACAAGTGAACATCACAAAAATTACCCATACGTTAGTTTACACTGTTATCACAGTTATAATAAAAAAAGACTACATACAGGATTATGTATATGCATACTAGTAATGCACTGAATTTCAGCCACCTGAAGTAGAAAATGGTCAGAAAAGACCAGAAAATTTGGATGTCAGTGAAGCTTTGAAATGTAAGATATTACAAGTAAGGTTAATGGTAATATAAATGGCAAATTTTGCCATCTCTGCATTTAGAGAGCTAGAATGGCAGCAGGTCAACAGGTAAAAATGCCACCTTTAACAGGCTCATGGAGGGATGTTAAACAAATGAAGGGGTTTCAGCGCCTAGTATCTACTCCCACTACAAGTCCGAGACCACTTGAAAACCACTGACTATGCACAGCAAAGCTAAAAGAAACGCCTGTGAGGTTTAGACTGTAGACTCTGTTTTTAGGCCATAATGATGTAATTAATCACCTTGGATGACCGTTCTGTGCTGTCAAGGACATTGGTTTTTGTAGTTTTGTAGTTTATGTCCTGGAATCATTTAGTGAGTTCTATTTATGTTGATTAGTTTGACCTATTGCCAGTTTTTTTTTTGGGGGGGGGTTCAGTTTTTCGGGCTAGTGTTTCCATTCTGACTGAGAATTTTCATTTGGGTGCATCACTACCATACATGTATTTCTGAATGTCATTTTTTTTTAAATAGCAGTGCTCAAGTTTATGCATTTGGATTTCTGCCTTCACTGATGGCTCTTTGTAGAATGGCACTGCAGCCTTCATTCATTTCAGGCACCCTCAGATGCTTGATAATGCACTAAAACAGCTGTAGAACCATGGAATCATAATGTGACACAGTGGTTGCAGCCTGTGAAAGAAAATCTCAGCATATCTACAAAATGCAGTGACAGTGTTGCAGCATCCACTGCAATGATGTGTGCTGTATATCACTATATGCGTTACTACTATATATTGTCTCGTCTACTACTATATATTGTATAGTATAGTAACACAAGCCCTCATTTGTGACTGTGGAGCTACAGTATAGACCTTTATTTCATCACTGACATAATACTGGAGAGCATTTTACTACTTAACCAGTCACAGTTTACAGCTGTAAACAGCCTGCTAACACTGGGACTGATTTAGTTTGTAAAAACAATGTAATTTCATTGACATTTCATGTGCTTCTGTCTTTTTTGTTTGTATTCTCACTGCTTCGTAAATATGAACAAATGGGGAAAAGGCTTTTTTCCAATTGTCTGATCAGTCTGACACTGAATGTCTGCATGTGTCGTTGTTCTTTAGTTCTTTGTGCAGAATAATATTGTTTTATTGGGAGATCGATCCTTGCTCTACTCAGAAAATGGTGCTGGAAATGCTTTAGGCGGTTTTGGAAAATGAAGCCCAGTTCGGTGCACCTGCTGCTTGTAGTACTGGACTATGGCCACTGGATGGCAGTGTTGCTTCACTCGAGACGGGAGAGAAGGGTGGCTGCAGAAATCAGGTGAGCTGTGGTTTTAATGCATGTCTGGCAGATGTCACTTCTGATGGCATCTCACAACTGACACGACACTGCAAATCACCTATCACTCTCCTCCAGTCAAAACACGGAGAGGAGAAACATGTCGGCCGAGCGGAATAACAAGTAGCGAAGTCACACTGAGCCCTGCCTCCCTCCGATCCTCAGCACAGCCTCGCTATAGCTTGAAGCAGCTTTGATGATTGTAGGGACAAAAGCTAAATTTAGGCTCACAGTGCTTTCACTATTGGAGGTTCTCTGCCTTAAAGCAGGATTGCACAGTTGCCACATGGCTGCTGGTGTATCTGATCTGGGAGCCTTTCTTTAATCTGCTGAATCTCATTTTTCTGGTTCATGTAAGCCTCACTCTCACAAGTAATTCTGCTGTCTAAAACCAAGCAGATCACTGGGTTAGCTCGGTCTCGGTTCCTCTCTGGAGTCCTTCCTTACGCTCTTAAAGAGATTTTATTCGGAGTCTTGGTTTCTTTTGGCATTTCTGTCTCATGCTTTTAGGAACTGTCTTTTCAGACCTGGTTCTTCTTGGTGTTTCTTCCTCAAGGTTTTTCACAAGTTTCTTCTTTAAGACCTGTTTCTTCTGGGTGTTTCTTCCTCAAGGTTTTTCACAAGTTTCTTCTTTAAGACCTGGTTCTTCTTGGTGTTTCTTCCTCAAGGTTTTTCAGAAGTTTCTTCTTTAAGACCTGGTTCTTCTTGGTGTTTCTTCCTCAAGATTTTTCAGAAGTTTCTTCTTTAAGACCTGGTTCTTCTTGGTTTTTTTCCTCAAGGTTTTTCAGAAGTTTCTTCTTTTTAGACCTGTTTTTCTTGGTGTTTCCTCCTCATATTTTCAGAAGGTTCTCTTTTCCTGACCTGGCTCTTCTTTGTCTTTCTTTCTCAAGGTTTTTAGAGGGCTTTCCTGTTAAACCTTGGTTCCTTTTAGCGTTTCATCCTTATTCTCTCTGGAAGATTTTCAGTAAGTCATGGTTGCTCTTGGTATTTCTTCCTATTTCTTCCTGGTATTTCTTCCCCATGTTTTTTGGGTTCTTCTCCTTTAGGGTCTTGGCTCCTCTTGGTGTTTCTTCCTCATGTTCTCTAAGATTTTCTCCTTTAGAGTCTTGATTCCTCTTAGTCTTTCTTCCTCAGGCTCGTTTTTTCTTCTGAGTCTAGTTTACTATGGCTTCTCCTCATGGTCCTCTGTTAGAGAGTTTCTAATCTAGAGTCTTGGTTGCTCTGGGTGTTTCTTTCTCATTCTCTTATGAAGTTTTTTCTCACACTTCTTCGTTCACTCGTTAGGGGCCTGGACCAGCCTTTTTTGAACATTTAAAATGATGAACACATCCCGTACTGTGATATGTTGTTGTGCTCTACAGTTGGACTGCCGGTTCTGCACAGCTCTTCCACTATAGCAGTGGCCTTTATGAGAGAAGGCCAACGTAGAGATACAGCAATTCGATTGAATAGATAAAGGTCACATCCTGCAATGTGTCCACTTGTGATGTTTATGTGGCCTTTATGCACCAAAACAGCCATTTATTCATTTTTACGTGCATTAACTCATTTACAAATTTGACATGTTTTCCTAACCTTTCTTTGTTCTGTGTAAGTAAACATCCTGGGGTTTTTTTGCTGAGTGAATATGACTGCTGTATGTAAATGACCTTCATGTAAATGATCAGTTTGTGCCTTCTTTCAAAGAGCAGACTGGACTGAAATAATCTTTAAAACTTCATTGGGAGGGGCTCAAGCACTGTCTTGCCTGTTTAAATAGTGGATATATGTAAATGTATTGGTTTTTGTGACATCACAAAAAGGGTCAATGTAAAACAGGCTCTTTCTGCAACTCAGTTTCAAAATATGGACTCTTTGGTTTAGGAAGTGAATGGAATGTATTGAAATTATTATTGTACAGTTAGAACTAGATAAACTACATTCTTCATAATTAGACCTGTTAATAGGTTACAAATAATTATTAGCCAATTTTGCTTACCCCATTTCATCTGACATGGTCCATTCTGAATCTGAGTTAAATTTAGCTGTGTACATAGATTTATATAAGCACATATTAGCATATACATACATATGGAGAGAGAGTGAGAGAGAGAGAGAGAGAGAGAGAGAGAGTGAAAGTCTGACAGGGTCAATTCAGTTCTCTTTAGAAGAGAAGAAAGTGGGACGACTTGGCTTTTCCATATTACAGGCTGATTAAAGAGGTGTCAAACGGTGTGTGTGATTGATGAGCTGTCTGCGAAGAGGAACCACCGACTGGAACGCCTCATCCTCTTCCTCATTAATACTCAGGGAGCTTTCTGTCTTCTACACCCGCCACCCACCCACCCCTGCACACTGTTCTTCCTCTCTCTCTCCTCCTCTTTTCTGTCTCTGTATGTCTCTCTCTCTCACAGACACCCATAGGCACAGTTTCATGGTGAGCCCAATTTAGCAGGCAGCTTTAAGCCGACACTGTTGCGGATGCTCGCTTTAAAAAACAGCGGTGGCATCAAAAGCCTGATTGTTCCGTGAGGTGTGCTTCCCTTCTGTTTGTTTCACCGGGAAAAAAAAAGAGATGGACAGCATGGGGGACACAATGAGATGGGGATGATGGTGTAATGGTTGTGTGTGTGTATGTCTGTAGAATGACACTGTGAGAAGCAGAAGGAGGGGATGAGAGACAGGGGGAGCAGAGAGAGAGGTAGAGAAGGAGATAGGGAGAGAGAGAGAGAGAGGAAGGGCGAGGGAGGGAAAGACAAGGGAAGAAAGAGGGAGAGAGAAGAGCAGGGGAGAGAAAGATAGGGAGAGAGAAAAAAGAGAGGGCGAGAGAGAGGGAGGCAGCCAATGCGCAGCGCTGCATCTTGAGAGAGCGAGAGAGCATGACGGAGGGAGGGAGAGAGAGAGGGAGAGAGAGGGAGAGCTGGCATTCGCACTCAGGCAGCCGGATTGAAAGCTGTGAGGACTGAAGCTCTGTGATGCCGCTGGATTTTAGCAGCCTGTCCGCTCTCACCGCCATCGCCAGCTGTGTGTGAGGGTCCTGTTGTCACTGCTGACTGTAGCTGGACCCGTGTGTGTGTGTGTGTGTGTGTGCGTGTGTGTGTGCGTTTGTGTGTGTCTGAGTGTGTGAGGGGCTCCAGCTTGTGCGTGAGGACCCCCGGCACGGGGCTGAGCGGGTCGGGGGGGTGGCCGTAGAGGGCCAGGCGGGCGGCCATGAGCGTGCCTCTGCTGAAGATTGGAGCGGTGCTCAGCACCATGGCCATGGTCACCAACTGGATGTCCCAGACGTTGCCTTCACTCGTGGGGCTCAACGGTACCACAGTCTCGCGCGGGGGCACCTCCGAGAGGATCGTCAGTGTGCGTAAACCTTTTACACATCTTCCCTCCCCTCCCCTGTCCCTCCCTCTCTTTCTCTCTCTCTCTCTCTCTCTCTCTCTTACTGTCTCTCTCTCACTCTCTCTCTCTCTCTCTCACTGTCTCTCTCCCGTTTCCTTTCGTCTATGTGTCCGCTGGGTGGCTGCCATATACTGACTGATTCTCCTGTTATTAAGCCCCTTAAACTGGAGGCTTATTTTCATTTTACTGTTTCAGTCGCAGACTTATCCTGTTATTTGTTATTTAAGCTGCATACGTATTACTGTATTATTACACCTTTAAAGTGCAGTCTTACTGTCCTGTTATTAACTCCTTCAGATGTACTCTTATTATCCTCCTTAAGTCACATGCTTATTATCCTATTATTAATCTTTTAAGCCATATGCTTATTATCCTATTATTAACCTATTATGTAGACCCTATCACCCTGTTATTAACTCCTTCAGCTGTAGGCTTATCATCCTGTTATTAATCCCTGCTCAATATCCCATTATTCATCTCTTCAGCGATATGCTTCTCCTATTTATTCAGTTTATTATTCAGTTATTAACCCCTTAAATTCTAAGCTTCTTTTTTGTTGTTTAATAAAACCCCTTCAAATGCAGGTGAATTGTTAACCCGTTAAACTGCAGAAAAATTGTCCAGTAACCACTATAAATGATGTGTTACCCTTTTAGAAACTAATATGTGATGTGCAGTTGTGACAGTGAGGGGTCTGTGGAGTTGTAGGGGTTATTATTCAGTAGCAATCATGAATTATTCCGTAAAGTGTGAGTGATATAGTAATGAGCGTGAGGAGTTGGGGTGGCCCACAGAGCCTGTGGGGTCAAATGAGCTTATGGATCTTCAACCATCTGCAGGGGGGCTGTTTGGCTGGAAGAAGCCAGAACTGGAGGGGATTTGCATGGTGTGAGCAAAGATCAGTGGGAGATGATGAAGGGCTGGCACCGCTTTGCCCAAACAGGCGCCAGAGGCTTCCCAAGGCACTGACAGGATATCCCATCCTCTGAGGAGGTGGGAACGACATCCAGAGAGTGGTCAGTAATGGTTAGAGCAGTGAGAACGCTGTGTGTCAGGGCGAGAGATGGCCTGGAGAAGGTGTTACTGAAATGACTCGGTGAAAGACGCTGGAGAGATGAAAGAGAGCACTGTCAAGGCTATGGTTCCATATCAGCTTCATATTAGCTTCCACCTCTCACATGCATGCATGCACTTTTTGCTGTGTCGTTTTATAGCACCATGAGTTTGAATATCCAGAAAAAAACATGCAAAAAAAGGGTCTGTTGTAATTATCTAATTTTGTTTTCTGCAACCTGTAATTTCAACCCCATCTCTGCCCCGTGTTTCTTTCACATATACATCTTTGGGAACCTGAAGGCTTCCTATAATTAAATACAAAATGTATTTCCAGGGCTTAGGCTGGCCGGCTGGCTTGCATTCTTTAATTAGCCTTGTTTAAATTAAACAAAGTGGCTGCAGGTTTCTT
The DNA here is from genome assembly GCA_037576975.1 of Alestes dentex. Lineage (NCBI taxonomy): Eukaryota > Metazoa > Chordata > Actinopteri > Characiformes > Alestidae > Alestes > Alestes dentex. Next base: position 3,119,274 of record JBBIGA010000138.1, read on the forward strand.
TAATTATACGCAAAACCCAATAGCTAAGAACACCAATTATTTCCTTAAAAGCCCCTTCCTGGATGCTCCAGCCTACCCAGTGGATGTTTAGATATGGAGTGTTGTAGGACAGATAGATATGGACAAAACGTTTGCTGAATTGCCTTGCCTTGGTTCATGAAAACACCCGTAGAAACAAAAAGGCTGATGCTCAGAACACACTATAAAACCTATGAAATACACTCTTAATACAAAGGGCTTTGATGACACCCCTGTGGTAGAACCATTTAAGTTTCCCAAGGACCCATTTCTGAAGTGTGTGGGAGGGGGAAGAACCTTTTAAAGGTAGAAAGAAACTTCACATAAAGGCTTTTTTTTTTTTTTTTTTTAACAATTTCAAGGTTCTTTCGGTAAACTGCGTTCAGTGTGGAGGTAATTTTAAAAATGTTCTTCATCTTCTCACATCACATCTACAAAACCTGGTTCTTAAAAGAGTGATCCATTGAAAGGTTCGTTATGGGAATTTAAAATATTTTTATAGCATCAGACAGAGAACACTTTCTGGCATTTATCAGAATGTGTGTATTAAGTTTTACAACATGTTTATAGTGTATATATATATATATTATCAGAATGTGTGTATTAAGTTTTACAAAATTTTTATAGTGTATATTTTTTTTTCCACTTTTTAAAAACACGAGTGATGCAAAATTCAAGTAAACAGGATTGCCATTCAGCACCCATGTTACTCTTTTACTTCACTTTCACCGCAAAAGACGAAGGATAAAGACCATAATATGTCTACGTGCTGTACATGTCACTCTATCAACAGCTGAATCTTCTCACCAGCTCACAGGATGCTAGAAGACCTAGAAAATAGCATTAATGCTGTCAGAAATCTCACTTGTGATAAACATGAACGAAATTGGTAAACATGAATAAATTTACTAATGTGAGTGAGATCATTAGAGGTATGACGTTATTACTTTCAACGGGTTCGAAAACAGTGAATCTCGGAATGAGTGACAAAACTGCATCTGTGAAGAAATGATGTCGCCTGCAGCAGCCTATCCAGCTGATGTAGCAATGAGTAATAATGGAATGTTTACAGGACAGTTTCTGTAGGCATTGAAAAGCTTCATAAATGCAAACGGGACTGTTTTAAAGCTCTTATACTGTGGAATCTGTTGGAACATGATTTTTAGAGGTTCCAGACTAATCCAATATCTAAAATCTAAAACTGAAGAACTTTCTGATCTTAAATTCAAAAAGCAACATGTTTATGAAAGTTTATTTGTTAAAGAAAAATAAAAAGCCCAAGTAGTCAAAATATCACCACGTTTCAGGGTTTCTTCAGGCTGCCACATACATGCTAAGGGTCTCATGAATGCTTCGGCCTTCCGTGACTGTAGAACTGCAAAGAGCAATACTGCGATAACGATTAACAAATGACATACTGCAGTGGCTGCACGTATACGAGAGTGAGAGATTGAAGCCGGTGTGAAAAATAGCAAGAGGTGGTGCCTGTGACATTTCCAGGATCATTAAAGGTGAGTGATAGCCTTTGGTGTCACGGGTGAAGTCTCTGAGCATCTGCCCCTGCTCTAAATGCCCTGGCATGTGTAGCTGATGGCCACAGTCGATGGACGGAGCTCCATCTGGATGAGAAAGCCTCGGCTATAGGGCTTCTTTCCGCCCATACTCATGTCCATCTGTCTGGGAAGACTCTTAAGGGGGCCTTCTGTACTGAGTGGCTGTCACAGCTTCCCCTAGCGCTTTCACACCCTCCTCCAAAAGCTGCTACTACTGCTCACAGCTCCCTGTGCTATGTTATGTGGAGATATACTTTTTTTCCCAAATTCTTTATTGCTTTCACCATGGTGGCTTTACTTCAGTGAAGCTGTTGAATCATTGGCCATTACAGTCAACAGCACCCAGACACCCACCCTCCCACAAGGTCTGCGATTACTCACGAGTCACGTGACTAGGACCATGTACAGGTCATTTCCAAGCTTCGATATGGCCAGACACATCTCTGTGAGGGAATATTGCTCATCTGTTCATACTGGGCGTGCCAAGAGAAGATGGAAGTGTAGCCTGGGCTTGTGTCCATGGGTAGAGACTCGGGGGTATATGGATGTCTCATGCTTTGATGTAGTAGTGTTCAGCACTGCCCCTTGAGATCTAATCTTGAACAGCTGAAGACCTTGTAGGGATAGAGGCATCTAATAGATTTAACCTGGGGCTGATTTCTCAGTACAGGGAATCATCAAGCCTACATTTCACTGGATTCATCCTGAACTTTACACCAGACAAGCAAGCTCAGTCTCTTAAATTCATATTTTGTTCCTTATGAACACCTGATGTGTTGTTGTAGTCAGTCAGTGAACCACTTTTTACCCTTTGAATACATTGTTTTTTACCCACCTATAACAGTAGGAGTTTAATTCCTCTAAAAGCATAGTATAATTTTTACTGGAGGTTTTGGCCTTGTGAAATATATATCTAAGATCCATTCATGGTGAAGGGATACATGCAGGGCACTGTAAAGTAAAATAGTCCCCAAAGAAAACCTATTTTTTTCCCAGATTTGCCATCGTCAGTGTTGCAAATGAAAACTCAGGTTCAGTGGTTGCAAGCAAAATAGCTCTATTTGTGTAGTAGACATTACAACTCCTATAACCCACCACTGTAAAGAATCATTAAGGTTCCCTACAATGAACTGACTGTTATTCCACTACATTTCAGAAAACTGATGCTAGAAATCCACTGAAAATCTGTCATTTATTGCCAGTATTCCAAAATACTATCTGATATGGTTTGAAAGACTTCCTATAATAAAAGAAATGTGGTCGGTATCAGTAACCCAGTTTAAGCATCTAATTGATGACCTCACCCATAGTGTTAGTGCCAGTCTTAATTAAACAGATTACAATTAGCTGGACTAAGGTGTGCTACATCAGGTTTAGAACTAAACCTCTTCAGTTCTTCAAGAGCATTTTTCTTTAAAAGGGCCTGAGAACTTCACATTCCATCCGTTTTTACTGCTACACCATGCTGAAGCTCGAAGTGTGCATCATAGATTAATAGCATTTCAGTTTCTGCACCAGCTGAACGCATGGTGATGGAACTCAAATCATTCAGATTTGCTTCAACTCGACTGCAAACTGCAATTTGCACCTTCAATCAAACTTTCAATCTGTGAAATGGATAGCTGCGAAAGGTACGTGAGTGTCCGCATCTTTCCTACGATGCAGAAGAAAAGACGAACAGAAAATGAAATTAAATAAACATGACTTTTTTTTAAACCGAGCATACCAGTCAAACGAAGCACTTGCATTTTCAAATATGTCAGATTAAGAATCTGTTGCTGAAACAGCATGATGGGAGCCTCAGGAAGCTCAGAGCTTACCAGCAGAGACAATAGTAAATGTAGGAATGTATAGGTAGACTTTTGCACTTTAGAGTGATTCCTGATTTGGGTTCTAAAACTTTGGATTTCAGTGGATTTGGTAAGTGGGTGTGTGTACATTATATGAGTAAGGATACCAGTTTTAGCTAGCCAGATGCTAAATGATGTCTGTAGATGTAGTGCTGGTATTTTACTTAAAAGGGACATATTATGTAAAACTCACTTTAGTTATAATCGGTCTATCTGCTATACAAAACATGTTCATGAAGTTCTTTGCACAAAATCACTCTCACATAAAGAGATCTCACCAGCTCTATTCTTC
>JBBIGA010000138.1:3149153-3171542 GCA_037576975.1 Alestes dentex
CTTTATGTGAGAGTGATTTTGTGCAAAGAACTTCATGAACATGTTTTGTAGCCCATAGACCTGCTATAACTTGTTTAAAAAGAGGTATAATATGTCCCCTTCAAAGTTTGAGTGGGATTGTTAGCTTAAATTAGCTAGGAGCCAAAAAACAGTGAGGACATCGTTCTTTTCCACGTGGCCTGTCCTGCCCTACAGAAGTAATGTCCTGCTGAAAGTTAGCAGTCAAGGTGTATAAGCAACAGCAGGCTGGTCACGCAGCAGGCTGAGGACAGAGGTGGACGCGCAAAACTTGCAGGTGAGAAGCTCAGTGGGTGGGCTGCTAGTGTCAGGATGCTCTGGTGAAGCATGGCTTATTGAGAGCTTAACTTGCCATGCCCTCAGTCTCTAAACACACTGCTGACATTCCATCTGTCCCTCTGTGTGTGTGTGTGACTGATAGGTCCAGAACATCACTCAGTCTATGGAGGTGCTGGACCTGAGGACGTACCGAGACCTGCAGTATGTCAGGGACACAGAGAACCTGATGAAAACGGTGGATGGAAAACTGAAGACCGCCTCTGAGAACCCTCGCAGCCTGAACCCCAAGAGCTTTCAGGTACTGACCACAATTCAGTCCAGCCCTGCACCATTTAATGCCCCAAATGTAGTTCATGAGCCAGGACATGCTGGATGTCCAAAGTTTGCTTCTTAAGCTTTGCACCGTAGCTAACAAAGTGAGTTGAAGCTTGAATCCCACCAGTTAGTACAATGTCTGCCATGCCTAAATTGTCAAATTATCAAAGCATCCCAAAACTATCTAATGAACAAATTTCATCCGACATTATTCAGACTTCAAGATATCTGCTACTACTCTTTTATCTACACTGTAAAAAAAAAAAACGTAATTAGATGCAATATAAGCGAGTTTCACGTTTTGATAAACAAGGATAGTTGCTATAAGTCTATGGTTAACGGCAAATATTTCAGTCTGTTATTTTGTGTTTAAATCCTTAATTTACTAAAAAGTTTTTTTATAATAACTGTTCAGTGATTTGGCAATGTGGCTGTTTTTTTATACGAGCCATTATAATTTTCATTTACATGTAATATACTGTAAAAATTTGTATCACCTAACCTGCATGTCAAATAACAGTTTAAGAGCTGTAAATGTATAATTAAAAACAGTTATATCATTAAAATGTTTAGGCTTGATATCCATGTAATGTCAGCCACTTTTTAGATGTCCAAGGTCTGATTTAGCTGAAATCTATAAGTGGGCATGTAAGGATAGTTTACAAGTAAAAATCAGTTTTCAGTGGATGTTCGACAGGCATAGTTTGAAGTTTGAATGCCTTGTCCACATATGGGTTCTGTACCAGCCAATAAAACTGGGCAGTGAACTCCTGAACCATCAGCAGTAAAGCCAAGTTTTTGTTGCATGTTAAGGCTTGTCTCAAACCAAGCAAAAAGTCTGAAGAGCTGTTAAGCTCCACCCACTTTATTTTGAAGAAATTTGTATAATATGCAAAACCTGCCAGACTAGTTCTTGTTTTTTTGTCTAACTGTCATGATTTTGGTGTAAAGATATTCATGAGAATACATATTAATTGCCCTAAAACGCGTCGACATTTATAAACGGTATATGTAGCTAAATGAATCTGGCTGGGAGCATAATTGACCTAAACAGCTGAAACTGTTTATGCTTTGTAAAATAAAGGCTAATGCATTAGCTGAGATTGAGCTAATACATACAAGCATGCCAGGTAATAAATGTCACTTAATGTTGCTACACGCCAGTTACTAATTATTTAGCTTGGACAGTTATTAACAGCTGAAATTGTGAACGCGCTGCTGAACAGTACTGGGCGGGAATCATCGTGGATAACACACCTGAGCTGCCTGGAGGAAGCTAATGCTTGATTTCAGGTCGAGGCAAGAGCGTCACCACTCTAAGCAAGACTCTGAAGGTCAATAATCATCAAAACATAATGCTTCTGGGTTTGAGGTTAGCTTAAAAACACATCTAGAGTTTATGATTCTCATGAAATTTATCATGCTCATACATCACATAACCTTCAAGTTGTCAAGCAAGGTGCCAATTAGTCCATAGGGGTTACTATAAAATGCTGTTTCTCAGTCACTGATTGACCAATTGACTTTGAAACTTTACATTCTGCCTCTTTGAGCTACTCTACATAAGAGGTGTTAAGGGTAACTCAATCATTGAAATTAAGCCAATTATAGTTAATTGGTAAATCAGTGCCTGAGAAACAGCATTTGGACTAATTAGCAACCCATATGGACTAACTGGTAACTTGTTGGACTACCTCAACATCACACTGATGTATAAACATGTTATGTTTCATGAGAATTGGTGAAAGTACACCCAAATTCGTTGTAAACTAAGCTCCATTCTGGAAGCATTAATTAGCATCTGTTTCTCAGCCACTGATTGACCGATTGACTTTACATTCTGCCTGTCTGAGCTACTCTACATGAGAGGTGTTAAGGGTAACTCAGTAATTGAAATAGTTAAGCCAATTACAGTTAATTGGACATTTGGCATATTTATGAGAAGCACACACAGTCTATGGAGTCTGCAAGTAAATAATTATCCAAAAAAACATTGACTTTTTTGTACACCATGGCTGCAGCACATGATTCAGCCAGTTCAGGCAAGTTTTTTATGAGTCAGGATTTATGTCTAATAATCTATAAGTCCATCACCAGTGACAACTCACTACAGTTTAAGGCAATTATATGATGATTCAGGCGTGCAGCATTAATGATGCGAAGTCTTGTGGTAGAAGCTTCTTTCACTATTTTTAAAGATTCTTCACTATGCCTTTTAGCTAAAGCGCGGCTTGGTCACTCGCTAATGAGATGAATCAGGTGTGTCCGAGCAGGGAAAACATGAACCTGTGCGGGCGGCAGGTCGCTACAGTGTAAACACACCCCACGCAGCATATGCGGAGCACACCGCTGGGCATAGCTTTGGCTGCGACCCCCCTCAGAAATAGCACAGACGCACAAACACAAAAGAGCCTCATGTCAGATTCCTGTGCTTAATCGAGCCGTGTAGCGGAGGTCCTTAGAGGGAATTCAGATGCACTTAAAATATTAATACTCAGAACCTGGAGCGAGAATTCTGTTTCTTTCCCTAATGAGGGTACACTTCCCCGCGTACTCATGTGCATGCAAGCGCGCTGTGTTTGTGTGGCTAAAAGCCTTGCTGCCTTTTGCAGCTAAAAGCCGCAGATATGAACCGTTATGCCTCACTTATCTCCCACAGACTAAGAAGATTCAGAGCCCGCGATTAGCGCGCCTTTTCATCTTCTTAAGAGCGCACGACGTCTGTTGACCTGCTCGCCTTGACTATCCTCCAGGAACCGAGATTAGCCCTAGCGCTCCCTCCGCTAGAGAGCCACCAGAGCACAAGCGAAAAATGTGCTTTAATATTCTGACTCCGTCTCTAATGAGAGGGGAAAGGCAGGGACAGCTTGTCTGCCTCTTGAGTCCATTCATGCTCACCGCCCGTAAGGCTCTGCTATCTTTCTTTCCCTCTCTGTCTACGTCTTTGACTCAATCCTCACAAAGGGGATTATTCTGAGCACATTTCCGGAATCACAGCTCATCTATCAATAAATGATCAAAGAATTAGCACCCTGTTCGTGGACTGGTGGAAACCCGGCGGGATGTGGTGGGAGCGCCCTGTCTCAAAGGGCCAGGGTGCAGAAGGCGCAGCTTTATTTTAGCCCGGGCTGCTGATGAATGTGGCCGGCTCAAAGACGCCCGTGGCAGGCCGGGAGATTAACGAGAGCGAATTTTCATGGCACGAAATGGGGGGAAAATGAGATTTATGACGCGGCACCGCAGGCCTGAGAGGCTCTCCATCACCAGATTTATGATATACCTTAACAAGGAGGAAGCGGCTGTTCCCTCCTTGCGGACGGCACTTTATCGATACGTTTCCACAGCTTATCGAAGCTTTATCGCTATTGTTCTCTTTGCAGCAAGGTGTTGAGTAAAGAGCATAATAGACTTCCCCGAATCCACCGTGCTGCATTTCGCATTCAGCAGTCAGGAGAACCATATTTTGCTTGGCCTGTATTTCAAAATCCCAACCAGTGCTGACACCCCATACATGATGACACATTATATGCCACTTTTTTTTATGTCTTTCATCATTCTTCAGTCATCAAAGCTCCCCACACTATAAGACTCCAGAGCAAAACACCACCTGCTCACGAATATGCTCACAAATCAAAGATTCTCTCAGAAGAGATATCTCACAAGTTCATGGAAACCAAAGTGACTCAAAACAAACATGGCACATGACTCCAAGGCACAGAAAACTGTGCTAGTTATGCAACATGCACTATTCTTTATAATAAACTACTTCAGCAAAGTATAGTAAATAATACCCTGAAGAAAATGTACAGTCCATAGCTGCAGTCCATGACTATTCGCTTCATCCACATTCAGCTCTTTCATTTTTATATCTCACAGTCAGTCATGCCGAGTCCTAAACCTTATGCAGAAGCCTGCTTGACCTTACCGAAGAGCTGGATGTGATTTGAGGGAGCTGAGAGAAGTTTTGAGGAAGTGTTCTAGTCTTAGTAAGCTATGTTAGCCTCGTAGCTCCAGTTCTAAAATAAAGAGGAACACAACATTTGAACACTGAACATGTCTAACTGGAGTTTCTTCACCTTCATGGAACACTCGAGGTTGTGTGTTATCATGAATATCATGAACAGCTGTGATTTGGTCGCATCCGGGGAGTAGACGGAGATGATAAGGGGTAGAGCTGGAGTAGTAGTCCAGCCTGAAAAATGCCATCAGGCAGAGCTGTTACTGCCACTCAGTCACGCGGCGCCTGAGAGCGCTGACGGAGCTCAGATGAGTCGGTGCTGCCACTTTAGATGAGGAATGGAGCACGGCTGAGTTAGCAGATGCGAGCTGATCAATGAGTGGCCAAACAGGACGCGCACTCCTCAGCCGAAAAAAGCGCTTGAAAGGAGCGCTGGAGATCACTCAGGCAAGGCTGCGACCGGCTCCGGAACCCAGAGGAGGAGGGGGGCAGCGCAGAGTTGAGGGGGGGGTTTGAGTGAAGTGGAACGCTCAGCGGGGAGAGAAGTCTGGAAAGCGAATGCCTCGCAATCAAGTGACGCGAATCGCTGATGAGAGAGCATCAGGCCGAGCGCTGCTGTTCACATGGCAAATTCCAGCTACTCAGTGATTGGATAACTCTTTCGATTCTGGATCTGGTCCTCATTTACCATACAGAGTCAATACAGAGCGGCCATCCACATGACATATGGAAGCTGAGGAACATTCAGAATGAAGCAATTAGCAGATGGAGCCTTACGAAACCAAGCTGATCGAAGCAGGCTGATCGAATCCATGATGGAAACCATGCACCTAATCTGTGGCTTTACTTGTTCTTTTTTAATTAAAGAACATTTGCTAGCTTGTCATCGTATATATTCCTGGAGTGACTTTATCATCTTTCATGACAACAGTGAGGCTTAAAGTCAATGTGAAATCAATTTTTTTTTTACCTTGTTGGATCATATTAAGCACAATTCATTGTGTCATATGATTCAAAAGACAAAAATCCTATTTCTCCATAATCTTTGATCAAGTGTAGTGACTTCTGACCAATTGTCACTCTGCCCAAATGATTTACTCTCTCACTCCCACTTTCAGATTTTGGAGCAGTTGTAAAATAATTACACAGAGTCATTTAAATGTTCAAAAGTGTGTAAGAAAAGCGAAAGCAATTTATGTTTTTAGGAAGTGAGAATACATATCAAGCTTTAAAAAGAAAAAAAAAAAGAAAAAGAGGCAAAAGAAAAAAAATACCTTTTAGACGCTACAAAAACCCACAATCAAAATTATGTAAAAACAACGTTTTACTTGACTTTTTGGGCTTTTCATCCCAAAAACCATCTCTGTGCCTCACAGTAAAACCTTTCATGATACCCTGTCTCATAAAGTGTACACAGTTTGGCAGAACCAAAAGGTCATTTCACTGAACAAGTCTGTAATCACGACAGGTAATGAGGAGTAGCCTCTGACGAGACATTTTAAATCTAAACATTCAACCAGTACCTCCATGCTTAGAATATAATGTACTGATCATGTTCTTGATACATGTAGGAAAGATAACAGAAAACAGAAACGTAATCAAATGGAGACTTTCTGTATTTATAAATCAAATGCTACTGTGTGTCTTGAACTAAGTCTATAGACTTAAGATAATAATGGTGCCCTCTAGGGTTAAATGATAGAATATAATTTGTAGATTTGTATTATTATTATTTTTTCCATTTGTTTGAAATTATTATTATTATTACTATGAGCCATGGGCTGATGTTTAGGTGTTTTAGGATTTCTGACTTAGTAGGAATCGCAAGCAAAGTCATGTGATTTACTACAGTGTTGGGTCTACTTGTATGACAATCAACCCATTTAACATAAACTTAACCTGACCGCACTTTCAGGTGCACGTGCCCACCTGTTCATTTTGCATTATTGATTTGACTTATTACTCCATTTGGATCCAAGGGCCCCTCTCGGAGTTACAGGTGGGCTTTAAGATCCCTGGCAACAAACATAAACCTGACAAGGCTGTGCTGAGACCTGGAGTCATATTTACCAGAGAGAAGCTCAATTCACTTTTATTATACAGCACTTTATAGCATAGACACTGTCCTATAGCAGCTTAAGAGAAAGCTCCCTTAGGGCTTGAGGGAGAAACACTGAGAGGAACCAAAACCCAAAGGTAGGGAGGAACCCGTTCTCCTCTGTAGAGCACCAACTCCTCTGTAGAGCTTCCTAATCATAGGATTAGGCAGCCTTGCAAGATCTTCAAACCTGGTCATGTGTGTGTTAGGCAGCTTTGACCCAGTATCTGATGTAGCAGAACTGGTAGTTAGCGTTCTCCTCCAAGCGTGTTAAGCCTTCGAAAAGATTCGAAAAGATGAAGAGACACTTCACATGACTCGTCTGAAGCACACTGGTGGCATGGCGTTTGGGGAAGCCTTGCATAATAGAATGTGTAAGATAAGGCAGAATGTGTCCAGTTATGATGCCATTCTCACTCAAAACAACACGCAACAATACGCTCTTACGTCTTAGAATCTGTGGAACTTGTACTTGCACAATAGCTTCCAAAAATAAAACTCTTTAAAGAATTAAAAAAGAGTTTTCATTTAAAATATTCGCGGAAGGGATGTAGCTGTTGGAGCTCCCTCGTAGACGAGGATTCAGAATGAACTGCTTAAGGCATTCTACTGATAAGCTTTTAGTCCTCCGTCCACCACAAGGTGGTGCTACATCAACAAGACAGTCGCTGTAGATTAGCAGCAGGTTAACTGTCCGTACGACACCAGCAGCGTTGCAGAAATGGGTCTGAATTTTAAACTAGAGAGATTCCTGGCCCTGGTTGTGTGGTGGAAGATGGGTGAAAACATTGTGGAATGCAGATGGTGGAAGCTTGAAACTCAGTTGTCTTTCCAAACAAATAGTGAGTTCGACCTTATCTAAGAGCTTTGAAGCCATGATGAGTGACCGCAGGCATGTTTTAAACCGCACAATTTTTGATTAAGACAAACCCCCTCCTAGAAAGCCCTCATCTTTTCCCCTGTATGCCTGTTCAAACAAGCTGCTTTTTGCCACGCTTTGCGAGGTCAGCAGCAAACAGTAGACACAGTCATCAAAGACTTCCTCTCCCCGGCCTGATGGGAGGGTTTTGTTTCTCTTTATTGGGATCCCGAATGGTGTGTGTATTTTCCCTGACCTCACTTTAGCTTCTCCAGGCTGGATTAACCCTGCATGCTGATGTACTTCAGTAGGGATTTTCCCATTCAAACAAACTGACTACAGCACATGCCAGAGCTGAAGTGGGCCTTACTCTTTTCTCTCTTTCTCGCTCTCTGCTCTCCATTCACCTCTCAGGACCTGAAGGACAAAGTGACTTCACTGCTCCCCCTGCTGCCGGTGCTGGAGCAATACAAGACGGACGCGCGGATGATCCTGAGACTGAGGGAGGAGGTGAGGAACCTGTCGCTGGTGCTGATGGCCATTCAGGAGGAGATGGGAGCCTACGACTATGAGGAGCTTCGCCAGAGAGTGCTTCTGCTGGAGACACGCCTGCACTCCTGCATGCAGAAACTAGGTGAGGAGGAGTGGGCGTGTGTTTGTGTGTGTGTCTGTGCTGTGAATGTGATTGCGTGTATTCATCATTATATTCGCTCACATCTGCAGTGAAAACCTATAAACAAAACAAATGTGAAGCCCAGAGCTCATTATCTACAGTTACATAAGTCTAAAGTTTGACACTTTAATACAGGGGTGCCCAACTCTGGTCCTGAAGGGCCGGTGTTCAGCACAGCTCGGTAGTTTCTCTCCTCAGATACACTCACTAAACCTGGTCATTTACAGGTGAGTTGAAGCACCAGGAAATCACCAGCTATGCCCGACACTGGCACTTCAGGACACCCTGGAAATGGGCACCCCAGCATTCATACAGTTGGAATAGTGTAATAAAATGTACATGAACTCCAAATTCACTTAAATTCAGCTTGAGCACTAATTTGATTTGTCCACTTGAAATAATTACAGATCTCTGTATTGTCACTGATATTCTCATTATATTAGTAGTCAAACAGAATAGAATAGAATAGAAAGCCTTTATTGTCATTGCATAATAATTGCATCCTACAAAAACAGGATATTAATAATCTAGAGAAACAAGGGTGAAAATGTACAAAATTGTTGATATTTTTCTTATTATTGTGTTGTATTGTTCTTGCTATGATTATTTTATATTCTGATGCCATATTGTTATGATATTCCAGTGTAAATATGGTGAGTTCTTATTGCTTGCCCTTAACATCCACTTAGAAGAGAATAAGCGCGCCTTTATAGTTCCCCAGCAACAGTAGCGCCTTGGGTCTGTACTTGTTTTAAATCCACCAATCATTTCTCCAAACAGATTACAAAGCACACACTTTCTGCACTTTAAGCAAAGCAATGTCCGACTGCGTGAAACAAAAAAATGCAATTACTTTAATTTAGGTAAGCGTTTTAAATCAAAGATGAAGAAAAGCAGCGTCCTAGTGAGATAATGTACTCACTGCCTTCGTAATTATGCAGCGGAGTAATTGGCCTCGGAGATGCTTGGTAAGCCCGTAACTGCGCGTGTAATACGAGACGCTAAACCGCCTATTCCTACTGCACATCCCTCCAAGGAGAGGCCGAACTGATGATCTGACAGAAAACTTCCCCGGCACTTTAAGTGTTGCCTTTGGCACTGCAGACCCCCACTGCTTCCGCACCGTCCCACCGAGGCATATAGGAGCCCTTAAAGGAACAGAGTCAGATCTGAATCAGAATCAAGAAACCCACATGTCCTCTAATTGGGAATGAAAGAGTGGCACCCAGCCATTACAATTATGCAAATCACAGCCCCAACAATTGGAATTATGCAAATCAGCACCAACACTAATTAGCAAGTACTAGCTTTGTACTTCTTATCAGCCATTTTGTTTGGATGATATGTTTCGATTCCATTTAATAAGCCTTATAACATCTTCATGAATAAGCTGCGAAGACTAAACGCGCATCACAAGTTACTCTGGCTCCTGTAATTGACTTGAAACCGACTTCTCAGAAATCCAAGCCCGGCGTGGCACACCTTGTCAGAATATGAAGAGTTTGCTGGCGCGTGTTTTGCCGCGAATGTCGCGAGTGCGCAGATCAGCTGAGAAAAGGCGATTATGCTCGCTCCGGCGCGGAGGAGCCTGCATTATCAGCAGTGGGGGCTGACTGTGGATGCAAAAGCTACATTTCTTGCTTAATCTTCCACTCACCAGCTCTAACAGCATGGCCTTGTGTCTCTGGGTGCGTTTGTGTGTGTGTGTGTGTTTGGGGGGATATGTGCCCATGTCCTTTGTAGGCTGTGGGAAGCTGACGGGCGTCAGTAACCCCATCACCATCCGCGCCTCGGGGTCCAGGTTTGGTTCCTGGATGACAGACACTATGATCCCCAGCTCTGATAACAGGGTAAGAGAGAAAAAACTCCTGCACCACACCATGCCAGCACACACACACACACACACACACTGCACATATATAGACAAACAAGCGTGTATACACACGCTTACACACACGCGCGCATATACGCACACACTCTGAGACTGAGTCAGTGTTGTGGAAGCTAAGAGAAAGCTGCTTGGAGAAAGCTGAGTCACTGATGGATAGCTATTCCTCCACCTCTCTCTCTCTCACTCTCTCTCTCTCTCCACCTCTCTTTCCTCCCTCCTTCGCTCTCTGTCCCCCTCCCTCGTACTTCCTGACCCTCCAGTCACAATCATAGCGCCTGATTAATCACTCCATCACTGGGCTGGATATTAACAACTTGTTTAGGCTAAAGTTTCCTCCACCGCTGCCTTAATTACCAGCGTCTGACACAGCTGTCCACAGTGATGATATAGTAAAGCCCTCCCCGTCGCACACAGTACACGACAAACAGCCCAAAATAACACACACTGCGGGGGGGGGGGAGAAAAGAGGAGAGCAGAAAAGAGAAGAAAAGAGAAGAGCAGAGAAGAGCAAAAAAGCGAAGAGAGGAGAAGAAAAGAGAAGAGAAGAAAAGAGAGGAGCAGAGAAGAGAAGACGAGAAGAGCAGAGAAGAGAAGAGAAGAGAAGACGAGGAGAGAACGGAAAAGAAGAAAAAACAAGAGAAGAGAATGGAAGAGAAGAAAAGTGAGAAGAGCAGAGTAGAGAAGAAAAGAGAAGAGCAGAGAAGAGAAGAAAATAGAAGAGCAGAGAAGAGAAGAGAAGACATGAGAAGAGAAGAGAAGAGAATGGAAGAGAATAAACTATACAAGAAAAGATAAAGAGAAAAGAGATGAGGAGATATGGAGAAAATAGAGAAGGATAGGTGAAGAGAAGAGATGAGAAGAGACAAGAAGAGAAGAGAAGGGAAAGGAAAAGAAGAGAAGAGAAAAGAGATGAAGAGAACAGAAAAGAATAGACAGGAGAAGGTAAAGAAAAAAGAGATGAGAAGAAGAGAACAGAAAGGTAGTGGAAAGAACAGAAGAGAATAACTGAGACAAGAGAGGGTAAAGAGAAGAAAATTGATACGAATATGTGAATAAGAATAATAATGCGAATACGAAGTGATGAGAAAAGAAGAGAAAAGAAAAGAAAAGGTGAAGGAAAATGACATGGCTGAAGGAAAGTAGTGTCAAAATGTCAGGACTAAGAAAAGAGGAGAAAGAAGTAGAGAGAGTAGAGAAGGAAGAGGAGATGAGAGTGACAGACAGTAAACAGGGCAAAATAAGAGAGGACAAGTGGAAGTAAAGAGAGGGCAGGATCTCTGAAGGGAAGTGTCTCATTACTCATCCTCCTCATTGACACAGTCTAAATGGATCCCGTGAACAGCAAAGGTCATCTTCTGTGATCAACCCCTCCGTCTCCAGCGTAATGATGGCATCACTCACTAAAACCACATTAGCCCTCATATCAATCACTGATCACATTAATCGAGAGATAAATCACAGCAATCACTCTAATGGCTGTATCAGTCATACCGATCATGCTCAGGGAGAGTAAATGTCAGGGGCTGCAAGCCGTCAGCCACCGCCCCCCGGGACACTTCCACCCCTGCCGAGACCAGACGGTTCTGTGCCGAGTGAGACCGCAGGTCAACTGGCTCCACTATCAGGGCTCCAGGGACTCAGACAGACAGACAAACATGCTTAACCCTTAGAACTCAGAGGGTACATCAATTCATAAAAACGGTGTAAAACTGTCTAAAACCAGTGTTTTCCTACACGCTCACCGTTTCTTGCGCTTTCACTCACTGCCTCCTCTATATAAGGAGCATTTTCGCTGTACGATGACAATTTACCATTTGTAGCCCTACAAGCACGTGCCGCTCATACTCTAAGGTTTAAAGGAGCAGTTTGCAGATTTGCAGTCCCCAAATGCCCTCCATCAGCCAAGAAATGTTTGGTGTCTGAAGTGCTTCTTTGGTTTTGCACTCAAACGGAGAGGCCAATGTAGCAAAGAAGAAACAAAGATTATGTACAGCAATGAACATAAACTGCTTATCATATAAACTACTACATTATATGAGCTACTGCTTCAACTAACTCAGGGTTGACATTGCTGTGTGTGACATGACCACCAAGTGGATAAGCAGTGGTCCAAGCGGAATGTGCGAAATGGCCCAACTAGCAGAAGTTTGAATGAATTTTAGCAGGTGAAAGAGGACACTTCAATTTTTTTTGCAAAGGTTAGATAAGGATGAATGTTGAAGACAAGCCAAACAATGTCAGAGAAACAGCAGCGACATCTCGTTTCTGATTAGGTTTAAAATAGGTGAATTTTATTCCATTACATATGCTATTGTCAATGAGTCTACAACATTTAAGACTGGCTATTGGCATGCATGGGCTGCTGAATTTTGACTGGCTTTTAATATTTTGTTCAGTGAGATAAATGTAACTTGATGTGAACGAATGTAGCCAAGTGTAAGCGAGCCAATTTTTTTAAAATGAGTTTAAGTGGTACTTGAGATACGAAATGTCACAAAAATTGGAGTGCTCCCGAAGAATGCCGTGGTAATGCAGTGTGTCAAATTTCATGAAGTTTGAACATTGGTGGCACAAAATATTGGCTAGTAAAGTGCTACATTTCTCCCTTGATGTTTTTTCATTTGGTGAGCCAAGCCCTTCCCAAAAGCCAACTTTCCATACTAATTTCATATGACTGGGCAAAACGGATGTCAAGCTAATGCCCAAGTAGTGGTTTGTGTCCATCCCACTAAGGTTGCTAACACAAAGGGACACGCCCACCCAGGAACACAAGTCTCTTATTCAGTATTAGCCATGTGTAGCAACAAGCACACCATGATTCCCAGCCACAGATGAGCAAAAAAGAAAGAAAAAATGTGACTGCACTGCACTGTGGCAGTCATAATAAATCCATTACAAATCAGTCAATATTCATCTTAAATGGTAATGGGATTCGTTTCTTGATTACTTGGTGGGAAAGTAATCTCACTACTTTAATCATTACTCATTACTTGGCATACTTATTACTCTTTAAAATTTAAACCTGTACCAACTGGGAAATACAAGGAATGACAGCCAATAATTACAATAATTAATTTATATAGTTGAAAAACATCACAGTAAACATGATTAAAAAGGCATGACAGCTGGTTATGGCAAAAGATATTAAAAACAAGTGTTAACCTGTAGAAACAGCTGCCTCTAATGAAAACCATTACGAATAAAACTCATAGCATGTCTGGGCCATTTCAATATTTGAGCAAATGTCAGATTGGGGTTCTTTTTTTTTGGCAAGAGTGCCCAGCTCTGGTCCTGGAGGGCGGGTGTCCAGCACCCGGTTTGGTAGTTTCTCTCCTCAAACACCTTCCTTAAACCTGTCAATTAACAGGTGCGCTGAACCAGGTGCGTTTGAGCAGGAATAACTCCAAACTGGGCTGGACACCAGGCCTTCAGGCCAGATTTTGGCAAACCTGCTTAATATCATTTATAATAGCGTGCAGTCTCTGATTAGACACCTCTGCGAACAGATTGCATGTTGAGTTTACAGCGATGGAAGTTAAATCAATCAGTCAGTTTACAGCCTGTCCCACATTCTGCATGGGACTTGTGCACAGTCCAGTTTAAAGTGCACATGCACTTAAAATAAGTATTAAACAAATGCTGGTGTGTTATTTGCGTGGTAGCTATTTCACTTACCTCAGCAAACAATACCAGATGACGATAACATAACCGTCTCGCCACATAATCTCAACACAACATCTTCCTCATTAAATCCGAAATTTGCAAAACCTGGTTCCACCCTCAGTCCACTCGTTAGATTTCTCGTATCTAAATATTTAAGAAAAACTTTGGAATTGTTGGTTTAATCCTTAGAATGCAGCAGCGCAACAAATGGTAAAGTGTCATCATATTTACAACATTAAGCAGATGCTTTTATCCAAAGCGACTTCCATTCCCTACCTACAGGGGACAGTCTCCCCGGAGCAACTTGGGGTTAAGGGTCTTGCTCAGGGATTCAAACCCATGATCTCTTGGTCCAGAGACAAGTGTCTTACCCTCTAGGCCACTAGCTCCTTACATGGAAGTTCCCCTGGCTTGTGTTGGCGCTTGAGGTGTCAGACGTCATGCTGAACTTTGTTTGGTGTTCCTGTGTCACGTAGAACAAAAGTTAGCGTAATTTAAAAACACGTAATAATAAAAACCGCCACTGAGGTTTTAAAAACGACGTCACACGCAAATGAACATAAAGAACAAAAATGGCCGAGTGGCGGCGTGTTGAGAGAAAGAGCAGCAAACGGCGAGAGTGTAGAACAAACGCCAGCTCAAGACTGTTTTACACCATTCATATTTACTGAAATCAGTTTACTAATACACTAATACACTTTTACTCATACACTCTTAAAAACATTTTGGAAACATTTGGAATCAGGGGCCTTAAAAGGCACAGTAAAAACAGCTACTAAAAATGTTCTGCAGGAATCACAGTCTGATTCTTGTAGCCTGAAGTGTCAGTTGCGAAGAGCGTAAGTGAAAGAAGCGGCAGGACCACGACTGATTCAGATGGCGTAGATTTCTGTAAGATTCAGGAATAATTAACTCTGAGCAAAACCATTGAAAGGATTACGAACTTAACAGCCAGAGGGATGACTCGTCCCACACTTGACTCAAGGAGACTTGCTTCAGCAGTTTCTGACACTGTATGGCACATTGGTATCTATAAAAAAAAAGACACTGAAAAAGTAAACCATCAAGATGACTTCTACAAGGGGACTTTTTTGTCAATGCAGTGTACTTTTGCTCTTTTCTAAAGGCAACGGTGTGTCATACAACGTCAGAAACCACATAAGCAAGTCTGTTTGATCTGCACAGTTCAGCACTTTTTGAGGCATGTATGACATATGCAACTGAGTATAAGCCTCTACTACTTCAGCCACTTCTTCAAAACTAAAAAAGGAGGCATCGAACTCCGGGTCAGGTCTTGGCTGACAGACCATGTTTGGGTTAAGAGGAAAATTTCAGTGTGTAAATTTGTGTATAAATTTTGTTCAGTGTGTACATTTTGTTTTTGCAGACCATTGCTTTAAAGCTCCATAATTCTTCCTTACCATGTGTCAGTCTCGCTGCTCGGTCCTCACCGACATGCGCCGCTGTGAGAAACAGCTAAAAATAAGAACGTGCGCTGCATCTCTCTTTGGAGCGAGAGGAGGGGGGAGAGGGGAGATGAGGAGGAGAGAGAGATAGAAAGAGAGAACAAGGGAAAGGAAAAGGGAGAGCGAGATAAAACGAGAGCGAGACTCCTCAGAGGGCCCTCATTATAGCGTAAAAAGAAGAGTGCAAAGCCCAAACAGCAACTCTATCTGGGGTCTCGCTGTAAAGGCTTCAATAAAGACAGCCTGGCTGAGGAAAGATGGAGCCGCGGCAGCCGTGTGCTGCAGGGTCCGCGGGACGCTCCGGTCACGCAGGGAGAGAAAGCGAGAGACGGAGAGAGACGGGGAGAGAGAGAGGAAGATGCTAACAGGATTGATTTTCTGTAAATGTGGACTGGAAAAGGGCAGGGTGCAGCTGCAGCAGTGGAGTGCAGAGCACAGGCAACATCTTCAGCCCCACACAGAGAGAGGATCAATAGAAAACACACACACACACACACACACACACACACACACACACGTACACACACTGCACAGTAAGAGTCACCACAGGTGATTGGCTCTACTGTCATTAAAGCCAGGAGATGATGCTTCTGTACTTCCAGGGCACTTTTATCCCAGCATCTGTCTCTCTCACTCTCTCTCTCTCTCTCTCTCTCTCTCTCTCTCTCTCTCTCTCTCTCTCTCTCTTTCTCTCAAGCCCCCCCACCCTTTTCATTATCCGCTCCCCTCCTTTCTACCCGACTTTGCCTCTCCCTAATTTTTCCACTCCCCAACCATTTTAACACCTCTCTGTCTCCATATGCCATCATGTTTAATTCATCTCTCGTTCTGCACTTTTTCTCTCTTTCACTGTTTCAACTCAGCTGAACCCAGGGAAGCTTTAATAGCACGGTCATAATGACTTACCGTGTCAATCTGATGTATTAATCATTCAATACACACACAAGTGACCACACTCACTAAAGCCTCAGGGAACCTAGACCCGTGTTTTCTTTCTGACTCTTGTGGACAAACAAGCTTCACAAACTCTCCGTCCCTCTGTGGGGGTCCAAGCAAGTCCCCTTTCTGTTTGTCGCCCGTTGATCTAGTTGTTGGTTGGTTCAGTGGTTTGCAGACGTCCCAACAGGAAGGATGCTGCCAAACAAACATTGGTGTTAATGTGTTTAGTGAGTCTACTCTGTAAGAAAAAAGTTCATCAGGGTACAAACAACACAAATGTACCTTCAAAGGCACACAATAGTCCTTAACCCTTAAAACGCGAGCAGCACAGATTCGTGCCAGAAGTGCAACAAATGGTAAATTGTCGTCGAAAACAGTTCCCGCAGTTTGTGTGAATGCTTGGGTGTCAGACGTAATGCTTGGCTTTGTTTGGTGTTCCTATGTCACGTAGAACCAAGAGTTATTGTAATTTTAAAAACACGTATTAACAATAACCGCTACTGGGGTTTTGAAAATGGCATCACATACAAATGCCTATAAAAAAAACAAAAATGGCCAATTTTGCTTTATTTTAGGTCTTAGAGAAAAAAAGAACCACGAGATCTTTAATCCCAGGAGAACTTTCTGGATAGTCTCTGCCCACAAGTGGGTGGGGAAAACCCGCAGAGGGAGGGGCTCCGGAGAGCGGTCGAGAGAAACAGCAGCAAATGACGAGCATGTAGGAGAACAAACACCGGTTCTAGACTGTTTTACACTGTTTATATTTGCTGAAATCAGATTTTACTAATAGACTGTAAGGATTGTGTTGCAATTTTATACCTTCAGTGACTTTTACTGGTGGGAAAGGGCCATATTTAATCTTTTCATTACATAATGCTGGAGTGCATTGAGAAAGTGCAACTTAAAAAATAAATAAATAGAGTTATGCACCCTAACTTACTCACTGAAGGTGTACCCTATAGGGATTAGCACAGTCTGGAGTGTATATGGATAGGTATTAGTCCACAATGCAGCCTGCATATTGTCATTGTCACAATAAAACTTTGCATCTCCACTTTTATCGTTTGTAATTTAATTAATTCTTTCATTCATTATCCAAGACCTCTTATCCTTAACCAGGGTTGCAGAGAGTCCTGGAGCCGGTCACAGTGTCGACAGGCTGAAAGGCAGAGAAGCACCCTGGACAGGTTGCAGTCCAACGCAGGGCATCGCTTTTCACTTTTTGACATCATTTGAAATTTTTAGTTGTGGTAAAATGACAAACGGCGAACCACTGTAAATGTAGATAATTTATATGTGAATTATAAATCATAAGTTTTCATGAACTTCCAATCTTCTTCAAAGTTACTGTTTAAGGGCTACAGTCAGAGAGACACAATAATGAACTAATTTTTCCACACATATTTCATGCTTTTTCTTTCCAACTCTGTGTAACACGCACTTTTAGAATCATACAAACAACTTTAATAGTACAACTGTAAATCTGTGAATCCTACACATCACTGCTGTCTCGGAACCTTGTGTCTCTGAAATCATCACTTTTTCTGAAGAAGGAAAAAGTCATTGTGGGCTACATCTGTGTCACGTGTAACTACCAATTTCAAACACTGTAAAAAGATGAACAAACAAAAAGAGAGTCATGAGATTTTGACAGCGTGTAAACAGTATAATTGTCTTTTCCTCAGGTGTGGTCGATGGATGGCTACTTTAAGGGCCGACGGGTGCTGGAGTACCGCACTCTGAACGACTTCATGAAGGGCCAGAACTTCGTTCAGCACCTGCTTCCTCACCCATGGGCCGGCACGGGCCACGTGGTCTACAACGGCTCACTTTATTACAACAAGTACCAGAGCAACATCCTGATCAAGTACCACTTCCGTTCCCGTAGCGTCTTGGTGCAGCGGAGTCTGAGCGGCGCTGGCTACAACAACACGTTTCCGTACTCGTGGGGCGGCTCGTCTGACATCGACCTGATGGCAGATGAGAACGGCCTGTGGGCCGTCTACACCACCAT
The DNA here is from genome assembly GCA_037576975.1 of Alestes dentex. Taxonomy (NCBI): domain Eukaryota; kingdom Metazoa; phylum Chordata; class Actinopteri; order Characiformes; family Alestidae; genus Alestes; species Alestes dentex. Next base: position 3,167,327 of record JBBIGA010000138.1, read on the forward strand.
CCCCAACGCAGGCAACATCGTCATCAGCCGCCTGGAGCCCCAGAGCCTGGAGGTGCTGCAGACGTGGGATACGGGCTTCCCCAAGCGCAGCGCTGGTGAGTCCTTCATGATCTGTGGCACTCTCTATGTCACCAACTCGCACCTGGCTGGTGCCAAGATCTACTTTGCCTACTACACCAACACGTCCACCTACGAGTACACAGACATCCCCTTCCACAACCAGTACTCACACATCTCCATGATGGACTATAACCCACGGGAGCGCGTGCTGTACACCTGGAACAACGGCCACCAGGTGCTCTACAACGTCACACTCTTCCAGGTCATCAAGACCTCTGGGGACTGAGGACCGGCCAGGAATCGAGCGCACGCACACATCCCCAACAGCAACATTGCACACTCGCACACACCACGACGTTCTACACACATAAACCCACACACTGACAACGAGGAGGAGGACGGGACTGAAGCTTAGACTTTTTTTACATTTCGATCTTCATAGAGTGCTATTATTCATGACATACTGAGAAAAGCGGTCGAGATAAATGTGGACTGAGCTTTTGCCTCTTCTTTTTTCCTTTTCTGTGATGAGTCAGCATGATACGTTTTCTTTTTATTTGTGACGAGAAAAAAATGAATAAAAGTCGACCTTTAACGTTTTAGAGTGTGCCTTTCACTTCATTTCAGGAGGGAACACAAATGTGTCCGAGCCAGGGCCATGTTTTTATTTCGTTTCAGCTCCAAACGCCCCTCGGCCACATAATGGAAGCTTCTTGAGAGTGCCGATGCCTTCACCGCTCGTTTTCATGTAGTAAGCAAGTAACATTAAGGAATTCAAGCGAAAGTATGTTAACTACATCTCTGATAATCAGCGCTAAACTCACGGTTTATGGGTCGTGTGCATGGCGAAACCCCTTCTCATGTGCATGCATTCGAGTAGGAGGTGCTTGTGCAACATTGAGAGGTTATGTTGCAAAATCGTGGCTACAGACACTAAGTTTCAAACACACCCTGAAAGTTAATTGTACAGTTAAACAGTCATGATCAGGTGCACCAAACGGCCCACTGCTTTGTCCATGTTGTCATTTCACAAACTCAACCAGATTGGAATTACAGCCCTGTAACGTGTTTGACCTTCATTTATTAACACCACTATCTCTTTTTCATTGAACTTCCTCTTCAAGTCTCAAGCTGGTTAGCAGCCGCATTATTTCATTTGTGTACCTCACAAGCACAAGTTAGTGGGCGGGGCTATGTACTGGTTTTCAGTCAGTGCAGATTACTTGGCTCAGGTGATAGGAAGTAGAAGTAAAACATGGCCAGATTAACACATCTTACTCTACAGCAGCACTCACCATCCCTGTTGCTGGAGCACCCTTGAAAAACTCCATTCATGCTTCAGGATACTCCAGTTTTTATCTTTTTTCCAGTTTTAAAGACAACAACATGTCAAGCAGTAATTAAAATGGGACAGTTACACTCAATGTGAGCCAGAATCATGCAGTTGGTGCTTGGTGCTTGCACAATGCTAATTGGTGGGGTATAGGCTTCAACTATTTGTTAGTGGCATTAGTCTTCTGAAGCACCTAAATAAAACAAACGTAAGACATCAGACATCAGTCTGTTTTTGGCAATAATGGGAAAACGGTATACATGCAATTGTTCTGTTTAACCATTGTTCCATTAATTCGCTGATTACTCAGATCAGGCGTGCAAGTGCTGGTGAGACATCAAGGTATGCAGGACCACAGCTCTCCAGAACTGCACTCCAAGTCTCCTCGGAGCTCCTTCAGCAGCTGGGTAAACTCACTCAGCTCTCCGTCACGGCCTGCTGTAAATGAACTCGGCCCGTCGCTCACGTCAGTCTTCTTGAAGGGACCTGTCAGCACACAGGCGGGACGGGTGGGGGTGGGTCCTGGCCCGTGAAGGGCGGAGAGGTGAGGCACTGAAGGAGGAGAGCGGGAGGGACTGAGAGGAAAAGGGACGGAGGAATGATGATGAAGGCATTAGAATGCAGCTGGAGCGTTGAAGCCGTGGGCTACGCCGACGCCCGCTGCTGCTGCTGTTGTTTGTGTTTGCTGCAATCTGTTTCCACTTCCTTTTTTCCCTTCTTCTGGAGCCACAGTCCTTCAGACAGCAAAGAAAAAACTGGAAGAAAATCAAACGTTCAGTGTTCTTATTTACATCTCGTCCTTTGGCGGCTTGTCGTGTGTGTTCTGCTCTGAAGGCTCGGGAGATATCACGAGGGAACGGACGCACACAGAGAAGGCCTTTAGTTAAATAAGTCCTCCACTTTAGACAAATTTCACACCTAAGGAGCGGCTCGAGAAAGGCACAAAATCCCCATAATGGGTTCTCTTAGAACACACATAAGAGAGAGTAAGAGAGAACAAGAGGGACTGTGTGTAAGAGACAGAGAGAACAAGAGAGAGAGGGAGAGAGAGGCCTGGGACAAGAGGACTAGAGGGAGAAGAAGAAAAAAAAGAAATGCGGGGGGGTCTTTGGAGAAGCCTGCCTTGCTCATTCATTCGTGGTTTCCTTTTTGCACGGCTGAAAACAACTTGAGGAAATCGGAAATGACCCATGGCATGTCTGTCCGCCGAAGCTCAGGCCCCGTGAAAAGGTCCACCTAATTGTTATTTCATTTGGGTTAAGTGCGGAGGGCAGAATTAGAGCTTTGATTCGGCAGCATGAAATGAGCTGGAAATGTAGTGAGGGCCAACAAATCTGCATACACTGCCTCAGAGATATCCCTCCCCCATCCCACCTTACCCTCTCACTCTCTCTCTTTCTCTCTCTCTCTCTTTCTCTCTCAAACATAGCTACACAGCCAGGCTTCATGAAACTAGATTGCGAGTGAGATAACATTAGCTTCACCCCTTTTGTAAGAGCGGGTCTGGAATCAGCAGGTATCTGGTGCTGAATAAAAGATGAGCCTTTAACAGCCTCTGTTGCTCCATATCGCCTCTCTGTCTTATCGAAATTAATGCAGGCAGGCTCTCAGAGAGAGGAAAGGGGGAGAGAGAGAGAGAAGGAGAGAGAAGGAGAGAGAAGGAGAGAATGAGAGAACGAGTCAAGAGAAGTTTCAATGACACAAGCAAAACTCCCTAACCGGTACTCATTCATTCGGAGAATGCCATATGCACACCTCCTGAATGAGCCCATTAAATGACAGGCAACTCTGTGTGTGTGTGAGTGTGTGAGTGTGTCAGAGAATGAGTGCTAGACAGATAGGGTAGAGTAGATAGAGTGAGAGAGAGCTCCACATTAAAACAGAAGATCCATGGCCGCTCTGCGAGCCCGCTGCCGGCCCAGCATGCTCTGCTGTTTAATTAAGACTTACAGCCCGAGCGGCCAGCCTGACAGCTGCTTCATACGTGGGCAATTAAAAGAGCCGGCAGCCCTCCCCTCTTCCGCAGCGAGACCTGTAAAAACACCATCTATTACTGTAATATGTCCCCCTCTCCCATGCGGCCCCTCCGACCCCTGCCCCTCCTCACACAGGGCACCAGCCTTCAGCTCACTCACTCCCGTCCTGCAGAAACCACTCCAACAAGCAAAGCCAGGCCGCCGCGCCGCACTTAGCCATCAGCCACATGGAGCGAGGAAACTCCAGCATGGCCACACTACAGCAGTGCTCCGGTGCAAATTAGCATTGTATTCGGAATGACCCACTGTTCCTCACATGAAAAAATCAGCCTGACTTAGAACACTGTTATAGGGAACAAAAATGATCCCTAATCATTCTATGATTCCTTCCTATCCCTTACAGTAAGAAAATGGAAAAATCAGAAGCACTATTACAGAGCAGAGGAATGATATATAATCCCTATTCCTTACACTGGATAATTGGGAACACTATTATGGGAAAGAAGAATGATACCCAATCACCATTCCCTTCACTGGAAAATTGGGAGGGAACAAGAGTTATTTTCTTACCATTATTGCCTACATTTGATGTTAGGAGCATTATAGAACTCTATTATAGGGAACAGGAATTATGTCTAAACACCATTCCCTTCACTGGAAAATCAGGAACACTCTATAGAACAGAAATGACCCCTATCAGTGTTGCCAACTATTTTCAATGGAAAGTAGCTAAAGTCTGCTTGAAAAGTCGCCAAATGTCGCTAGATGACGTCATGCGTATATTTGCATATTGATGACGTAATTACGTCGTATTTGCATTCGTATTTGCAGATCATAAAAAATAAAT
>JBBIGA010000138.1:3240775-3264586 GCA_037576975.1 Alestes dentex
ATATATATATATATATATACACATACACATACACACACACACACACACACACACATACACACATACACACCCACACACGCATATATTAATGCTGGGGAACGATTACAATTTTAATTGCGGTTAATCACATGGTTTTCTGCGATAAGTAAATACATCTTTATATATTTTGACTTCTTTCATAGCTCACGAGGTATTTTTATCGAAAGGCGCACTCCCATCACCAAAAGAGACCGTCAAAGGTAATATCAAGACTGTGACAGAATACAAGATTGATGAGGATGGCAAGAAGTACAAGGTAAGAACTGATATGTAATGAATGGGTTTCCCACACAGCAGGATTCTGCTGTGCCCCAAATCGTCCGTAAATTATATTTGCCCCTCATGCTCCTCTCACCCCCGTGTTCTGCTTTTTAACAGATTATCAGAACTTTTAAAATTGAGACAAGGAAGGCCTCCAAAGCGGTCGCCAGGCGAAAGGTATGATAGCGTCGCGTGATTGGTTTGTGTTGTCTGCAGATTTGGTTGATGGAAATGGCTGATTGTTTCTCTGTCTGACATCTGGGCAGAACTGGAAAAAGTTTGGCAATTCTGAATTCGACCCTCCTGGACCTAATGTTGCTACCACTACTGTGAGCGATGATGTCTTCATGACCTTCATCTCCAGCAAGGAGGTGAGTGATTCCTTTTCTTAAGCTGATGGTAACATTAAGAACAGCACTGAAGCATTATATTTACTCTGCACATCTTTTTAAGTCCTAAGAGTGCCATGCGGTATTACATTACATTATTCTACACTGCTGGGGTGATTCTAGGATACTAGAACAGGAAAGGGTGACTTTGATCCCTACTGGCTGTGAGAGGACACTTTATTTAGCATTCCGTTTATTTTGATTGTCAACACCATTGAAGGTTAATAAACATGCTGCAGTCTCAGCTGGATTAGATTGTCTGGAGACTGTGTGACCTCCACCTGACGAGTTTAGACTAGTTGGTTAAGTTGACACGGTGGAAATCTTCATAGTTTATATTAGGCTGTTTGGCTTCTATGGTGTGTTTGTTGTAGCCGTTGTGGAACGGTGTGCTCTCTGAACCAGAAAACTTTATTGATTACTATCCTAGTGGGTCTTTCTGCTTGCATGGTAAGACTCTCATAGCTGGTTCAGAACACAGCAGCATGGCTGGTCTTCAATCAACATACAAGGTCACTTACCACCCCACTGCTGATTCACCTACAGTGGCTACCCACAGAATGACATCTGGGTCTGCACCCAGCTACCATAACCCTATCATTCAGGCTTATGTTCCTACTCGTTCTGTCCATTCCTCCAAGGAACTTTCCTGGCTCTGCCATCCCTACACATGAGGTAAACCCAGTCCAGACTGGTCTCATTCTGGTTCCCCAACTGTTCAGAGAGCATCTCATCTCCTGATGGACTGTTTGTCTTACACTAATCCTACATAATGATTTAGCACTTAGTACTCTCCTCTGGCTCTCACACTGTCCTGAAACTTGAATGTGTCCTCACATTGTAAGCTGCTTTGGATAAAAGCATCTGACAAATGATTATAATGTAATGTAATGTAATCGTGGAGGAAATTGCTTATGCTACAACTACATGGAGACAGACACACAGGCACAAGAACAAAATAAAGTACAGAATAAAGCTCTGAAAATACTTTGTACATTGCATAGTGTATTTAGTACCCAAAATACTGTGGTCAGTCAGAGAAGTCGATATAAATACTAAAGATAGATAAAATTACTGCTGAAGTAGTTTACTAGTTAACATAAATTGTGATTTGGTGTTAAACTTGGTACCAAGTCTGTTATTGCACGTAATAGTGACATACATAGCAACTACTGATTTGATTATAATGTATGTTTAGCTCTGAAAATACTTGGTACAAAGCAGCTGGTGGCCTAGTGGTTAGGGAGTTGCCCCTGCAATCAGATGGTTGTGGGTTCAAATCCCAGCGCTGCTAGTATCATCACTGAGGTACCTTGAGCAAGGCACCGTCCCCACACACTGCTCCCTGGGTGCCCCTCAACGGTGGCAGCCCCCTGCTTCACTTGGTGAATGGGTTAAATGCAGAGAAAGAATTTCACACTGTGTGCTGTGCTGTGTTCACGCGTGACTATACTTTAAAACTGGCCTAGTGATGCCCCTGCTGCACTGCATATTTCTGAATCCACAAGTCTGTGTTCCTCTAGAAGCATCATATTCTACATCATTTCATTCTGATGGCCATTTTGTTCATTATTGAAATCTGTTCTGGCACATCTAGAGGAGCCAATGTGGAAATATTGCTCAAACTGGATGCCTTTGTTTCCTCGGGTGGAAAAGTAAAATGATTTTGCTGTGAATTGGCCTTTAGCTTCAAACCCTCTCAGTTGTTTCTCCCACACTTTGTTGTCTGGAGGAGAAAATAAATTGTGTCTGAATCCTCAAGACCATTCTACCTACATATGTAAGCTTAAGTGCTTTTACTGCACTTGAACCTCACAACCTTTTTAAACGTTTAAGAACCCGCAAGGCCGTTAAGTGCTTCTTCCATGTTCTGCAGGACCTCAATGCACAAGACCAGGATGAGGATCCTATGAGCAAGCTGAAAGGCCAGAAGATTGTGTCTTGCCGTATCTGTAAGGGGGACCACTGGACCACCCGCTGTCCCTACAAAGACACCCTGGGCCCCATGCAGAAGGAGCTGGCCGAGCAGCTGGGCCTGTCCACAGGGGACAAAGAGAAAGCCGCAGGTGTGCTAACACAGACTAGTTGCTCAGTAATAGGCTTATACTTTGAAGCAAGTTTGCTGGGACAAGCGGGGAGGTATAAAACTGTAGTCATCCAAAAAAAGAGATTAACCTGTAGATCCCTGAGGGTATCTTTCCCATTTATGCATTACTGGTTCTAATGTTTAGTTTTCTAATATTTAAGGCCTTAAACAGTGTGTAATGTACAAATGTTTCATGTCCTTTCTACAGTTAAAATCCCTACATTTCTCTTCAGTTCTTAAAATAAAAATGCACATTGCAGCTTTTGCCAATTTTCAGCTTACACACACACATTAGTATGTTGTTAATGTTGATTTATTTTTTATTGAACTATATACAAATGATTTACAATCACTAGTCTGTCCCAGGCAGTGTTTATGTATTTAGAATTGTAATTTTTCTTTTTCTTTTTCTTTTTTGTTTTTTTGTTTTTTTTTTTACAATTAAAAGCAAAAATATCGTATTATTTTCACCATTTACACATGTAAACTTCCTGTGATGTGTGAACCCCCCACTGTGGACCCAAACACACAGACGCTCCACACAAGGGCACCCTCGGGTACTGAGGGTTAAGCAGTATAATTGATTATTATTGATGCAAGTGTTTTGGGTTTTTTTTTATTATTATTTATTTTAGAGCCTGAACCTGCTCAGCCAGTCCAGAGTAAAACCGGGAAGTATGTTCCTCCGAGTCTGCGGGATGGAGGCACCCGCAGAGGAGAATCCATGCAGCCTAACCGTAGAGGTAAAATATTAAAAAATGCACTCAGTTCTGAGACTATTGTTCTTGATGTAGATGGTTTGATTACGACCGTTTCTGTCCAGCTGATGACAATGCCACCATCCGTGTGACCAACCTGTCTGAGGACACGAGGGAGACGGATCTGCAGGAGCTCTTCAGGCCTTTCGGCTCCATCTCCAGGATCTACCTGGCCAAGGACAAGAACACTGGCCAGTCTAAGGTATATTTCAAGATTAATGCTGGGCTTCATCACTGCATTCCTGAAAAAAATTAACAATAGCTTATGAGAGAAACGAGGTATCAGAGTGGATCTCTGAGCTAGCTGAGCATTTTTAATCGATGAAGAATCTTATAGTACTGTGCGTAAGTCTTGAAACTATTAAACCGTTTAGATGAGCAGTGAGTTTTTTTTCACATTACTATTACTATATATACCAAATAAAAGCTATACAAATAACATTCTACAGTAAATAGTGATGTTCAGTATATCAGTGTGTGTGAGATGATTCGCTGTGGCGAACCCTGAAGGATAAAGCCAAAAGAGAAAGAAGAAGAGTATATCAGTGTGTTCTTGTGGAAGTCCGGTATTACTTGTAGTTTCCATCAGAAACCTGGTTTAACTCGGTCAGTCCTTCATTACATTAAATTCAAATATTGTATAAAATAGTAAACACAAGTAAACAAAACCAGCAATGTAGTGCAATCTCTTGGAAACAAAAAATACAAAATTTATAAATAAAATATAAATAAAATAAATAGTTATCATGACTAATAATACTACAAAGAAAAAATAGGGCCAAGTTATTTTGACCAAAATAAATTTGCTCTTTTAGTGCACTGTCACAACATACTGAAATCCTGTAAATGTATTCAAAATTCTGGCAAACTATATTCAATAAATTCCTGTCAGTAACTCAGTCCAAGAACATGGAAGGCTGGCCCATTGTAGCCCAGAGCAAACAGAAAACATGTCGTGTAGTCTATAGGATTTTAGTCAGAAAGACAAGCCTGTTTACTTGATCGGGTTTTAGAGAAGAGTGCAAACAGGAGACAATATTTCCTCCCGTACTAAAAACCCTCTCTGAAGAGGAACTTGTAGCTGGAATGCACAGATATTTCCTTGCCAGGGTGGAAAGCCGTGGATAGTGTTTCTGGGATTCCCTCCACCACTTTAGTGGGTCTTCTTCCGGCTCCAATTTTTCAGACTGGAGATAGGATTGTAGCTCAAGAGCTATGGCCCGGTTTTGTTGCTGTCCCTGCAGCTTTGTCTGTAGTGACCTTAAAGAAATTGCCCAGGCCCCTCTTCTTCTTCAGAGCAGGAGGATCCTCTGTATCATCAGCAGGTGGTGGTGTTGTCTCAAGAGAGGTGTTCTCCTTGGAGGGAACATAACATTTAAAAAAATTGTATTATCAATTTGAAAATGAAATGTATTTGCCAAATATATTATTATTATTATTATTATTACCTCAGCAGTCATTAAGCTCTTCATCTCTATTGTCAGTTTATCTTTAGTGGAACCCCGGTGGTCTTCACTGAGAGAGTGCAGCTTGAACGTTTGATCCAGGGTAGACGCATGTCAAGGAGTTCTTGAGTTGCTGCGTCACTGTATTTGTCACGGAGATAGCCAACTATCGTTTCTTTAATGCTTTTAGCAAGGTCTGTGTCATTCGCCTGAACCTCCGATAGGGAGTTGGTGAAAAGGTGAAGGGTTGGTTTGAGAAAAGACACACACTCAAATTTCTCCCCTGAAAGTGCGTCTGTGAACTCAGCAAGAGGACCAAGTGACTTATTGATGGCTTCCAGTACATCAATGTCCTGCCATGAGGGGATGAGATGGCTGGCCTTTCGGTCACTAGACAGGACCTGGGCAGTGGCCTTCTGCTCAAGAACCCTGTCAGTCATGGCATGCCCAGGTCCCCACCTGGTTGGACATTCTGTCTTCAGTGAGTGTTCAGGCAAATTCAGCTGCTTTTGTGCCTCTGGAATGGCCTTCTTTTTCTTCCCACTGTAGGAAAAGTGGCTGATCCTTCATTGCATTCTCTAAAAAAGACAACATATACATATTTACTCTCACTATGGTCATCACACCATTCAACAAAGCGTTATTTACTGTGTGTAAGAGTGATTTGTATGAGGGGAAACACCCCCCCCCCCCAAACAGTACCGTTATTGGCAAGCACAGTAACTGCTGACATTGAATGCTGATTATTCGTCTTATTGTTGATGCTGGGGTTAAAAATGACCTAACTGCAAACAATTACATCATGCCACATGCAGACAGGAATCCTACTCACCTGTGGTCAAATTGAGCCTGTGACCGAAGCACTGAAGTCGCATCCATCCATTAATCTCAGCCGCCAACTTCATGTTCGATGCATTGTCTGAAGTGACACAAACAAGCTTCTCCTCATTCAAACCCCATCCTGCCAGAGATTCCCATAGTCCTGGGGCAACGTTTAGTCCCGTGTGGTCCTCCGGAGTAAACGCCGTTTGGAGACATTGTGTGTTCAGATTGAATCCTGCGTCACCGTAATGCACACTTAGGCTAATATATGGCTCCATTGTGCGGCTGGACCATAAGTCCTTAGTGATGGTGAAATAGTCTGCTTTGGACACCTCGTTAAGAACTCCTGCACAGCACTGATTGTACATTTGTGGCAGAGCAACTCGCGTGAAATAGTGGCGTGATGGTATAGCATAGCGCCTGTCCAGAGTATGGACCATGTGCTTGAACCCTGGTTTCTCCACCGTTCTAGCTGGGCACATGTCTTTGGCCAAAAAAATAAGCCACGGCATCTGTAATTTTCTTGTGCTGTTCTGATTTAGATGGATGTGGAGTCACATTATAGAGTGCGTCTTTTATTGATGCCTGTGCTGGGAAGGACGTCGATGCGGTTGTGCCTCTTGGCCTTCTCTGTTTCTGTATTAGTTGGTCGTAAGTCACTCGGTGGTTGAATTTTTGGTGGTTAAAGAGATTTGTCGTGTTGCTGAATGGTGCAGACACCACAGAGTAGCAAAGCTTGCACATGTTTTTGATCCACGTCTGTCTCCTCAAATCCAAAGTGTTCCCACACCAGTGAACTTACTTTACTTTTCTTGCTGACTAAACGATGCCGCTCTCCTCCTTCCGCCATCTTCACCCGCTCTGACTGTGCGCTGCCACCAGTCGGAAGGTGCGTTAGTGCGCGTGTCATTCCGAACGCAGCACAAAATAGGAATATACTCGCAGAGCGTAATGTGGCAAAATAATTGTAATTATAATCCTTTTTTGTCGATTACAAAAATTTGATTAATTGCACAGCCTTAATACAAACTACTGTTATACAAACAATACAAATCTTGACTCTTTCGATTTTATTCTAAAGACACGATCACACGCTGATAGTGTGGCTTTGAAGAGTTGGCAAAGGTGTCTAAAGCTTTTACACAGTGCTGTATAGTTTATTATTTTGCCTCAACCACTAGTGTATGGTAAGACAAACCAGTTTTTGAGGCTGGCAAGGGTCATTACATTTTGATGGAGAATTACAAGAAGTGTCTTAAATGATATGAAGGATTAATATGATGATGGACATGAACTGAAAGTCCTTTCCTTTTGATTTGAGGTTGACTTTAAAGAGTTCTACAGCAGATCTTTTTATGACGTTAAAATCACAACTTCACTCTTAGTGAAAAGCTTGTAAACATAATTTCAGCCTAATAATAATTTCAGCGCAGATGATTCTGTGCATCCATGCCAAGATTGAAACATTATAGAAAATGATTGTTCTTGTTTACACTTTACTCTGTATGAAAAGAGTAAGAAAGGCTTCAGAATTACTTTGTGTGAACTGATCTTCACTCTCAAGCCCTTTCCTCTGTTTTGCCATCCAGGGGTTTGCCTTCATCAGCTTCCATCGCCGCGAAGACGCTGCCAGAGCTATCGCCGGAGTGTCTGGCTTTGGATACGATCACCTTATTCTCAACGTGGAATGGGCCAAGTAAGTGTTGATGTTTTGGGCAGATGTTTTGTTTACTCTGAATATAGTCAGTCTCGCTATAACAACTGCTTTGTGTTTTTCAGGCCATCCAATAACTGAGTTGGAAGCTCACTTTATATTCCAGGAGGATGATGACCCAGTCCTTCTAGTAGTTTGGCTTATGATTAAATAAACATGTTACAAAATAAACCGGTTTGCATCTTGGTTCATGTCTTAAATTTTCTTTTTGATTGTTACTGGCAAGAGTCCATATAGTCAAAGCTGCAAGCTGAACTTTTTCAATTACAACTAAATCAGCCTGTGTTTAGCATCTATTTTTGTAAAAATGAGGTGGAGTGTGGCTTAACCAGTGTTAAAATCAAAGCAGATGGAAGCCAGCTGTCTTTGTACCCTTTAAACGGGGCAGAAAAATCTTCACTGCCACCCATTTTTTAGGGCTGTATCATGATGGCACCACATTTCCAACCACTACTGCAAAACAAATAGAGTACTTAATGCTTGGAGAACGTTAACTGCCGGTTCTGTTACATCAACTAACATCTGTGATGGCTAGCATCACACTGAGACCATGTCCACGCGTCCACAGGTATTTCTGAAAACGGAGGTTTTTCTATGCGTTTTGGCCTTTCCTCCACACGTAAACGGCGTTCTGGGTCACTGGAAACGGATGATTTGAAAACTGTCTCTGCGTTTCCGTGCGGACAAGAAAAACGAAGAGTTTGAAAAACGGACCGTTTCGCATCATACTGTGCGCCACTCATGTGACGTCACAGTATGTGCCGTGTTTACATAAGTACGTTTACAAAGTACTACTGCTCTCAACCTCGTTAGAAGTTCTGGCATGTTTATACCAGGGGTGTCGAATAATTAACGCTGATTAATCGCACCGCGTGACTTGAACCCGGTCCGGTGTTCTGTCGAAACGTGACCCATCCAGATGTGCTACCGGGGCCTTCTGCACAGTCTTGGGATTCTGTGCTACCAGGCCTTAGGGAAGCTGGTTTATGTGAACTGTCTTGCGGTGGGCACTGGTTTATCTGTGCTGTCTTGCGTTCGGGTCACTATTTTACGGTTATTAATATCGTAGAAGCTCTTTTAACATGAGTTTATGTCGCCACTCTGGGGTCTTGGCCGTCATTACATAAGCAATTTCCTCTAGGATCAATAAAGTTTTCTGATTTTAAATGGAGAATACTAAGTGAAGCTGGGAAACACCAGCACGCCACGTGTCTTGCCTCACGGTAGCATTTCTCAGTGTTAGTACTTGACTATTACTGGCTCTATGCACCTCTAAAGATGTATCTAGGCTCTTCTCAGTTAAAATATTTTTCTCCGATTATGCACATTTGCCTATTTCTCATTATCCGTGTTATAAACGGACTATTAACTGTAGAAACTTAAAGGTAACATTTTCTGTTCACAAGGTCATGTCCACACGTACACGGGTATTTCTGAAAACTGATATTTTCCGTTATTAATTTTTTTTTCAAAAATATCCCTGTCCACCTGCTATCGCAAAAACAAAACAAAACAAAAAAAAAACGCGGTCAAAAACACATCACGCCAGCAGATCCAGTTGATACAGTCAGGTTCTAGCACTAAGAAATGCTGCTGTGGAAGCAGGGCAGAGGCTACGTCAGATGCCATGCTTCCAGCGTATGGTGATTCTGGACAGTGCTGATGTTTCCTAGCTTCAGAGAACATTCTACAAACTGCAGCAAAGGGCATTTCAGAATCCGAAAATATGTTATTGATCCTAGAGGAAACTGCTTATGTAATGACGGCTAAGACCCCAGAGTAGCGACATAAGCTCATGTTAAAATAGCTTTTAACATATTAATCGCCATAAACCAGTGACCCGAATGCAAGATAGCACAAATAAATCAGTGTCCAACACAAGACAGTTCAGATAAACCACCTTCCCTAAGGCCTGGTAGCACAGAATCCCAGGACTGTGCAGAAGGGCCCGGTGGCATATCTGGATGGGTCGCATGTTTCGACAGAACACAGGACCGGGTTAAAGTCACGTGGTACAATTAATCAGCGTTAATTATTCGACACCCCTGGTATAAACATGCCAAAACTTCTAACGAGGTTGAGAGCAGTAGTACTTTGTAAACGTACTAATGTAAACACGACACATACTGTGACGTCATGCGTGGCGCTCAGTATGATGCGAAACGGTCCGTTTTTCAAAATTTTCCGTTTTTCTTGTCTGCACCTAAACGCAGAAAGTTTTCAGAAACCTCCGTTTCCACTGACTCAGAACGCCGTTTACGTGTGGACGAAAGGCCAAAACACATAGAAAAACCTCCGTTTTCAGAAATACCCGTGTACGCGTGGAAATACATGAAACCACACTATCGAGGGGAGCCAACCCAAGGTTCTTGCAGGTTTCAGTAAGTTAAACTTAAGACCTTTTAAGACCACGAGTAAAACTTAAGACCAACACGATGCATTACTAGAAACATTACAACAGAATCAACACACTTAAAATGACCGAACTTGACACATATTCCCAACACAACACTAGCCTAGCACCTACAACCTAACCCTGCACGAACCAGAGTTCATCCCCTTTAGCACCGATTTCAGTTTCAAGGACTTTCAGTTGCGCAAGTTCTCTCTCTGTACGGCCTTTTCAGGACACTGGACTTGGAAAGAAGCTGAGCCATCTTGGAGCCAGCCAACGCTTGTTGGGTATGAACAGAGGTAATAATTTAAGACTTGGGTAATTAAATTTAAGCCCTAGGATGAAAATCTGGGTGTTTTTAAATGACATTTTAAGGCCTTAACTTTAACTCTGTATTTTAGACTTTAAGACCCTGCAAGAACCCTGCCAACCCATGCACGCACAAAACAAAAAAAAAAACAACATCTCACAGCAATGTCTGACATCCATAAGAGCTTTATTTCAAATATTACAACATATAAAACTACATAGAATTTATTCCACTGTTTCATTGTGGAGATTGCAAATACGATTACAAATCACATTTAGAAATTGTAATTGATAAAACCACTTAAAATGGAACTGACAAATCGTCCATAGAGATGCCATTCGGGTGGCTAGGCTCGACAACAGCTTATGAGATAATGGAATGGGCTGAAATGGCAGACATGATAAGAGCACCTGTGTAAAATTCAGTATGGTTAGGAGGGGCTCTAGTCACACACTTCCATCTTCTCCTGTTTCACAGGCTCTGAAGGAAAGAAAAAAACAGGAGAGAAAGGTTGAATTCACATTAATTCATTCATTAAACCTTCAGTACTTTCAAACTTCAGTAGTTGCTGTATTGTAAGGCCTCACCTGTTGCATTTTCTCTCATCTTCTCACAGACACATTTCTTGATTTCAAGTCCAATGGCTTTAGAAAGGGGAGGAGGCACTGCATTCCCAACCTTGCAAAAGAAAATCAGGAAAATGTTCAAACAGCTGACATCAAGTTTATTGATGTAAAATCTTTACATCGGGTTGTCATCGTCTTTAAAAACAAACAAAAAAATGCATTCTGATGCATAATCTGTACCTGTCTGTGTTTGTCCAGGATGTTCCCAAAGAAGCGGTATGTATCTGGGAAGCCTTGTGAACGAGCACACTCTCTAACACTGACCACACGGTGCTGTTCTGGATGCAGCACACGGCCCTAAGATGAGACAGAGTTTATTATTCTATAAATCTGTTCCATCACTTGTGCACACATTTACCCTTTTCTTGTCTTTATGAAAGGGACACGGTTAACTAACAGCAGATACCGATAGCAGCAGGGGTGCAAGTGCCTAAACATGCTCTGCACTGTACCTGCTTGCCCATGGGCTCAGGGTTGGTAACGGTGGTACTGAAAAAGCCGTCCCATTCCAACCTGCCATAGAGCCCGGCCCAATGGTTGTGGCGGTTACCCGTGTGAGGTAGACACCATGGGATCAGAGTGTTGAACTGCCTGTCTGCAGGATCACAGGGCTTGCCTATGGGACAGAATGAAAACCTATTTACCAATGGAATTCAATCTAAACATGAAAAATGTCCACTGGAACTTCAACATGAAACTGACCTCCAGCACATGCACACACGCCCCTCAATGCCCCAGTACCACTGCGGCCATTCTTTTTGTCAGAGTGGGTGTAGCGAAGCTTTTTTGTGGTGGTCCCGTCCCGCAGCCGCACCTCAATATTAGGCAAGTCTCTCCAGTCAGAGCCTGGGGCCAGAGGAATGTGACGCATACGTGCTGCCACTAAGGCACTCATGTCCTGTAAGAGTGAGGCTTATCAAAACATTTTTAAAACATTTCTATTAAATGCACTAATTGCGGCTCAGGGTACTTAGGGAGAAAACTACTGATTTAGCAGAGCCGATAACAGAAAAACAAATTCTGCTCATTTCAGAGGATGGTGCAGTACATAAAACTACATTTCAAAACCCAGTCCATAGGCTGCAGAAACAGTTGAGGTCACTAAAACTAACATCTCTATATATCCATCAGTTTAGTTTACTGCAGTTTAAACTACCAATCCATGATTAAGAGTAGAAAAAAATAAATTACTGCATTTCAAATAAGAACAGTGGACCAAAAAAAAAAAAAAAAAAAAAAAAAAAAAAAAAAAAAAATTCATGGAAGGAAAAAAAAAAAAAATTAATATTTTACACAGGCCATTCAAGATAACGGATAAAACCTACAACCCTTTAACATTTATTCAGAATCTACTACTATGAACTTAGCAGCCCTACACTGATTCAGAGTTCATTGTGGAGAACCTTTAAAAGACTAGCAGTGTTTGATGGGGTGTGACTTACCTTACAGATATGGTCCCTGAGGATGGGCTGGTATTGTGCACCTCTGATGTGCCTCTGGAACCAGGACTGCGGCTCCCCATTGTAGGATATTTCCAGAGCAGCGGCTCCGTTACGGATCTCTGGGAGGTCAGACATGGTGTCCCGCACTGTAATGGTGCGGTAGATACCACCATTCCCTCTAAAGATGGATGGATAAATACAAATTGTGAATACATGGAATTGACAACCCACACCATTAAAAAGCAAAAGTTACCTACATCTACTGATGTCTGTCTACGATTGACACTGACCGTGTGACGTTAGAGACGTATTTCTTGTCTTCCACCACAACACTTAGGGAACAAGCTCGTGGAGCAAACACATGCAGAGGTTCAGGGTACCGAGGGAGCTTCTCACCCGGAGCAGCAGCCAGGATAATCGCCCTGCGTCGTGTCTGGGCCACTCCATATTGCCCTGCCTGTATAAGGAACAAGTATCAATGATACTGCCAGAAGCAGAAACTTATTTAACAACAAGACACACAAAAAGCATCAGGAACATACCTGTAGTACACCAAATGTGCACTGGTAGCCCATGCGCACTAGGCAGCGTAGAGTGAGTTTTAAGACCATGGAGCGCTTAAAAGACACAAAGTTCCTGACGTTTTCCAGCAGGAAGAATTTTGGTCTGTAGTAGTCACAGTAACTGAAAGGAAATTATTAAATACAGATGAAAATCAGCCACCATTTGCAGACATCCATTACATCATATTACAAATACATTCGTGTCTTGCTGACCTCAGATAAGAGACAACCAGAGAGTTCTTGAACTTTGAGTAAGTGCGAGAGTTAAAGCGGTTCATTCCACTGAAACCTTGGCAAGGGGGCCCTCCACACAGCATCTCCACATCACCCTTCTGTGGGAGTTTCTGGCCGAGGGAGTTGGTCTTCTCCCCAGACATCACCAGCTTCAGCAGCACGTTACAGTCCTCTGTAAAGACTGTGGTGCCTGGGTTATTCAGCCTAAAGGCTTGTGCAGCAGGATCCCACATCTCAATGGCCCAGTTAGTCTCAGAGATTCCTAGAATAAAGTGACATGTACAGAGTTTCATTTAGGAAGGTGGGTGATCAAGGTTGGAGACAAAATGCAGCAGCCTAAAATTTCGATAGGAGCCATTACCTGCTTGGTGGAAGCCTTCAGATAGACCACCACAGCCTGAAAACACATCCAGTGTGCGCAGCTTGGGGACCTTGAATTCCTGAACCTCTTGCTCCTGCACATCTTGTGAGGTAGCCTTCCCTTTTCCTTTCCCTGCAAAAGGTATAACAGCAAAGGTCACCTCATGTAAAATC
The DNA here is from genome assembly GCA_037576975.1 of Alestes dentex. NCBI lineage: Eukaryota > Metazoa > Chordata > Actinopteri > Characiformes > Alestidae > Alestes > Alestes dentex. Next base: position 3,254,394 of record JBBIGA010000138.1, read on the forward strand.
AGCAGACAGCAAATCCAAAAAAGTAAATTCTACATATATTACCTTTTCCCTTGCCTTTTCCTTTGCCTTTGTGAACAACAGAGCGAGCATGGTTTGGCGGGTCTTCAAAGCTCTTAGATTTGGAGCTGTAGGCCTGTAGTAGGGACATATCTGATCATAACTGGAGTAAGGAACACTTTCCTTAATATTAGAAATGTTTAATTTATAAAAACTTATGTTCTGTCAACATTTTCAACCCAAACTTAACTCCAGTTTACCTCAAGAAAGTAGAACCGATCAGGTCCGCCACTGGAGTACTCCTGTACACTCTCAACTAGGTCCTCCCCATACTCCACCCGACACCGGCCTAGCACATCTGCCATGCTCACAGTTACTTCTTCATCACTCCAGTAAAGTTGATTTATATCAGTGTGATAGCCTGCTTTAAGTCCCTTATGAGTATTCTCCGGTCTGGAAAGAAAAAAAAAACTATAAATTAAGTGCATCCTGCCGCACTCCCATCAAGGCTGCCAACAAAAAGGAACAGAAACAGGCAACACAGAACAACTTCAAGCAGAGCCAATTCAGCATTATTGAATCGTACTAACGAACAACGATGTACAGCTTTTCATGTAGAAGTCAGCATCCCAACCCTCCCCCAAACTTCCTACTTTGGCCACTACTACTTAAAAATACTTTGCCTGTAGAATTTGTAGAGACGTAGTTTTATCTCTGAGGTGTCTGGTTTGCCATTGCTGCGCTTGTTGCAGAAGATTTCCTTAATACGTCCAATGCGGAAGGGCTCTGGAGCATCCAAGTTGGATCCCTTGATATAGTCGGAGGACTTTCTGTAGTATTCTGGATACAGATCTTCATCTACATCATCCTTCCTATGAGGACGCTTCACTGGGCTTGCAGCCTTCACTCTGAAACAGGACAAGAGTTAGATGGATAGTCTGTCCAGAAACATTAACATTAAGTGTTTCATGTTGACAACAGTATGTCTTAATTTAGTCACAATTTTGAGGTAAACAATTTTTAAACCAATCCATTGAACAAAGATTTGTTTACCCAAAGCTGAAAGCCTCAGGTGGGAGATACACACTATCCCCAACTTTGTACTGCTCCCCCTTCAGGCAGGCCAAAGAATAGAACATTTTAGAATCACTCTCCTCATCCTCCAGAGGATCAAACACTCGTGGTGTCTCCTTCTCTTTTTGTTCCTTATTCCTGGTACAGCTAGCACAAAACCTGCATAAAACAGTTAATAAACAGTCCTTATTCAATTATATAAAACAATCTTAATCCTCACTTATAAGCACGTTTCAATTCTAGACACATGATAATGCAAAGATCAACCCACTTGTACTTGCAATCTTCTTCCGGTATGACCTTTGGTGGGGTTTCAAACCGAGCAAAATCACCCTCGTACCACAGCTGATAAAAGAAACTCTTCCCATCGTCCTCAATGACCTTAATATCATCATCCAGGCCACCCTAAGATAATGCAGATATAGTTGATGGTTTTACAAGACTTCATAAACCATATAGAAGAAAATTTTTTTGTATATTTAGCCATAAAAACGACAAAATAAATGGAACCGCACCTCCATGAACCAGTTCTCCGAAGGAGCCTTATAGAGGACGTTGACTTTACCCTGAACAAAGCTTAGCTGTATGTCTTCACACTCATCCACCAGGAAGAGCTCCAGAGGATCGGATGACTCGCCCAGAACTGTGTCTGTCCCACGGAAGAACCAGTGAGCATGAAACCATTTCTCATCATCCTCCCACAAACCTGTAATCCTGAAAATGCAATCACAGGGGGATAAACCAAATGATCACATTTTGAAAATTAGACTTATGGCTTAAATACTCAAAAAAGGTAAGCTTAAAATCCTTTAATGGCAACATTGTTGATAACGTATTAAAATTCAGTTAATTAAAAATAAGTTCAGTTACCTGGCAAGGTAGAGTGGATGAGAGGGGTCATCTGGGCTCACAGACACACAGTCTCCAACTTCCAGCACCTCATTCTCTACACGCACTTTCATGTAGTAATCTCGGTTTCCTTCAGTCTGAAAGAAAGAAAACTCCCCTTTAAAATAACGCAGCATTTAATCCTGCCCTTTGTGAACCACAGCACTTATGTTTTTAAACTGCACATGTACCTTAATGGGTTCTCCCACCCACGTGATCTTATTCTTTGTTTGCTTTTTCTTGGCTTGAGACACCTTCTTTGTGTCTTTAAGAAGCGGCAAAACGTCTTCCTCATCCACATTCTCATCATCCTCCGCTTCTTTCACAGCCATGTTGGGACACCTGGGTAAAATCCATTTAGAGACAATTAAACTGGTTTACTGGCCAAATGCAGCCCATGAACAAAAGGTAAATAAAAAGCCTCACAATAAATGCTTCAAATCAAATGGCTCTTCCTGCACTAATCTCTTTCAACATCAGTAAACAAGCATGCTGACATCTGAGCATACCTCCTCTTCTGACAGGCCTGCTTACTGCGTCCACTGCCTCCAAATTTGATCATGTCTTTACAGGCAGAACACTTGCCACAATCTGGAGCTTGGCAAACCTGCGGATACACACCAGCATTATAAGTAGGACAATTTCAGCATAACGGGGTCAGAGTGTTTAACATAGGGTCTTAATGTATAGGTCCTGACTGCAGTATAAGTATAGGTAACGTTAAACACAAAAGTATTATCCAGTACTCATTGAAACTTGTTCTAACTGAGCAACATTCTGATGGCAAGATGAAAGCTCACCTCACACACTCCACAGCGGTGTCTTTTGGAAGCACCTGCCTCTTTATTATTCTGATCAATCTGGTCTGAGAAAAAGGTGTCAAAGATCTGGTACACCAGCTTAGTAGTGGTAGCTTTGGTTGGGCCCTTGACATCCTTTTCTATCTTTGTAGGATGACGAATGGCCTGTCTTCTGGCTGCTCTCCTATAAACAGAGGAGGGAAGAAAAAAAAAAAAAAAAAAAAAACCCTATGTGAAACAAAAACATGACTGAGTGACAAGATGAAAAGACTACTGCCAGCCAAGCTGAGATGAAACCATGCAGCTGATTATGGAAAAAGTAAATGAATGCAGAGCTCTTCAGGGCAGGGTGACGTAGGCTGGGTTTTCCAAAAGCCTGTGTGGCTGGACGATTCTGAAGCCAAGATGTGTAATAGTGAGAGCAGACAGATGCAGGCAACAGTCCTTTCCAAATGTTTAAGACTGCCAGGGTAAGCTTTTAAAGAGGCACCATTTAGAACAAAACATCACTACAGGAGTTACAACTACTTTAACACAATCCAATGATTTAGAAAGACTCCATTCACAATCCCTGACTACAGAAGAGACCAACACTTTTTAACTGAAATATTACTTCACTGCCAATTTTTGGAATAGGACAGGGAAAACAATTATAGTAAATCTCTAACAATTCAAAGCTACATCACCCATCCCTTACAGCAACTGATGAAGTCCAGCACCAACACTGCCCACTGCAATTAGGCTTTGATCAACACAATGAAAACCACAAGCACGCCAGAGACGCAAATCGAAAGTTACCTACCAGTACAACAGCATGCTGCATTAGGGAATGCCAGAGGAGCATTAGACATGAACAGAGCAAAAGCAGCGCCACTTGCACAACTGATTTTACAGTAATCCAAACATAACTCCTGAAGTACAACCCCCTAAAATTAAATCGACATTAATAACCAGACATTGAGAATAGTTCAATGTGCACAAAGTCTTTTGTATCTCAAAATTCTCAAACTACTTGGCAGGGGGGCCACCAGCACAATAGAATGTGTCTTAGATATCATGCCTGCTAGCCAAGTGGCACTGCATGCCCAGCCTAGAACAATTAGCAGTTTATTATAAATTACCTTGGAAAGTAAGATTTTAACTTTGGAATTCAGTTAATTAGCTTTAATTTGTCTAAACTCCGCCAAAAGGCAGGTCGACTGGATTGCATCTGGATGTAAATGCCAACGCGAAACAGTAAATGTAGCCTGTTTTTTGTAATGCTCACATAAAGGGGGGCCTTAAAAGTTTTTTGCTGACTAAATATGTTGTGCTTACAAATGGGCCAAAATAACAATTGCCAGAAGACTTTCAAGTTTGACCTTAGAGAGACAAAGTCTACCGTCTATTCGTGCCACTGTAGTTAAGTGAAACCTTCCAGCTGCACAAGAGCCAGAAGCAGACAGTTCATGGCATCTGGTGGCAGGTCGCTCACGCCGATAATTATAGCCAATCCACAGTGAAACATCTGACCCCGTTCCATTCGAGCACCCAAGGCTACCATACCTACCTCTTGCCCAGGGTGACTCCAGCCAATTTGATCAGGTCTCTCATGCATGGGGTAACAATGATTGGCTGCTCATCCGAATCTCCAGCCTCATCATAGCTCTCCACCTGCTCCACCACAAACTGGGCATGGCGCAGCAGCGTGTCCTCAGTAAATCGATTGAAGTTCAGACCAGCAGGTGGCACTGTGGTCTGAGAGGAGGCAAGGGCAAGCAATTAAGACAGATTAAATCAAGATCAACTCGTGGGTCAGCATCCAAACCAGTTCAGCAGATTCCTAAAGGCCTGAAACATCCCTATGTCCCTCTTTTGAACACTCATCACTGAAACTAAAATACAAAACCCCAAGTCAGCTAATAAATTGTGTTCACTCATTTTTACTGAGTATTAAACAAGAGTAATCATGGTAGCACTGACTGCTAGATTTAGTAGGTGTGCAAGCTGGAAAAATTTATTCACACCATCATATTCCCTGTAACAAAATCAGGCTTTAACTATACAGGGTACTTGCCTCTATTTTGTTAAGCAAATCCTCATATGTAGCATCAGGATTCTTCTGAAGAAACTCTACCACAATCTTACTCATGTAGATTTTTTCTTGCATCAGTGCAAAGATGGGCGAGTATTCCTCACTCGGTTCCATAAGGATGTAGTCAGCAAAAGCTGTGGAGAGCATGAGTCAGACACAGCGAACGCCAAATGCAAAACAGACATCGTCATCATGAAAGTCAAGTCAAGATTAAGAAAGCTACCTGTGGTGAAGCCAATCAGCGCTTTCTCCCCACCATCAAAACCAGTGATCCACCAGGCATTGATTGGTCCCAGCTTTTTGGCAGGGACACCACCTAGAAGGCACAAAAAGTCCCTTTTTAAAGAGGGTTTTTATTATTATCTGTTCAGATGGTCCAGCAACAAACAGCATTTTTCATTGCTGGAAGCTCTTAACATACCATCCATGCAAGGGTTGTCATCATAAATGGGCTTAACAGCACAGCTGAAGTACAATTCTACATTCTTTTCAATGAGTCCAGAGTCAAAAGGACACAGATGGCCACGCTTGTCATACACACTGAAACATAACAAAATGGGAGTGGATAAATGTTAATGCAGTCAAAAAATAAAATGTGAGGCTTAAGCAAGGAAGTTTCTTTTCACCTGAAGTTTGTAATCTTGTGCTGAGGCAGATCTTCATAGCTTTCAAACCCATCTTCGTTTGAGTCAAACAAGGAAAGGCGCTCATCGGTCAACATCTCCGGTTCATCAAGCTACCAGCAAAAAAGCAAAGGAGAAACAAAAAAAGTTAAATGTCAGTGATATAGGCCAGAGATAAATGAGAACTTAAATTTAAGCTAAATTTCAAGCAATCACAACAGAAGAGTGAACATGAGAAAAGACGCTGTAGCAAGTTAACACCAATGACCATAAAAGCAGCTAAAACCCTAATTTGTACGTCAGCACAAATGAATCATTTCCGTATTACCGCATCATCAGGATCTCCCTGGAAAAATTTCAGGTCAGAGTCATCCAGATACTGTCTGCAGTCAGGACACTTCGGAGGTGGCGTCTGAAATTTAAAAGGACTATTAAGGCAAGAAACAATGAAAACTGCCATTCCAGCCATGCGGAAAGAAATAAGGTTGTGTTGGACAAAGAAGTTGAGATCATCACCTTGGGCGTGTTTACAGGCTTTGTCTGCTCAGTATTTGAGTTTTCAGTGGTCGGTCTGATAAATGAGGGACAGCAGGAGACACACAAGGAAGCATGGTGTGAGAGAAAAGGGTGTGAGAGAAAAGGGTGTCATAGATCAAAGACTAACAGTACAGACTCCGTACCAAACGTCATTAACACTGTCAAACAGATACAACTTACTGCTCATCTGATTCAGTCTTAAGCCGTTTTTCTTCACGAACCTTGGGAATAAAATAAACTATAAGCTTTTATATTTCAGATTTAAGATATGTCAACACAGGCCAAGTGCATAAGATCTTACCTCCTCCACATCAGCCTCCTCAGTTTTATTCTCTGTGGTATCTCCATTTGTGGACTCTCCATTCACCTCATCAGACTTGCGTTTGGGCCTGTAGGATAAAGGATCTTTGATTACTTTGCGCAAAGCCATCGAAGATTTCAATAAGAGTAAGCAGAACTGAGGAAACAGCAGCTGTCTATTTTTCCATTAGCCGTTAAACATTGTGGAAGGTGAGAATGTGTCCTTACACTCTTGAAAACATTGACAGGATAGTGGGTTGTTTTCCAGAGTTGCGTGTGACCCTGGAACTGGCAGGAGATTCTGTGAGGTTGATAAGAATAAGGATATCACTTTACATTCAATTTGAGCAAAACAGGTTAAACCATAAGACAAGATCTTGAGAGCCAAAACTAAAGTGCATCAGAAGTCCATTGCTCACTTTTGGGCTCGGAGTCTGCTTTGCTGCGTCGGCCACTCCTGCTCTTTTGGGCACTGGGTGATTTGACTGTGTCCCCTTCCTCCTGAGTTTCCATGGCTCCTTCCTTTTCTTCACTCTCTGTATGAGATCCATTTTCAGAGACGCCATTTGAATGCCCGTTCTGATCCACACTGTTGCTCTGACCATCTTTCTCCAAACCCAGAGCTTTCTTCAGCACAGCCTTCACCTCTGACGTGTACACCTCCTTCAGTGAACAGGAGAGGTGAGAAACAGCTGCCAATGAACAACCACAGATCAAGAGCCAATTTCAGAAAGCACAGAAACTCACAGAAGAAAGCTCGGAGTTCTTTAACTTGGCCTCGAGTCTTCTGAGCTGGTCCTGAGTATCATCCCGCAGAAAGTCCTGCAGTAACCTGAGCTTCTCCTTCACACATTCCTAGAACAGGGGGGAAACATGGAATATGAACACACATGTAACAGCTCTTTGCCAGCAACAGGAAACCCACTGTTTCCCTAAGCTCAAAGTCCGTTAAGATACCTGACCTTAACAAAATGTTCTGAGCCGTACCCACCTCCTCTGACAAACTCTCGTCTCCTTTTTCCAGCACCTGCAGTCTGGGGGTGCAAACAGCAGCATATCAGAACCCATGTTGCTAACAACCACAACCTTCACGAACTTGAAACGAGCGTCAAAGTCATCACATGTAACTATGTACCAAGATGTTGGTAAAAGGGGCATTTCTTTTTCACCCAAGCGTCATTTCCATCAGGACGTTTCAGACATAGGCATTTTGTAAGAATGAGCATTTAACGTTACGTTTTTAGCAAGCCGAAAGAGATCAGACGCTAAAATGTGAGAGCCAGCTGGAAAAACGCGGGTGTTTCAGTCACATACTTTAATGATAACCCCTGAATGAGTTGACAGGGCTGGAAGAGTAGCAGCCATTATTTTGGCGCCAAATTCAGGCTGCTTGATGACAGGGGGACCAAAACAACCGAGCTAGCCTGCTAACGGACTAGCTTAGCCTCTCCGGCAGCAATTAGGAGGCTTGAGAGCCACGTTGCTGACTACGCTGAGGGAGCAGTTATGCGTATTCTGACAAGCTTTTGATTCACAGAAATCTGATACGAGCCCCTTATCGAGACCAATCTCTCGCCATTATCTCTTGCGCTAGCTTAGCAACCGCCCCCCCTCCACAAACACGAAGACCAGGTGAGGTTTACCCTACCGCTCCTTCACGTCCTCCGGCAGGGACAACGAGGTCCTGGTGGGCATTTCAAGTCAGAATAAGAGCTGATAAAACCACAAGTTTAAAAGAACACAAAAGGATAGCAGTTTAAAAGAGATAAAAGTGTTTAAAAACCAGAAGAGAGCCTGCAGTGGGAGCAGGAGGAAGCTGAGGGGGGTGAAGACTCTACAGCAGCTGAGAAGGCGCGCGGGCCGCATTTCGCGCGGAAAGGCGGGTAAAACACTCGGACCGTACCACCAGTTCATAGAACGGGGGGTTCAGCTGGGTAATAAGAAGAAGGAGTTTCGCGTTTGAATTCAAAGGCGCGCAAAATCTTAGTAAACGTACAGGACTCTCTTCTGAAAAAAATCTGAAGCCGAAATATAAAATGTACTAAAACCCATTGTTGTTATTTTTTTAACTGAAACATTCTCTCACAATAATGGAACTGACCAAAATTAGTGTTCTGCCACAGATCAATAGAGGAGCAGATGGTGAATTTCTATTGGTCCTCCGTGGGGTAGGAGGCGGAGCCAACAAAGGCGGGAGAAAGGCTGCAGACCACGCGGGTTCATTTAACCCAGGGGTGTCAAACTCCGGTCCTGGAGGTTCGTGGTCCAGCACGTTTTGGTGATTTCCCTGCTCAGAAACACCTGGTTCACCTCACCAGTTAATTGTCAGGTTTAGTGAATGTGTTTGAGTGGGAGAACCATCATACTGTGCTGGACACCGGCCCTGATTTGACACCCCTGATTTAACACGTCGAAGTAGCAATCATAATACCAACAACAAAAACAATAATAACAACAACAACAACAATGATGATGATGATGATTATTATTATTATTATATCTATTATCGTTATAACAATATTAATTGGCTACTAGGCATCTGACAATACTAAAAAAAAAAAAATATATATATATATATATATATATATATATATATGTGTGTGTGTGTGTGTATTCATCTACATACACAAACGTTAATATAATATTTTGTATAGCGTACAGTTTTGATATTACATTGTGTATTTTTATGGTTAGGCTGTTTCTACTTTCTTCTCTTGTTCTGTCCACTTTGCTGCTACAATGCTGTAAAATTCCCATCTGTGGGATTAATAAACGCTTATCTTATCTTATCTTATCTTTTCACTGACCATCACTCGTTAATGCTGTTGTCTTAATTTATGTATGTACTGATATTATTGGTAAAACTGTATTTTTTGCTTTTATTTATTTATTCATTTATTTTTTTTAGCCAAGTAGCATGCATGGGTTAATTCTTTTTCATCTCTGATTTTAGTCGAAGTTCAAGTCTCCAGTGTCATTGGTTTAATTGATTTTATGTAGCACTGCACTTTCCCTTTGAACAAATCCGTTCAAAGCATGCAACACATGGAACAACATTTTACGGTAACATAAAAAGTAAAGAAAGTGTTGGGTAATAAAAGTCACCCAATTCACAATTACATGTTTGTTACGTGCTGCTCCCTTAAGCCACTGAGTTTCCTCAAAAAATGGAAATTCTTTTGTTTAGGTGTAAAAAATTAAGCCTGTAATTTTTTCCCCACTCCAATCTGCTTGTGTGCGGAGGGCTAAGCATTCATTGAAAATGTTCATACCTTTCACCATTCTTAACTTTAGCATCACACGTCTTATTAAAAAAAAAGGGTTATACTTTGTCCAAAAAAGTTACATCATTTCACACATAATTACTGCCCCTACTAACCATTGAAGAACCTTTTAAATAATGTATTATACATTGATACTTTGTGCAGTGTAGTTTTGTAAATTGTTAATTATTTCAGAAGGAACACATTTTGTTTGAATATTTTCATGTATAATTTTATATATAAAATAGTTATATTCAATACGTATATATACATATACAGTAACCCCCCACTTATACGCGGATCAGCAGTCACGATTTCAGTCTCACGCGGATTTTTTTCTGAGAACCAAACTAAAAAAATTTTGCGGAACCCCCACACATGCCGGAAAAGGCAGATATCCTATGGCAAGCCGTTTTAACATTTAATAGCCAGAGTGGATATGTACGTAATTAAGTTCTTCCCAGTCAAAATAAACATTACAGATATCCAAAATGACATTCTTCCTATCTGCAATGAACATTACAAATATCTCAAGCCTCATTCTTCCAATAAAAATGACATCACTTTCCCCATTCGTGTCTATTGGGTTTTCACTTGTAGATATCCAAAACGACATTCTTCCTATCTACAATGAACA
>JBBIGA010000138.1:3264686-3282524 GCA_037576975.1 Alestes dentex
AGTGATGAAGATGAGGAGCAGGAGTGTGTTAGTGGTGAAGATGAGGAGCAGGAGTGTGTTAGTGATGAAGATGAGGAACAGGAGTGTGTTAGTGATGAAGATGAGGAGCAGGAGTGTGTTAGTGGTGAAGATGTGGAGCGGGAATGTGTTAGTGATGAAGATGAGGAACAGGAGTGTGTTAGTGGTGAAGATGAGGAGCAGGAGTGTGTTAGTGATGAAGATGAGGAGCAGGAGTGTGTTAGTGGTGAAGATGAGGAACAGGACTGTGTTAGTGATGAAGATGAGGAGCAGGAGTGTGTTAGTGGTGAAGATGAGGAGCAGGAGTGTGTTAGTGATGAAGATGAGGAACAGGAGTGTGTTAGTGATGAAGATGAGGAGCAGGAGTGTGTTAGTGGTGAAGATGTGGAGCGGGAATGTGTTAGTGATGAAGATGAGGAACAGGAGTGTGTTAGTGGTGAAGATGAGGAGCAGGAGTGTGTTAGTGATGAAGATGAGGAGCAGGAGTGTGTTAGTGGTGAAGATGAGGAGCAGGGGTGTGTTAGTGGTGAAGATGAGGAGCAGGAGTGTGTTAGTGGTGAAGATGAGGAGCAGGAGTGTGTTAGCGATGAAGATGAGGAGTTGGAGTGATGATGAAGGAAGGTGTTGTATGTTGAGTACAACATGTCATAACTTCCTCCCTTCTTCGGACCAAACTTTATGCAAATGAGCTTAGCAGCAACCAAATCATCCATTGTGTCACTTTCACAGTCATACACTGAGATTCATCACTTGATCACTTGAGGGGGAAATATATAGTCATAGAAAATACACACACACACACACACACTCACAAGTACGTGTGTGTATATATGTATATATATATACTACCCATGACCTTCTCTCATCTCTCCACAGCTCATTTAATCAACGCTGCCCCTTGTCTTCCAGACCGAAGCATGTCTCTCCCCCGGCTCCTTGGCTGTCTGAGGTTCTGTGAAGTAACCGAAGGGAACTTAGAGAAGCCGAAAGAAAATGGAGGAAAATGCTTGAGAACAGTGACCTCATCTCTTATCACTCTCTCTTATCTAAATTTGCCAATGATTTAATCCCTGCTATGCCTTCTTTCTTTAGAACCAAGTTCGAAGAATCTGCATTTAACCCTCGTGAGCTCTTTGCCACCGTTTCATCCCTTATTAAATCTCCATCTCTCCCTGTATCTCCAGCTCTCTCACCAGAAGACCTCGCCAAATTCTTCAACAAGAAGATTGAAGATATTAGAAGATCCTTCCCTCCAGCCATCAAGCTGCCGGCCAGCCAGAGACCAGGCCATGCTGCCCAGTTTCATGGCTTCTCACCGCTCTCTCCTGAGAAAGTGTCACTACTCCTGGTGTCCAGCAAACCCACTATGTCTCCGCTTGACCCCCTACCACCGAGCAAACTCCAGATGATATCTTCAGATCTCATCCCGCACACTACCTACATAATCAATGATCCTTGATAACCAGTCATGTCCCATCTGCTTTCAAGTCTGCAGTGGTCACACCAATTTTGAAGAAACCCTCGCTGGATTCCTCAAATGTCAACAACTAAGACCACTATCTCTTCACTCCTTTCCAAAGTCTTGGAACGTGGCGTTTATAACCAACTCAACTTGTTTCTTTCTCAAAACAGGCTTCAGGACCCTCAACAGTACGGGTTCAAGACGGCACACTCTCCTGAAACTGCTCTACTTGCCGTCTCCAAAGAACTTCATGCAACTAGATCAGTTAGCCTGTCTTCTGCTCTGATCCTCCTTTACCTTTCTGCAGCCTTTGACACAATCATCAGATCTTCCTCGTGGCTCTGTCCAACCTTGAGATCTCGGGCACAGCCTGGCACTGGTTTGCTTCCTACCTTGATGACCGGAGGTACCAGGTAGCATGGCAAGGCACCCAGTCTGCTCCACGAAGATTATCCACTGGTGTTCCACAGGGCTCACATGGTTTTTCCTACCACATTTATGCTGATTACACACAACTTATCCTCCACTGAAAATCCTTCCTTCCCAGCGCCATCAGACTCTACAACTCCTCCCTCAGTCACACACACGCACAATAATCTGTGCAATAACCTGCAGCTCCTTTCTGTATATTTATTATCATTGTGTGGAAGACTATGTGCATTATTTTTGCTATGATGTGCAACAGTCTGTGCAATGTTCTTGCCAGGTGCTAAAACATTATTATGTGCAATATCACATGTTGTTGTCTAAATGGTGCTAAATCACTTAATTACTTGCAATATCTTATGTGCAATAGTCTTCATGTGCAATATTACTACTTGGTCAGTACTTTCATTACTTAATATTACTAAATAGTTCTTAATTACTACTGATCTTCTAATAGTGCAATAACTTATTCCAAATCACCATTTGTGTCAATACTTTTTCCACACAGTTGCAATACTTACTTATAGATAGATTTTATACAAAGCATCTCTGTACGCAGCATAGTCCATTCAAATGTAAATATTAAAGTTCAGCTATTTTATTTAATATTACTTTTTCATCAGTTTGCAAGTTTCTTTTAAACAGTCCAGAAATCTACCTGATCCACTTTGTATTGTGTATAGTTTTGACACAGTGAGCATGCTTTTGCTTTTCCTCCTCTGTTCAGGTCTACATCTGTGGCTTTTTGGTGGGTTGTGAAGAGATGACATGGCAAAGATCTAAAAAAGTCTATATGCAAAAACATGACAAGTTTACGAGTTCAAATCATTATAATCCTTTTCTCTTTTGTATACACACATTGCTCTGGACTTCCCTGCTTGTTTCAGTGAACCACGAGGGTGAAATGATTCATATAAAATTACACAGTAAACGCAGCTTCTAAGAGTTCATGCAAAGCAAGTTTAACCAGAACTGACGTAAAACCGAGCTTCACCATTGACTGGGCGCACATAAGGTACCCAGATGTGCTTTTGCACTGCAGTACAGACCCACTCCAGCAGGTGGCAGACACAGTTTGTGAAAATGCAACATGGCGTCTTAACTCTCTAACCACAAGATGGTACTGTCTGAGAGGAGTTCTGGGTGAGTCTCCTGCAGGCATATGTGTTGCACATGGGTGGGGCAGGAGGTTATGGGAGAGTTAAGAGAGATACACAAGATCTAGGTTTGCCAGTTCCAGCTGTAGGATTTTCCAGCTGCTCTCTTGTGGTTTGTTGGGCATGATGTCACTTCCTGCTGACAGCCATTGGCCCTGTTCCCAGCCGAGTGGTCTCCCAGGGCCCTGGTGCAGGTTCCCACCCAGGAATTCTGGATGTCTGACAGGAACCAGGCCAGACTGTCCTCCGAAGCTTACTCTCGCGTACTCCTCCAAGGTCCGGTCAGTCCCTCTGAGCCAAGAACCCCTCCCGAGGTCTGGTGTCCAGAGGTCGTCTCAGAAAGAAGAAAGCCTTTCCCATGGTGCCACTGCCTTTCCATTCCCTCCCATCACCCTCTTACCTCATCTCAACCCTCAACTGTTGCTCCAGAACACTCCCACACAACCTTGCAACTGGCAGAGCAATGCTGGACTGTCAATAGTCAGAGCCAATGGTTCCAGGCTGCATCATTAACAGATCTCTTCATGTCCTAGCGAGTCTCGCCTCAGCCGTGTTAGTGCATGTTTGGCTTTAATTTGCCTATTCTTTTCCCAGTTCAGCTATCTTTCAAATCGAGGGAAGTTTCCACCGTTGCATGTCAGCTTCTAGAAGACACTTTTATGAATCATTTATGGTGACTGCTCCCCTGTGAACTTGCTCTGAGACTATGAAAGAAGACCAAAGCTAAATAGTTAATATAAATATTTTAAATAGTTCTCTACACTCTATATAGTGCACTATAAATGTTATGCAATACATATGTTATGCAATACATAAGACTCCTGCCCCCAGTTACTGCACTATTTGTCCAGTACGGAACGGCACAAGTGACTGAATCCCACACGGCTGTTGTTACACATTGTTCTGTTGTTTGTGGGGCAATGTGACACCATGACTAAAGAACACATTTTTTTCTCACAGCTGTAAATACTAGTCATGCTGTTACTTTTGGAAAAAATAAGATCCTATCAAAGTTCAAATCTACATACACAGCTTTAAATGACTACTGTTGTGTAAAAGGCTGTGTAGCGGTGCAGGCAAATATGTTGTATTCAGCTTGGGCTTGAGGGAAAGATATTTTCCAACAGAAAGAAATTAGCTAGCTAACATGGAACGACAAAAAAGACCACATAACAAACTTTAGTGTAGTGTTTACATTCTGAAAGACGAAAATTTTTAACTCATGAATTGCCGTAATACTACTTTGTCAGTCATCTCTCCAGAAGGTGTGTATAAATTCAGAGCATACACAAAGGGAGCATAAATATGGGCTTCAGTTTTGGTCCAAAATATAAAGTGAGGGGAGTTTTCCCAGCCACTGTGAGGTAAATCAGTAGATGAGTGGAAGTTTAATAAGAGATAAGAGACAGTCACCTTCTCCATGATGTGGAAACATGATGACTATTAAGGTCATATTAATGAAAATAGAAGTATATTCTCCAGTGTTAGCTTAGCCACACTTCTGACTCACACGAGTTCGTGGCATTTTAAAACGGTTATGTTTTGTAGTAGCAAAGTGAGAAAATATCCAGGAGTAAGACCCTAATAAACTCCAGCCTGAACCTTCACTTACAGGTTATTTTATCTGGTTCACCTGCTAGCCTCTGACTAAAATACCCGGTAAGTATCCGGTGTACGCTACAGCTATGTGCTATTTTTTTGCAATTTTTTCAGTATTAACTTTTAAAATATATAGTTATGTTTGTGAGAAGCTGACCCAGCAAGAATCTTTCCTCAACTTCTGACAGCTTCCCTGGCCTTGGCCTGCAACTTTTCTGCTCAGTGTCATGTGTCCTTGACTAATACTGAAGACCACTGTCCACAGTCCACACACAGATCACAACAATCTGACTTGTAGTTTCTTCCTATATATGTCCATTTAGAAATGTTTATCACTCTCTTAGATTACTGTTTTGTGTTTACCTTCTAAATGTGTCAATACGCCTCAAGGAATTGCCCCACTTCAGGAACTAACATTTCGAGTCTACATAGTGCACTGTGTAGGGGAGCAGGGAGCCATCTGGGATTCAGCCAAAGTGTAACCAAAAGCTAACACATACAATCATTAAAACATACTAGACAAGATCAGGGCTTGCCGGAGAGATCATGTTACAAAATAAATGAAACGGCAATCATTTTGGTATTTAATTTATTTTATATAAAAGGAACGAACGAAACGTTTATGTACCAATATTAGTGTTGTACCGATTTAACACAGGTAGCTCGCTACTAGACACACAAAGGCTATTGCACACAAGACATTTCATACATATACACACTTTTAGACATACATACAATACATACATTACATACATACATTTCATATATGCATTAGAAAACAAAACATTGTTTTCCTCCACAGGGTTAGGTAACGTTTTACATTGAATGGAAGCGACAGGTATGCGTGTAGACTTGACGAGTCTTCATACTAAAATAAAAAAAGGAAAAAAAAAATGCTTTAGGGTGAATTTGGAGGAGCTGCCAAAGTGCTTTCCCTGATGATCAAGAGAAGAAAAGGTGGCAGCATATTTCGGGCCCCGAATCGATGTGTTGGTGTGTCTGGGAGAAGAAGTGGTGTGTGAGAATAATGATGAAGGATGAGGTCAGGCCTGAACAACAGGAAGTACCGTAGGAAGCGCTGGACGTCCTGTGGCCGCAGGAAGTGGGAAATTTTAGGCTTTCGGAGGGGGGAAAATAATTAACCTCTCACCTATGACATACGCTCTTATGAGCCCCCCTCCCTTTATGCTCTAGTGGTGCACGCCTTTAGGGGCCAAGGCACGGGACGAGAGGTGACCTGCTTGTTTTCTTTCAAATGTCAGAATTTCCTGCCTCATCAAAGCCCCGTCTGTCAGGCAGTGAGTGGTGCTGAATGCGGTTTTGATCATTTCTAGACTTCACAGTCACCATACCTCTCTTTCCTTGTCCTCTACAACTCAATACTCGACGAGACAAAGAACAGTGTTCGGTAATACTGTCATAAGGCGAAGCTTTCGCTCCAAACACTTCATGCTTACATTCAGTTTCAGGAGAACGTAAAAGAGAAAGGACGCGCCGCTGCAGCCACGCTACAGCATTGTCATGACAAGTCTAGCGGATTACTGCCAGCTCAGTGAAACATGCCATTTCACTTCAGGAAATATACTTTCTGATTGCGCCTTCCTCTTAGGAAAAACAGTACAACAAGCCAAGGCCAGGGAGCAAGAGACCGAGAGAGACGGACAAAAAAGGGTTAATTATGAAATGGTACATGAATACGCCATACATTAGTTTGTACACAGGTTAGAATACCATGCAATATAATAAAGCAGATAACTTTGCCTTTTTTAACGTGGTTAATCAAAGGGAATTTACCCTAACATAATGGAATACGTAGGAAGGTTTCGCACTCGTGGCTCAAGAGGAGTGCGCTGTGGAGTGTCATTTTTCACTCCCCCCAGTTGAATAACGACTGCTAGGTTACTCATCATTCATACAATACATACAATCACAGAAAGCTTAAAAGTGCATTACATTAAAAGTTTGTTTTAAGGCAAAAATCTCTCATTTTTGCTGCCTAAAACTCATTTTTGGTCACTGCCAGGAGGCTAAACTTGGCACTGACTTGACTGTCACAAAAATGTTGTCCTTAATGTGAAAAATACAGTAAAAAAAACATATTTACTGAAAACAAAGGGTGAAAAATAACGGTTTCAAAACAAGTGAAATTATGCAGTTATGGTCATTCAAAAAAACACCACCACTCCATACCACCTCCACAGTCACAGAAGTCCACAGGAACTGAGTTTGAATCACACAGGTCTGATTGTTTCGGGAGAAGTAAAAATTGACATCTCTAGCGTCAGCCTTGTCAGGTTTTGTGTCTCTCCTCCACCTTGGAGTGATTTCGAGGTGCATCTCAGTGTCCTCTTAATTCTACACATGCTCAGAGACCTTCGCCAGAAAGAGGTCCCATGCTCAAACACAAGTGGTGCAGTCCTGCATGATGGGTGTGGACTGGTGCTCATGTTTGTTGGTGCAGTGCTCCATAGAGCTGGAGCTTTTAAGAGGCACCATGCAGCGGTCGGCTGGTCGTCCGCAGTGGAAAAGCCCCCAGCAGCAGAGCACTCGCAGGAACTCTCTGCGCATCTCCTTGCTGCGTAGCGTGTAGATGACAGGGTTCAGTGCTGAGTTCAGCGTGGCAACACCGAAGAAGATATTGGCTTTTTTCAGGATGGGGCAGGAGGTTATATTGCAGGAGACGTCCAGCAGGAGGATGGTGAAGGCGGGCAACCAGCACAGTATGAAGACTCCCAGCACAATGGTGACGGTCTTGAGAAGAGCGTAGGCTGGTGAGTTAGTGGCCTCTTGGTGGCTGGAGCGTACAATCAAGTAGATGCGTACATAGAGGATGACGATGGAGAGCAAGATGATGCTGAAGATACTGACGACGAAGCAAATGTAGCGTCTGGAGTTGAGGGGCAGCACAGCGGAACAGTCACCCAAGTCGTTAATGCAGTTCCAGCCTATGATAGGCAGGCCTCCAAGGAGAATGGAGGTGACCCAGCATGCTCCAATCAGGAGGAACATGCGGCAGGTCTTGTTGGAGCCATAAACCTTGACTTTGGTGATGGCAATGTAGCGCTCTATGGCAATCGCTAGCAGGCTAAAGACTGAAGCAGCCAACGCGATGAAAGCAGTGCCCTCTCTTATGAACCACTGCACGGGAACTAGCTCAAAAGTCTTCTGACCTGAGAGGGAAATGTTGGCAATGTAGGCTGAGCCGGCCAGCAGGTCCGAGAAAGCCAGGTTCCCAATGAAAAAAAACATGGCAGTATGGAACTTCTTGTTTCGGAACACTGCAATGAGCACCAGAAGGTTCTCCAGAATGATGATGCTGCAGATAATGATGAAGAAGGTGTTCAGCAAGTTGGACTCTTCCCCTTTCTTCCTCTGCTCATCCAGGTTTTTGGAGGTCAGGTTCTTGGCACACATGTAGTGCACTCTAATGAGGGTATTGTTGTAGTACTGGGAGTACTTGTTCGTCATGGTGACTTTGGGGCACAGTTGCTGGTGTTCGGACCCCATGGCCGGAGTCATTCTGCCAGCCGTCTGTTCGAGATAACCTGGGCCAGCAGAGCAGGGAGTGGGGAGACCGTGCTGGGCCCAGAGTCACGTCTCAGTGGCCCAGGAAGTCCCTCTGGGTCGCCTGCACACAAACAAACAAGACAACAGTATGGTCAAGGACAGGGCAAGGAAACATTCAGAAAAAGGGCACAGCAACATTAAAGGTCTCTTTCTAGATCAGGGGTGCCCAAACCTGACCAGAAAGGGCCGCTGATTACAGAGGTGGAATCAGGTGTGCCTCCTGCTTGGTTGGAAGGAAAACCTGCACCCACAGCGGCCCTTTCTGGACAGGTCTGCACACCCCTGTTCTAGATGGTTTAGAAAATCATGCATGTTCATTCTTAAATTCAAACAATCCGCTTTCCGCTGTAAAAGTTCGATCAATATGATGCAAGAAGGTGTGTGGAGGATTTTCATTTAGGTTTCTGCAGGCCCGTGCCAATCACGCACATGTTGGGGTTCAGAAATAGCTCCAGTGGAGCTCTGGAATTTCCCCTTTGAGAAAAAGCTCACCATGCCAAAACTCTCTAAAAGCTGCTTAAACATACACACACACACACACACACACACAGTGGATATTACTTGGTACAATCAGATCTTTACACCCACACACCAGGTAGGATAGGAAAAATAGGTTTCCTGTGCACTGACTCAGAGAAGATGTGGGCTGTAGACTTGTGAAGGATGTGTGAAAAGTGAAAGAAATGACGAAATACTAAAAAGTTGAAACTACTATTTTGTGTGCCAATCCCTTCCATTTTAAAGAAATGGAGATGAGTAATGGCAACCATAGTCATTTAGATCAGTCTGCTGATAGATTACAAGCTCTCCCCTGGCCGAAAATCCCCATTCAGCTGGAAATGAGTACAGGCCCAAACAAAGCACAGGAAATGCTAGGAAAGAGGCTAATTCTGATTCTAAATCAGGCTTTCAGGCTGCCCTCCACCAGGCTTAATCTGTCAACATTCTTATTCTTTTCCTCATTGTTTGCTGAAGCACCCCACCGTGCCACTGTTCGCCTCTCACCTCTCCACAGGCTCACACTAGAGAAACACTCACAATGCTGCAAATCTGCCAGCAACAGATGCTGACAATTACCAGTCCCATGGTCAAGCAGGTTTACATGCCCCATCTATCTAGCCAACAAAACAATGCTGTCATCTGATTGTCCATAATCCGTCCGGTGTGTGTTATTCTGACGAACACTGGCAGTAATCAAAACCTCCTTATGGCCAGGCTTTAGATTTGGATGTTAATTTAAACAGACTGAATATTGCTCATTGAAATGATAACAATTTCTTGCAAGTTTACTACTCAATTGAAAAAAAACCCCACTGCTATTTAACTGTACTGGGTGAATGATCATCTGTTAACATCCATTTTACTCTATGACAAATATAATAAAAATCTGACCACATGACAGGAGTTTGCACTGCATATGCCCCTTTTTTTTTTTTATAGTAAATTAGAGTAAAATTACAGTAAAATCAGTTACAGTGAATCAGACTGAAAAGGAAACTACAAGTCACTAGTGGGATAGAGAGTGGGGCACTAAATGAAGTCATTCTTGAATCAGTGTTTTCGAGTCACGGTAGTAACTGCTGTAATGTCTGATCAGTGCAAAAGCAGATGGTGCTGAACATCTGGCTTTAAAAAATAAAACATTAAACGAGGGCATTTAAAATTAAAGGACAGTCTAGAACTTGACTCTGCATCACCACACGAGTTAACAGGATGTCAGACATGCACTGTTACAGATTCTCTCATCTTATGAAGAAAACCTGTTTTACTATTTCCACTGATAGTTGTTCACTTAACAGCCTTCCAGTGCTTAGCTACAATAAAAATCTGCAGTTTACGAAATAATATATAATACCTATATATAAATGTATGTACCCTAATACATATTTATAAGTTACACATACACACATTTTTGTGTAATCTATAGCACAAATTGTTATGAATTAATGTATGGTTTAAGTATGTGTGGTTTTATGTGCCAAAAACGGCAATAATTAATTTTTGTATTACCACTTTTCAGTCTCTCTTTATTGCTGCGAATGGCTGTCCTGTATTGTGCCTCATTCAAAAAGCAGCTCAGGCTGTAACACTCCTTATGCCTTTGTTGTGAAAGAGTGGGGCTAAACCTGTTTAGGCTGAATAGGTGGATATATGTAAATGACAGTTCAGCTTCGTTTTAATGTATGGACTGAGTAATGAGGAACAGAACAGGAACAGATGACTTTGTTTTCAGAAGTGAGAAGCAAATTTGTTTTCCATGATATGGGCCTTTTAGAAAATGTTCTTTAGGTAACCTCTATACTTGCTACCTGATGTTGTTTCATTTACCTTTAAGGTGCACAAGAAAATACAACCGGAATCTAACACTGTCCCATAGAACACCATTGTATCAAGATGTTAGTTCAGTCAGTGCAAGTACTGGCCAATCCCTGACAAAGCCTCTTCACTGAGAAGCATCGAGTGGCAGGCAGGGCCTGAGCTGCGGAGACGACTCCACCAAGCGGAATGGCATCTACAGACAAAGGCAGGAATCTGAGACATCTGCATGACGCACATGCATACACACACACACACACACACACACACACAGTCAGCACCTTACTCGGCGAGTCCATTGCTACCATATTTTGGTGCACACAATACAAAACCCGTCTGGGACTCCCGCACACGTACACACACTTAAATAAAGTAAACATGCCATGACACACGACACAGGCACGGACGCACAGACAAAAAGGTGCAGCTGTGCTCAGACGGTTCTGTCAAACATCTGCAGCTCACAGCCAGTAATAACCAGCAGCCATTTCCTCACGCAGGAACAAAGAACAATGGCCTCCTTCTCCATAGAGCACCGCTCTCTCTAAATACGGACGCTCCAGAGGTAAACTGATCCGAAATCAGCGCGGACGACACCCTTCGAATTATGGCCATTACAGCCGTCCCTTTGAAAGCACTAGGGGACTGTAGCAGGGGACTGAAGAAGGGTCTGAAGCTCGCCAGGGCTGATGCTCTGTAATCTTGCAGGCTTTTTTCGTGTGCAAGGCTTCCTCTCCAGCTCCCCTGCGACCTTTATTAAGGAGAAGTTTTGCTCTCAGATTCCATGAACTTTAACTCACTGTCTTGTGACCTTAGCGTGGAGACCTGTCTGTCTGTCAGGACGGGCGTTTGACAGCGTGTGAAACCTGATGGGCTGGTTCCACTGCAGGACTGTCTTCAATTTTGACCCTGACCTCAACACCAAGACACATATTAACACACACACACACACACACACACACTCCACTAGTACTATTCATTTCTCTCTAGCCACTGACACACACTGCCTCACGTAATCAGGGTTTAGAAACTCGCACTGTTCCTCAAAAGTAAAGAGAAACCTTGCCTGAGCTTCTTTCTAATGAGTTTTTAGTTAAACACGTTTGAACATCTGCAGGTTTTCTTAATGTAAAACACTGATGTGCTAATCCTTTGAGTATATTTAGCTCCAACATCCATTTTACTGTTCACCAAGTGTCTTCTTTGATATAAAGGTTTTTGTTGAAAGCTATACCAGCCCAAATTTGGTTTGAACTCTTTATGTGTTCAGTGGTGAGTGAAATCACCACACCAAACACGTGGGCTTCGGCTTGACACCCAAGACAGCACTGACAGTGGCACAAATACTTACTCACAGTACTGTCTACATAAAGCTGCTTGGCCATTAAGGAAGAATGCTATTTCAAAACTGCTGCATAATTCAGTCACTGAGATGTAAACCAAGCCATTGAGAGTGGTGTAAGATGCTTCATGGTAGAGAAACTTACTCATCATTTTTTAAACAGTGGTGGTGATTTAAAAGTAAAACAAAACAAACAAACAAAAAAACTAAACAGTGGCTGTGACATGTACAACACAAAAACAGCCATTTGCTATTCAAAAAAACTGGAACCTGCACGCCTTATAATCTATATGCATAGAATATATATACATAATACTGATGGTGGTAAAATATTGGTAAAAAGTTATTTCTTTTACTATTTTTTTGCCTTACAGTGCCTTGCATGTATCTCCCCACTAGGATTTATTTAGAAAATATGTTTTAGGCCAAAATCTAATCTCAAAGCAATAAAAAACAATGTGTTAGGCGTCAGTCAGCATATTCATACTCATTTCAGACAGCGGTTTCCTGTGATGTAGCTTCTACTCAGATGAAACACTTCGGATGTCTGGTTCCTGTCGCCACTGTTGAGGATAACTCTGACTTAGGACAATTCTCTAGAACGGAGCATTTCACACCAAACCACTCTGAATGACTTTGTTAACAAAATTATTTAACTATGCAGTTTGGTAGAATCTTCTCTGAAGCTGAAAATCAAAAAGAAAACAAGCTCATTTGCAGCAAAAACATCCTGAGAGTCACCCCGGCCTGAGGTCAAACATCTCAGACCAAAGGTAACCTGAGGGAAACTGCTGAGACTGAAGATTTACTTCTAGGGTCCTGTTTAGCTAGCCCTGAAACAAAGAACAAGAAAATTAAATGTGAAAATACTTGACAAAAATAAATGATAAATGATAAAAAAAAAAATACCTTGAGAGCTGATCAGGCAGCTGTACTGTTTAGTGAAAAACTGATTGCATATCTGTTGTGTTATCAGAAGAATCTGGTTTATTATAAAAACCCAAGACACCATATTTGTCAAACTAGAAAAAGCAGATGGAAACCACCAATGCATGTGCATTTGACTGCATCATATAAGAGATAACACTCCACGTGTATCAAGATTTCAGATATAAGTAAGTTACATCTGAGAGGGCGATGTGCTAGCCTGTGTGTGTTTGTGTGTGTTTGTGTGTGTGTATGTGGATGTGTGTGTGTGTGTGTGTGTGCACTAAAGCTAAAAAAGGTTAAAGGAAGTGCTTGCACTGACAGAACTAACATCCTGTGCAGTCTAAGCCTACCTATGAGAGTGAGGGGCGGACAGAGAGAACAGGAGCTGCTCTTAAGAGTCTTCCAGGTATGAGGCAGGAAACAGAGCTTTCACAGAAGTTAAAAAAAAGTGAATCTTTACAAACTCCTTTGACAGGTAAACCACACAAAATCATGTTACACTACTGAGCAAATGAATACTTTTGTCTAGCATGGAACTGCGGTCTGTTCCGCGCTTGCTACTGTTTTTTCTTGACAGGGAGCATAAAAAACAGAGACAAATTTGTGCACCAATCTGAAAGTGTCAGTGATGGTTCCACACAAAAGGTGGGGAAACAGGAGCGATAGAAAAACCAAACACCGACAGCCCAAAAATGAGCTGAGTAAATAATGAACACATGCATTATTCAGTAATATTACCAGCAGCTACAGCTATATTCAATATAACGTGCATATGTTTAGCCCACATTGTTCCATTATTCTTTGTATAATAATTTCAAAAGTGAAAACAACCTGGTGTACTATTTTTGCCACCTACTCTCTTTCCAAAAATAGGACGAGCGGGTTGAGCGAAGGCATCAAAGAACCATTTTAGTTGCCCAAAAACACCGCTTTGTGAAAGACATACAAGCGCCAGTTCGGGTGTTCTAATTTAAAAAAAAGGCCGAGTTAACATTTCTCATTTTCGGAAAATGGTTCTTTTAAGAACCATCCAATGCCGGCTACCTCATGGAAATGGTTCTTTATGCAAAAACACTTAATTTTTCTTTTAGAAATATATATTCCAATATATCCTCCAGAGGGTATCTGTAACTTTAAACCAATCATGAACAGCAATAAGATCCAGTTTCTGTGGATGATTGGACTCCTTGAGACAATATAACTCATCAGCAGCAGCTAGTGCATGGGACCTGTGTTCATGTTACCTGTTGACGTGACTGAGGCTGCGCTCAGACCGAAAGCTCTGAAACCTGAACTAAAAGCCTCTCTGCAGTCAGTACTTGGCCTCACGGCACACTGACAGTTCCACAAAGGCCCCAGGTGCTTGTTTGTGCCTCCCAGCAACACCTGATAAGTCCCAATTAGGGGCCTTCAAGACGCTCCAGTAACCCGGCCGCCCCCCCCGCTGCCTGGCTATGGTTTGACCCCACTCTCCACTCTCTCCTGCGAAACCCACAGCAACAATGGTAGCTTGGTTACGCCAAACAGCTCCCGTCTCTCAATCACAGCTTGACCATGTTAGTGTGAAGAAGACACATTAATAAAACAGGGTGCTACACAGGATACACTGTGCACTGAATTTATGCGGTTCACATCTTCCCACCTTGATTTAACACAAAGTCATACGCACGAGATCGAACTTCCCCAGTCAAATCACATGCTTGGTTGATTTTCTTAGAGAAAGTGAGCCGCCACATCCTCTGCAGAGAATAATGGAACAGGCTCTTTGGGTGCCTAAACTTTTGCACACATCTGTATTCGTATTCATTCTTGTTAAACACTGGAATGTTGCTGAGTGAACAACTATAAATGAAAATATGTCAAATGAAACCAGTTTCCTTCATGAGATGAAAGAATCTGTGACAGTGCATGTCTGACATCCTTTTAACAGGTTGTGTGGTGATGAGTCAAATTCTAGACTGTCTTTTAACTTTAAAAGCACTAATTAACTTTTTCATCACTTACCAACTCGCTAAACATCTAACAGTTGTCTGGTGATCCACATTATAATCATAATTACAATTATACTAGTCATGAATAAAAATGATCACATTTTCTTGTTAATAAAACCTACTGTATATGCATTTGTTACTTGCAAAGCATATTGAGCGTAGTTTTAGCAAGTATTTTAGTGAGTAACATGCCAGTGTGGAAAATGGCAGTGTATGCAAAACTTTTGACTGGTAGTGTATATTATGTATGTAGCTGTTTGGATCAGGTACATTCAGTGCAGCGTGTTTTCTGACTACTAGGGTTTTCTCTGCTTTTATGTTTGTGGTTTTATTAGTGTAGCTTTCCTGTGCTCATGTACACTGAGACCGGTAATGCGTACTTGCTGATGAGTATCAGCATCATGGCTTTTACTCTGCAATTAATTATGACTGTGTGAACTAAAGCAGCCGATTAAGGACTTTCTCTCTCTCTTTCTCATCTACCCACTCACACTCAGTTAGACTCTTTATTACGCACCATCACTAGGTCGTTTTCAGACTAAGCCTCAACTCTGCTGGGCTTTCAGAGCTGCGTGCTCGTGCCTGCGCATGCTTTTGCGTGTGCATGTACTGCAGCCAGCCGTTCCTTCTCG
Source organism: Alestes dentex (assembly GCA_037576975.1). Lineage (NCBI taxonomy): Eukaryota > Metazoa > Chordata > Actinopteri > Characiformes > Alestidae > Alestes > Alestes dentex. The sequence goes on from JBBIGA010000138.1 coordinate 3,280,127, forward strand.
CCAGCCACTTGTCTTCTGCGCGGCTGCGTCAGGTTCCTCACTAATGGTTTAGCTAATGCACGCTGTCACAGTTGTACGTGCCGGCGAGCAGCTCTTCGGCTTCCCCCAACCCCATCATCATCATCATCACCATCCTCTTCATCACTTTCACATCCTTCCCTGCAATGTACAAAACTTCTACAAAGCACTCAGTGGCTTTGTGGTGTCACGTCTGCATCAAGATTGGAGAGAAAAAGCACAATCAGCTGCACAGTCCGACTAACATCGTCTTTCACGTCTGCAAACAACAAGCCAGCATCTGTGAACCAAACGGTAACCCCTTTGGTTCTGACACTTTTCAACTGGAGCATGGCACAGATTACATGAGTGAAACACCAGGCAGCTCGGTGGATTTTAACCACTCAACCTCAGAGCGGCCATAAATGCAGCCTCTCACGCTCTGGTCTACTGCACGCTGTCAAAAGCAGTGATACTGACCGGACAGGCTGGAGCTACGTAACGCAAGCGATACGGGAGCAGAGTGAATGGAGGGGGCAGAGACACAGAGGGAGAGAGAGAGAGAGGGAGGGAGGGAGAGGGGAGGGAAAATTCCATGTGAAGGCCAAGGCCACAGAGCGAGGTCATGAGTCAATGCTGGTCACCTCAGTGGAGCTGAGAGAGCATGAGGGTCTATCAGCCCCCCCCCCCTCCCTCTCTCTCTCTCTCTCTCTTTCTCCCCCTCTCTTACTTCCCCTTTCCTCTTTCACACTCTCTTTCTCAGGACTGCACCCTATCAGCCTGCTGTCAGTCATTCAGACATCAAATTACAAAACAAGCATGCAGGAGCATGCTTCATAACACAGCGCTGCAATCTGCAATATAACCCAAATATACTTATGAAACACACATACGCACACAGATGCACACGCACACACACATGCGCAAACATATGTATATATATATACACATAAATGTACGACATCTGTCCTGAAAGAACAAGGACTTAACTAAAGTAAAACAGCCTTTGCTTTTTCACAAAGCCGAACTTTACTTGCTTCCTTAGAACTATAATGCAGTACATAAACGCTATTTATGTTTCAAAGCATATCATTTACTTCCCCTTCCATAGGCTCCATATGTGTCAATTTAGCTGCAAAAACCACAGTTATGAATTTACTGGAACTAACACACTTACATATATGTGCCAGTTCAGCTTCCAGCAATTTAGCCCCATCCATCCATGAATAAGGCTGCAGAAAAAAATAGCAAGAAGGACTGCTTTTTTGAATGAGTTACAAAAAATTAGTTACAAAATCAGAAAAGAGGCCATTTACATTTATCAGTCTTAAAGGCACAGTAACACAAGTCGGTTGGGTAAAGAAATGAATCATAAGTGGACCAAAGGGGAAAGAAATGTTGAATAGGGGGCCTTTAAGACATCCAGACTGCTTGGTTTTTACTTTTAAACAATTCTGTTTTGTTTTTTTACATACGATACTTTAATTTAACAGACTGTTACACACATATATGAATTTCCTATTTGATATTACCTATGTATGTCACTGTAGGTATATATAGATTACATTTATATATTTATGGACAATATAAAGTTGTTTAGAATGATGTTCAGATTTCAAGTACTTTTTGAGTGAATTGATTATTATCCAGTTTTCAGTAAAATGTACTGGAAAAGCATGTCATTATTATATTATATCATACATAATTTGTAATCCAGAAAATGTTAATAACTGACAAAGGGGCTGAATTCTTCTGTGAGGCACTTTATTATATTACAGTATGAAAAGAACTACATTTTTACTGGGGCACATACAGTGTTCGTTAATGTGTCGTTTTCAGTAAACTCTAGGCATGCATGAATAATGTTTTTACTTTTGTTTGCTATTTCGTCCACGGGCAACCAGTGGCCAAGTAAGGTCGCAATTAAAACTGAGATGTGAAAAAAGTTGGAACACCTCGTATGTTTCAGCAGATCAAAGGGTGCTCAGGCGAACGGGTGTTATAATTATATTTAACCGACAGCAGTGACACTGAGGCTGCCCAGTGTGAACTGTGCAAACAAAGCACGCCTACGGCTGAACATGTTAACACCAAATCGCCCACAAAACAAGGCTCTCGCTGCACAATCTGTCTCGCAATGCACTCTGTTTTCCTAGCCTTCATGGCACATGTGACCGCATTTAGCGCAACAACAACAGCTCCTGCGTGCTGCACCTCTTCTGTTCATTCATTATCCATGTGGGCAGGCTGGAGCATGCCCTGCAGATATACACACACACACACACACTCACACACACACACACACACACACCTTACACACACACACACACCTTACACACACACACACACACACCCCCACACACACACCCCCCACACACACACCCCACACACACACACACAC
>JBBIGA010000138.1:3284662-3301091 GCA_037576975.1 Alestes dentex
CACACACACACACACACACACACACACACACACCCGCACACACACACACACACACACACACACACACACGCGCGCGCGCGCGCACATACAAACATCAGTCTGGCACCATGCTGTTCTCCCCAGCAACCTGCTGGTACTGCTACTGAGCCTGTATCCTGTATCGGAGCCTCGGGCCTACTCTCCCTCATTTATGCAGGCTGGATCATGCCCTTCAGATGCATACACACACACACACACACACACAACCCTAACCACTATAGCTACACATCGTGTCGTTATAGCAGACAGCAGCAGCAGGGCAAACAGAAGCAGAACTGCGTGGAGACCTCTGGCCCGCAGCAGCCGAGAGGCTTCGCCCATTTATATCAGGCTCTGAAAGTGGACCTCAGATACAGCTCCAGCGCTGTGGTTCACAATCAGAGCTGCTTCACAATCCAAGGTTCGATAGAGATACGTAGGTGTGGGTGTGTAGACAGAGACAAGAGTATGAAAGAGAGAATACGGCTGTATCGCAAAAATACATCATATGATGCTGTTTTGATTTCCTGGCATCTGGCAGGCTGAGAGTATTGAGACTGCAGCAAGTCCAGTGGAAATGGCGTAATTATTAGTGAAATGAAAAGTTTCGCCGAAACCGAAAATCAGGACACAAAAGGGGACGAAAACTGAAACTGAAAAAAAGAAAATAAATACACCTGAAGGGATATTTGAGCAGTGGGGGGAGATGTAGCAGGGAGGTGTTCTAATATAAAGTAAAGTAAAATGGCCAAGGGTGCCTCAGTGATCACATTAGCAGTCCAAGGATTCAAACTCACAACCTTCTGAGCACAGGGCCAAAGCCCTAAGCACTAGGCCACCCAGCCGCCCCATTTTGGATAAAAATATCCAATCTCATCTCAGTATCATTTTTACTTACTTTGGAATTCAAATAAGGCATGTATGATTTCACCAAAAATGATTATTATTACAGTTTATATTATTACATACAAAATTATTATAGTATTTGCCATGAAATCCAACATCCAACTCGACAGCAGAGAATGGCTGTTCAGTCATTTCCATTTTTCCCGGTGTTTGTGGATTTTTTAATAATTCCACAAACTGAATTTTGTTGTCGTGCTGACGGGGACTTTCCTCTCTGCTTCTGTTGTTTTGCTCTACTCTGCAAATCATGTTTTCTAGTGAAATCAAACCAGAAGTGTGGCAGTCTTTGTGAGTACATCCCCTTAATACTTGCCATAAACATTGACTGCAGATTGCTTATGTACTATTCCGTCCAGACATTGTGAAACAGGTCCACATGGCTCATATTTTCACTGTTTATCTGATGCTATCTTTTCTAAAATTTCAGTGTTTTAATTCTTTGGACTAAATTTCGTCTGTTTCTACCATTTTGACTGTTTCTGGTGGCTGAATTGTTATTACACTTTCTTTTTAGTGAAACAGAGTTATTTATGAACTTACATGATAACATATCATTTAGAACTTCGAGCTTAAAATGATGAAGATTTAAAAAAATGTGGATTACACTTTTTACCTGCACAAAGCTGACCTATTTGCTTTTGAACTGCATTTTCGTTCCATGTTTGCAGCTCTGGCTCTCCACATCCTTTTGTTTCGATGTCAAGAAACGACAAGATGACGGTTTTTCTTCCTGCCAAGCAACTGTCACAATTTATTTGCATCTAATTCAAATCATGCTAAAATGTCTTTTCAAACACATTTTTGGATATTTTGGATTTGGATGCTCATAAACCGCACTTCAGATTTCTCCCCTTGTTTTAATTTAGCTACATGTGTGAGTTCACATTCACATTTCCTGGAGCTTGGCTGACAGAGAAAGTAGAAAACAGCACAAAAATACTGCAGATCTCTCTTCCTCTTTTTACTTATCTCCAGACCATGGCTGAGTGCTGCCAGACAGGCTGATAACATGCGGACGCTGGAGAACTGAGCTCACACAGACCTACGAACACACACCAACACACAAACACACCCACGTACAAGCAAGAGGCAGACGCCAAACTCCACACATGAAAACACCAATGCATCTGATTCCACTCACCTAGTCTGTAGATAGTAGACTTTTTGAACCGTGATTACTTCCTCTTGCCACACACACAATACCGATGTGCAGCAGCACAAGCAGCGCCCAGAAGCATTCACAATGGCTCGAAAATGGATAAACCACATACGGTTTCTGCTGTGTGTTGTGCGAGTGTGTATGTGTATATATATATGTGCACTTAAACCGGCTAGGACTGCAGTGAGCAACACCAGCCATTCACTTGTGCTTGCACTTGTGCTTCGAGAATGCCAGTCATTTCAGATAAGGGCTGGACTTGCACTGCACACAGAGGCCTGATTCATGGACAGTACATCTGTCCTCAACGTATTTCCCAAAGCAACCAGTCTACACATCTTAAAGAGAATCACATTTACAGCCTTGTACCCCTTTATCCCAAATGTAGTAGAACAGCTAAGACATACTGTATCTGATGTCTGAGTTTCCATTGTCCAATTTTTCCATTGTCACCTACATTTTCAAAGCAATTAGAATGAAGGTCATGAACGCGGTCAGATCTATGTGAACATGTAGCAGGAGAAAAAGAACAACTGAAGCCAAAAGTTCAATCAGATGGAAGGCCTAGAAGCATTTTCTTAAAACAAAGAAAATATCAGTCCCATTAAACATAGTCAGTGTTCAAAACAACATCTCTGTTTTTTTAAATCACCTGAAAACACAACATTTATTTAATGATGAATGAACCAGTAGAAATGCAACATAAAGAATTAGAATTAAAAAAAAAAACTCACATTAGAATTAAAGAGAAATGTTGCCTTCGTCTATAAAGAGAGCATTTTGGAGATACTTTTTTTTGGACATGGAAGCACAGCGTTACCTTTGAGCAGCTGAAGAGGAAACGTCCTAGTGCTGATTCTGCAGCACAGTTCTAACTGTATGTAATTTGTCAGAATGAGCTGATGTTGTTCTTCTAGAAATCACTAAAGCTCATCATGTTACATTAGAAACACCGTTTTCTTCTCTTCATTATAAGTATTCAGCAGCCATTTCAAAAAGCCTTTTTTTTTAATCATTGTGACTTTTCCTGTCACAATGATAAATGCATTAGTTAGCTACTAATTACACTGGTTAATTACCACAAAATACAACTTGTTTTGTAAGCATTTTACATGAAACAATAGCAGACCAGCTTGCTCAGGCAACCTGTTTGCACACAGCTCACACTGGGAAAAAAAATACCATCAGACTAGTACGTTAAAATTGGTGATTGGTTTTATCCCCAGAATTCTGAGCTACTAAAAGGTTTTCCCTGAAAGGTAACAAGTGGTTAAACAGAGTTATTCCACATTTATTTTGCATTATTGTCTTTACAGGCTGCAGCTGGTTGATTTGTCATAATATGTCAGTCATGACTTTGTTCACATAAACAATGAAAATATTTCTTTGCAGACCTACACTGAAGTGCTAAAGGAGGTAACAAGTAATGGAAACATTTGAGCCAAATAGCATTTATCGAGCTTTCGTGCAATCTCAAATAGACTTTCTCTTGTGTGTCAGAACCCACAAGCATCTATCTGAGATTTTTTAAAAACATGCTGCAGTCAGAGGCAAGTTTGTGATCACTCAGGCATAAAATGTGCGCATTATTAGTTGGTTGACCTCTGTTACTTGTTAGCCACGTCAACATCACACAAAACCACAGAAGCAAACTTCAGAGACCACGGCTCGGCTGAGGGACTACGTGGGGCCTTACAGAGAAAAAGCAGGCTGAGAGAGAAACAGGAACGTGAGCAGCTGCTGCGGCGAGCGGTAGAAAAGATGCGAGAGACAGATCTCAGCTAGAAGGAGTCAGAGAGATCACGAATATGGGAACTCCGAGGCGACCACAAGGCAGTGTATATGAGACAAAAAACACAAATGCAAAATGAAATAAAACATCCCTGTGGTTCTGCGCACAGACTTGTTTAAGCCTGCTCCTGACATGCATGGTGAAAAATGAGAACGGCTGAGTGGAGTCTGCTGCTTAAGAAATGAGGGCACTGCGTTACAAGCTTCTTTATTCCTAGAGCCTGCACTTAAGTATATTATCTGCACTTTCGTTTTTAATAAACTGTTTTAATTCAGCGAGTATTTTTGCATCTCTTAACGAATCCTCCAACGAGGTTTTTGTTTCTGGCTCGATGGCCCTTGCCGAGAAAACCAGTATGGCAGGAGGACATGGCTCATTGCCATGAGCCTCGTGGACATGATTCTGTTTTGGTAATCTGAGGGGGGAGATTTGGAAATTCGTTAACGATTTTATTCTGCTGACTCTTGACGGGGGGGGGGGGGAAGCTGCAACAGACAGTTTGGCCACAGTTTCCTCTTAAAATACTGGTCAATGCACCGTTGCTGCAATGTACATGTACTTCAACTCACTAAGTCTTTATTGTCATACAGTAACACACACCCAAACGCACCCAGTTCCCAGACATGCACAAACGCATACATGAACAGGAACGCATCATGACAGCAATGACATATTTTATATGATGGATTTATTATATTGCTAGATACTGTTAGAACATACTCATTATGCTAAAAGACACTAATGTACATGCTAGTAGACTCTCATATGTTTTTATTACACCAAAAAATCAACTTCAATGTAGGTACATTTTGTGAATGGCTATGAGACTTACATACATCAAAGTCTTCAGGAGCATTGGCACAGCCAAGCTAAATTTGCAATAAAATTCGATACACTTTGTCTCGTCCCCTATTTATAGCTATGTAAACCAAAATGAAAGAGAATAACACAATCATCCTTAGCAGTTGCGGAGGCCTAAGGTTGTTAATCTCCTGTTACTGTGTAATGTCATTTATTACATTTATTACAGAAAACACGGAAGCTGTCCATCACAAGCTTAACCAATGAACTGCAGAGCTGCGTTTTTAGAATAATGAAATTTGTTTCCTGTGAGTGTTGCATCGTGGCCAGTCTAAATCAGAACAGTCTTGTAAATAGGGATGTGTGTCATTAGGATTTTACTGGTACCAACGTTGATACTGATACTGCTTATGAATACCAATACTCATCAGTACTCTTATTAAAGTTATTCTCCTTAATTTGATGAAAAAATTTAAGACATCACATGAAAAGATGTGAAAAGTTCTTTTAATATTATTATTTTTTTTGAGAAATAAGAAGTTTAACACTAAACTAAAATAAGAAGTTGAACACTAAACTTTGTCCTTAGTGTACTGTGTACATAATGAGGGCAGAGCTATTGCTAGTGTCTAAACTTGACTTCTGTCCTTCGCACTAATCTAATCCAGCATCAACCATTTGAAAATGCCAGTGATGTTAGGATGCATTAACGTGGTACGAATCAGTCAAGAGTCCTGATACCCATCCCTACTGAAAAGACCCCTCCAATCACAATTTAGCATGTTGTGAATTTGAAGCTTCATTTAAAAAAAAAAAGATAAACGATGCCCTTGAAATCTGTTAAAGAAAGTTTTGATATGCTAACAGAGTAAAGCGTGTTGTTTTCTTACCCATTTATAAGGGCAGACCAAATTAAAAGATGTTGCGTCATCAACCATACCCTTTTACTAAAATACCTAAAGGCTATGCCTGGGCAGTATAAATACATGCTTAACCTAAACCAGCTTTTTACATTTTACCATATAGTCAATCACGGTACCATATAACAATCACGGTCCTTTTTAAAGAACTGGGTTAAGGCTAGTGGTGTAGTGTAGGCTGCACATTTTGTAGCTTGGAAAAAAAGACTAGAAAAACCAAAATAACAAACAAATATTTAAATGTTCATATTCAGGCGAGGCCAGACCATTTTTTAAATTTAGTTCTAACTGGTTTAGGATTGTTTTGTTGAGACTGGAACGCAAGAACAGAAATGATAAAATACTGGTTTTTATTTCTTTTCTGAGCCTGGTGTAAACATGCATTATGCTGTAATGTACTTTGCAAGGAGATTAAAGAAATCTGAAATGGTATGAGTTTCACTGTATTGCTACGACAGTATTACTATCTTATCCCTAGCAGAAACACGTTCAGACACATGGACACTGGCTCTCTTTTTTTCATGGTTTATTTATGGATGCTGTTTATTTGCTGGTGGGTTCTTAGCATGTGGGTGAGAGGAGACGAGAACAAAGGGATGTGTAAAGTGGGATGCTGCAGAGCCGCAGGAACAGGAGCCTCAATGATCGACAGCCCCTCCTATCTGCCCTGTGGGGTGCAGTCAGTAGAGGGAGGGTGGGTGCCTCCAAGGCAATTAGTGTAATTCATTCACTCTAAGACCAATCCTGTCAACTCCGAGCACGCCATGTCTAATTACACGTGTCCCACATTGGCCCGGTTTTGCATATTCTCTACTTGTTTGTCTTTCATCCCTTGTGCTGGTTATGAGGACCATATCCAGGCCCCCCCAACCACACAGACACACACACACACACACAGACACACACACAAACATCCTGGGCCCTCTCTCCTATATATAAATCTCACCACGGAGATCAAAGCCAAGAGCCACAAAGAGGCGATTAAAACACATCCGAGAGTCGGAGCCGTGGTCCTTCATCCACCAGGGTGTCATGACATTAGCAGCAAATGTCACGTTATTTCATTACCTCATTTTCTACGGGCTCCACTGCTGAGTTAAGCACATCTCAGCATGGTTCTCTTTCTACATAAACATGGGGAAACCACCAAAAAGGGCAATCTAACCAACCGATAGGGCCACCGAGGGGTCAGGGTACGAGAATAGCGGGGATTGCAGACAGCACACTCAAACTGCTCTTATAGAAATGAACATTTTCAACCACGAGAAAGCTCCTAGCCGTAGTCATATCACTTGTTGGTGGTTTGACACAGCGCATGACCCCGAAACGTGAAGGTCCATAGCGTAAAAGTAGGCCGCTCAGATCTGGAGATTTGGAGATCTGTAGAAGGGTATCAGAAAGCTGCTCTCACATTTCATCAGCCCAGCTTTTCTCACACTCACCTTCTTTCTCTCTCTCTCTCTCTCTCACACACACACACACACACACACACACACATCTATCTGTTAATGAAAGGCCCTGAACGAGAATCACGTTAGCTTTGTCTGGCACCTCCGCTCCAGTTCTGTGCTGTCACCATAAGACGGATCCCACCCCTGCTCATATTCCCGCAGTTTTCAGGACAAATGTGTGTGTGTGAGGGAGACACAATGCAAGGCACATCTCAAAGGAAGCAAGACTGCACCCACGTTTTGTCACTGTCGAGACAAAACCTTGTCTCAATTCTCATTATATAATCTGATAATACTACTATGCTGTTTTTTGTAGGTAAAATTTTCATTATGGCCCAACAGCACCGGGAAATGGTCAGAAAAGACCGTGTGTAAACATTTTTACATTAACAAGCGTCTTTCTTTTGGTCATTTTTTGGAGCCAGAGCGTTTCTGTAAGACAATGACAATTGGTGCACTGATTTTGTTCTGATAATGACAACAATGATAACATTTTGGCCCCCCAGAGTACAGCACATTATGGTTTGGTATCTTTAACATCTTTAACCACAAACTGATAGAGAAAAGCTTCATTTGCTTAGCCTACCTCTCATAAGGCAAACCAAACAAGAGAAGAAAAACGAGCCCCTGCTATAGTGCCCTGATGCTGCTTGCCGTGAATCTCTTTATGCGTACATAAAAAACGAGCGAGATGTGGCTGTTTCTCAAAATGATCTTCCGTGCCTTCTCAGGCGCCTTCGACATGTGAGAATGCTGAAATGAGACTCACCAGGGCACCCATTAATGCAAAACACACCCACAGATTGAGAACAAGTGATATGGACCATGCTCCCAAGAGAACACTTGAAGGACTCTGCCAGAACGCTCCCAATGCTTGCGATCCTTTAACTTTCCCACTGGGTGTGGTTACGGCCGCCGTTCTTGCTATTGATCTGGAGAAGACCAAATCTGAACAGGGCTGGTCTTCTGAAAGCACTGCAGTTTAAACATCGTAATAAGATGGCAGAGCAAGAATCAAAGCGGGAGCTCACTCTAACAGTTAGGAACCTCATCGGAGCAACGCGTTTGGAAACTCATTATCAGTGAGGAATTGTACAGAGCCTGCATCTATTTAGTCAGAACAAGAGCAACTCTTTCAAGCTCCAACCTGACCTTAGTTGATCCCACTGATATGCAATAAAGTACAATTACATTTGATTGATCTCGTGGATCAGCAGGTTCCATTTGACACTTTCCAAGAATCAGGCCAAACTGGCGGGGGACTTTTAACTGTGGCAGCAGAGTCTGACAAGCCCATCAGTGTGCTTCTCTTCTACACAAACCAAGCCAGTACTTGCAAAAATAACTTTACATCAAATTCAAAGCAAAACAGTTTGGAACTTTTTAAAAACTGAAAAGCTGCATTTCAAGAAACAAAGTGTAAAAAGGCCCATTTCAAGACAGATATACTGCATGGGTGGGTGTGGTGGAACCAAAACTCGGGGAGAACTGGCACAACAGGAGCCGGAAATGGTGAGAAAAAGAGAAGGTGAGAGAAGGTGGAATTTTAATGAATGTTGCAATGTGTGCATAAGAGGCTTCAGAAGCCTGGGAGTTATTGTCCAAGCCTCTGCACATCCCTGCATGTGTTTTTGCCTCTTATCGCTGTGCGTACATCTTATCACTGACCCGTGTGTTTGTCACGGGTCACTTGAGGGTGCCCTGCATGTAAAAGCTCTGGAAAGTCCAACACATGGACCCCCAAACATTAAACAGCAAAAGTGAAGAGAGAGGGAGAGAGAGAGAGAGAGAGAGAGAAACAGAGAAAGAGCAAGGGAAAGAGTGAGAGAAACAAAGAAAGAGCAAGAGAAAGAGCGAGAGTGAGAGAAAGAGCAAGAGAGAGAAAGAGCAAGAGAGAGAAGGAGTTTCAAGTGTTGAATTCGTAAGTTTCATTACGAATTCAACACTTGCAAGACAGCTCAGGACTGGAAAGCCAGCTTATCTAAATGGATTAAACAACCGTTATGCAAGATGACCAGTTGCATTCTCATCCTACTTCAGTTAAGTCCCTATGGCCAAAAAATACTTGTGTAATCTTTGATGTCCTGTTGCACCAGGTGACTATGCAATTATTAAGCCAAACAACTGTAGCCACACAAATGAGAGAGTGGAGAACTTGGCCATTTTCATGCTAAAAGGCACAGAGGTCCAGGCAGGATCCATCTTTTATTGCCTCTCATGGACATTCATGACTCTTCATTACCATGTGGATGGGTCTAATCCCATCACAGAGGGCTGGGCTGAAAGGATGGGCTCGACAGAGACAGATCAGAAAGTCTCCACGAGTCGAAAACACCCCCGACTCAGCAGTGCCTTCACTGAACCATCCTGATGCAATCCTTCTTCTCTGCGACCCATCAGGGGGGCGCTGCATCAGCTTCTCCAGCTGCACAAACAAAGGCAGGCAGGCAAACAATATAGTATCTGCTGGGTAAGGAAGGGGGTGGTGGGTGGGAAGGTTCTCAACCTACCTGGCCAGAAAAGTGGTTGAAGACAGGAGAAAACCACAACGACAGTGTCGGACGGGCTGCTTCAAGCCGCAAATCCTTCAGAAAATACTTTATAGCTTCATGCTTCAGTAACACAAGAAAGGTTTCCAAGCCTCTTTGTGGCCAGGAAAGTGGAGAACATTATCATAGTAGTGGGGGAGAGAGCCAGATGTTGAGCGTTTTGAGCTGGTGCAAAGACTGCACCTGCTTTTTTCGCCCCCCTAAAGCTGTTTAACTGTGGTTACATTGACAAGACCTCAACAACAGCTTACAACACAGAAAGCAAATCATTTAATGCATGGTTTAGAAGCAGGCAAAAGAAATGCACAGACTTGACCGGTTGTGATGACTCACTCTAAAGTTCCCCACAATGCCGCACCGCTTTCGTGATTAGACTAGAGTTTGGTTTGTATACTACAGACCACACTCAAGATTTGTTTCCATCATGAAACACAAGCTCACAAGTGTGATCTGTTATTTCAAATCAAACAACAGGAACAACGAAAAGTCTCCGAGGCCTTTGAAGGCTCTTCCATTTTCTCATGAGCTGAAAAAACGCAGCCTGTCCTAAAATGGCTAAAGTCTCCCTGACTGAATCTCTTCTGAGTAAATATTTATAGTTTTCTCCCCGGAGTCTTTGCTGCATCTGTCTGAGGAAGACAGACAAATTATGAGCGTGTCTGCACTGTATAAAGCATACATTTTGGGGATGTGTTTTCGATTGTCGCTGCGCTAAGTGAATTCACGCTACTGTTTATAAGACAGACGCGCTAGACGAGCGGGCGGGGCGGGGGGCCGAGTGTGTCGAGGTGAACAGGCGGAGGATGAGGAGTGTGTTGCAGGGACACTCCTCTTTTCTTGGCACCGACCCTGAGAGCTCCATGTTGCTGGCTGTAAGTCGTAACTTGCTGAGCAGCAGCAGCGCTGAAACAGAAGGCGTTTATTTCGCTGCAGCTGCCACACCCAGGGAAAAGTGTTTTTCAGTCCAGGCCGTGAGGAAAAGAGGGAGGGAAGGAGGGAGGCAGAGAGCGTTTTCATGCTGGTTCAAAGTGGTTGGAGTGGTGAAAGCCTTATGACTCTGGGTCTGATTAATATCACACAGCCACTATCAACGCCTCAGAGATCAGTACCCCCTCAGAGATAGCACATATTGACGAGTGCGAGATGCCCTGGTTTTACACCAACGATCCTCCCAGAGCTTCAGAGTGCATCGATCATCCATCATATGTGGTGGGAAGTGGTCAAAGCGATGCCCGCTCAACCGTGCAATGACGATCAGTGGACTACATGCACTTCTTGAAATCCAAATACCAGTAACGATGTTGATATCTGGCTGTTTTAGGTTAAAGTCAGCGGGGAATCCCAGTCATTAGTGGTGAGAAGAGTGCTATCATTACAGGAAGATTTATGTCAGCACCCTTTTTACGGTATCATCAGTACTTTTCCAGCACTGAACAAGTGCATGAATCATACAAAGCACAGGTTTAGACAAACCATGGGAAGCCCACGTACAACAACAATCAGTGTATAGTAACTGCATAGTAATAAGTAACTGAATAAGCATTGCATATTGTGCCATTGTCTTATTTTATTAAAGTATTTTTACTAATTGTTAGAATCTTCCCCCTGGTTCTTATTCATTCATTCACTTTTGAATGAAAAAAATTATCGAATTCTCTGTTAAATGTGGCATTGCTGTTTTGCAAAGTTAACAGGACACCGATTATGTGTGGATCATGTTTGGACCACCTGAGGATCCCCAGTGATTGATCTGAGAACCTCTGTTGTAGTTCACTGTGGTTAACTAAAACAGAGGCTGTGGTAAAAAAATATTTTCCTATCTTGCTTGGGATTCACAAGTTTCTTTTGTTGCTGAATTCCCACAGGGAATTTACTCTAGCCCGCCGCGAGGGACCTGAACTCCCCTAGTGACAGCTCCCTCCTGTCTCCCTCTACTCCTGCTGCCAAAATCCTCCACTGGAGAGTCCTTGAGGAATTGCTCCACCCACGCAGTGACACAGCTCCACCCTTAGCCCCCCCCGCCACGTGACCGAGGCCAAAAATCCCACACTTCCAGTTCCCACCACGGCAGAACCTCCTTCATTTGTTTATCCTTCCGTTCACTTATACATCTGTTTATTTATCTGCTTGTTTATTTAGCTTCCTTTCTCATGCACTGATTTAGCTGAAGTGGTCAGGTTACATGTGTGACCTTGTAATCATGAGGAACTAATTTTCTCTCTCCAACTGCCGGCCTTCCGGAGAGAGTTAAAAACCAGGTCAGCAAACCACTGGCCTTACCTACAGTCATTTTTGGTAGGTATGATTCAGTCTTCACACAAACGTGACCAGACTGCACAAGGTCATGTGCTGCACTTTCATTCTTAATCAGAAAATCTAAAGTCCCGATGCAGGTTTCATCAGTACAAGTATGCAATTTAAGTACTGAACATTATGCATACCCAAACCCAGTAAGGATTAATCGGTTACAGAAAATGAATGAGAGAACATTATGCACACCTGGAGCAGTGCAGATCTCTTCAGAATACATATACTGGACCTTTAGAGACTAATGGGCAATAATGACCATCTTTTATCGTTGCTAAAATAATGCTAAAATAATGCTATAGCGTTTATGATATGTTTACTGTTAAAAGATGTGGTCAAACACTTTATGAGCATATTGTGGATTTTGTCAGTACCTGAATGACACTGACCAACCACCAAGTACTTTTTCCCATATAGTCTACCCCTAATTAACCTACAGTCATAATGACACGGTGGTATTATGACTGATGATGTTGTATTATACAGATTTAGTGGAACATCCACTCCAAAACCCCCCGTAGAGAACTGTGGCTTTGGTTTTTAATTGTTGCACACGATGCTGCACAAGCGGCGGTCACAGCTGGACGTCTCTTTGGGGGGCTGCCAACAGAGCTTGAGAATTCTGGTGTGAAGAACCCTGTCAGCGGTCAGCAGAAGAGGCACGGCCGGCTTTATTCAGCTGTAATGAAGCATAGAGTCACAACGGGCAAACGCAGACCCATATCGAGTTCCATATACCACCATGGCAGGATAGGAAACTCCACTGTTTACTAGGGAACAACCCGGTGACACCTGAACACCCAAACAAGCAAGTCCTTCCCTTTCAGTCTCGCCATCAGTGGACACAGAGACGGCCTCGTTCAACACCTGATATTCCTGCATGGGTACATTTGCTCTTGGAAATGATGTTATCATCACGCAGACATGTTTGCCCTTCATTCACGCCTTTCGGCGACACCCGTGTGCACTCGAGCGTATTGCTTAAAAGGTCTCCTGCAGTCTGAGACCTGACAGCTAATACAATCATGGGCCTTTCGAAGAATAACAGCTCTGAGAATGGATGGTCCAGTGGTGTAACACACACACACACACAGTCTCATTACCCACTGTCTGCAGTACTGGGGATGATGGATGAACATCTTTCGTCAGTGCTGTTATGAGCATTTCCTCCATATCAGGTTATCTGTGGAATAGAGGCATCTCGTACCAGAAGAACAGACTGCACCTCCTCCCCCCCTCCTCTCCTCCAGACTTTCTCTTTCCACTTTCTCTCTCTCTCTCTCTGAGCAGGTTTAACACTGTATTTTGTGGAATCACAGGTGTCATTCACCACTGCCATCTATTTTGTTACTTGTCCCATTTACGGCAAGCCATCCCATGTTCAAAATGAAGCAAACTGAGACACGGGTATCTCCAAGATCCACCAGCGCCGACCTAAATGCGTTCCACCGCCCCGCTTCACAATGACCAGCTCACATATGGAATGTCGCCCCAGTCAAAACATCAGGCTGCTGGGAGTCTACAGCATGTCTATCATCACGTAAAGGTCTGGCTTGTTTAAGCAGATTCTCATAGAAAATGTTCATTTTCTCACTGAAAACTGAACAAAAAAATGCAATGGTTTCTCTGTATGACACTTTAGACGATTTAAAGCCATCCACAGACCCCCCCCCCAAGCCCCCTCACACCCACCCCACCCCCCATAGGCAGATTCTTCCCCCTCCTACATAATAGCATAATAGAGTCTTTTGTCTTATTAATACATCCTTCAGGAACAATGCGAGCACTAGTGGATGGGCAAATCCTCGAAACTCCAACAAGAGGAGGGGTGTGTTAGTGTGTGTGTGTGTGTGTTTGAGGGGGAGGTGGTGGTTCTTACAACGGCTGCATAATGTAGACCAGCACCCTGCCATGCACGGACAAACACACTTTCGTTCTCTTTGTCAAATGAGTAACTACAACACACACACGGTGCTGCAGCAGCTGAGGACCTGTCGG
This sequence comes from Alestes dentex, assembly GCA_037576975.1. Classification (NCBI taxonomy): domain Eukaryota; kingdom Metazoa; phylum Chordata; class Actinopteri; order Characiformes; family Alestidae; genus Alestes; species Alestes dentex. The sequence continues at coordinate 3,298,564 of JBBIGA010000138.1, forward strand.
AGCCCCCCCCACGCGTTTCACATTAAAGTGGTGGAGAAAAGCCCCCGAGCCTCGCGCGCTCCTCGCGGGTGGGAATAAACCCAGCCCGGGTCACAGAAGCTCTATCGTGGGGAAACCGAGAGGAACGATAAGAGCCGTGTAGGAGATAACCTCTATCACAGGACTATTCCACAACACAGCACACACATCTCAGTCCATTTCCCACTGATAACACTCGGAGAACACTCACACACACACACAGAAACACACACACACACAGAGAGAAGGAGTAGAGAAGGAGAAAGCAAGAGATAGAGAGGGACGAGGATGAGAGGAAAGTAAAAATAAGAAAGATAGAGAGGGGGAGAGGTAGTGGGATAGAGAGAGGGAGAGATGGAGAGAAGAAGAGCGAGAAAGCAAAGAGGAAAGAGAGATGAGGAGGGGGAGAAAAGACGAAAGAGAGAGAAAGAGAAGATAAGAGAAGAGAAGAGAAGACGGGAGCTATCTCTCTTATTCACCAGACGATTACCTGACCCTGAAACTTGTCTAGGAGCTTTAAATATTACGAGACATTCTAGCTCCTTTCACACACACACAAACACACAAACACACACACACACACACACACACACCCGTGCGATCGCACACACCTGGCTGGTCTTACCCCATGTGCGGTGCGAGGTGAAGAGAAGATCCTGGTCTCGCCTCCTGGTTTATGGTGTCCTGACCATTCCAGACCCCACGAGCCCCTCCGAGCTGAGCGCGCGACTCGGTGAAATGATACCGCAAACTGCACACATGAGCCGAAACTTCGTCCGAGCACGTTCCGCCAGGCACCAGCTCCGGAGGCTCCGCAGGCTTCGGAGTCCCGCGGCAGGTCGGTGCCACACTCCACGCGTGAAATTTGAATCTGACGTTTCCCCCCCAAAAGCTCCTCCGATGTCACGTTTACTCCACCGACTCTGCGAGTGCGAGCTCACAACAACAGCTCCTCGCGCAGCAGCGGCAACAGCAGACGTCAGGGAAGCGCGCGCCACACACACACACACACACACACACACACGTACTCGAACCAATACACGCACGCGCACCCCCCACCTCCGCACCCCCACCCCCCACAGCAGTACCTGCCTCGCTCAGATAGAGAGAGAGGGGGGGGGATTTTTCTCACACTTTATTTTAGTTTGTAAAAACCCATTGAAAGCTTTGAGGAGGGAAAATTGCATTTTTACTGTAAGATTTTCTTTTCTCCCTCTTTCCCCCCAGGGTCTAAATGAGCTCCAGATGTTTTTCTTCTTCTTGGTTTCCACCTCCTCACTTCCTCCCTCCTCTCTGAAGGGCTTGTGTCCTTTCTTCTTGCATTGAAATTCTCTTCCCGAAATATGGAAGTCCATTCCCACCAGGTGGACAAGAGGCATGTGTTTTGGTTTTTTTTTGTTTTGGTTTTTTTTTAACCTCTTTTTCTACTGTTGCCAGAAGTGCGTCCAATTTTTTTTTTAATTTAGTACCCCTAAGTATCCTAAAGAAAAAGGAAAGGCTCACCCCCCCCCCCCCCCCCAAAAAAAGAGAGGTATAAATCTAAATATACTTTATAATGGCATATTTTCTTGGCTCAAGCCTTTCAGTCAAAAATGACTTAGTATCCCGAAATAATTACTTAATATTCCTCAGTATTGCATTGAAATTCAATTATTCATTGTTTTGACACAGTGGCAGAATTCCATGATCATTACAAAATACTAAGTCATAATTTTGGAAAAATAAGTCAATGTTTTTCGGAAATAACACGACATTTCAAGACGCTGCAAGAGAGTCTCAACATGCCGCTACAAGAAAGTGAAATGAAGACACTTGACATGGTGGGAACGGTCTAAAGAGCTTCGACTGTGCTGTGGTTTACACTGCGAAACACACAGGCGAAGAAAGTGCTGAAATTCAGCACATGATAACTTTCACATGTGCAACAAAAAAGATAGGACTGCACAGCAGGCCGTGACCTTGTTGACCTTTTCCTCAGCCCGTTTAGATTGTGAGTCTTTGCTCGGGATTGTATCAAAATTCGCGGGAAAAACTGAGTTGAGCACCAAGCCTTTTTCGTTTGATGTTTTTTTACTGCTATTAAACATAATAAAATAGAGCTATGATCTCTCTCCCTCTTTCTCTCTCTTTCTCTCTCTATCTCTCTTTCTTTCTCTCTCTCTTTCTGTTTCTCTCTGTTTCTCTCTCTTTCTGTCTGTCTCTCTCCTTCTGTCTCTCTCTTACTCTCTTTCTTTCTCTCGTTCTCTCTCTCTCTCTCTCTCTCTCTCTCTCTCTCTGTCTCCCTCTCCTTCTCTCTCTCTCTCTCTCTCTCTCTCTCTCCTTCTCTCTCTTACTCTCTGTCTATCTCTTTCTCTGCCTTTCTCTCTCTCTCTCTCTGTCTCTCTCACTCTCTCTATCTCTCTCTTTCTCTCATTCTCTCTCTCTCCCTCTCTTTCTCTGTCTCTCTCTCTGTCTCTCTCTCTCTCTCTCTCTCTCTCTCTCTCTCTCTCTCTCTCTCTCTCTCTCTCTCT
>JBBIGA010000138.1:3330082-3342529 GCA_037576975.1 Alestes dentex
AAACGAGAGGGTTTGGACTCGAGAAGAAGCCCCTCAGACCTGGAGTTCTCTTATCTCTCTTTTATTCTCAAACAGTCTTTCTTGTATTTCCTTGTGGTGACAGCAGGGTTTAACCAGCAAAAAACCAAAAAAACGTAAAACTTGCTTGTAAATAAATCCACGCGTTTATTTGTTTTCTCCTGGACAGGCGGTGAGTCTGACGGGAAAACAGACCAATCATATTGAGTCTTTTGACGCGACTCGACCAATCAAGTGGGAGGTAGACGCCCCTGTTGACGGTGGGGTTTGGTTGAGTGGCAGCAGTCTGGAAGCTGTGGATGAACTGGCTGGAGCTCTAACGTGTCAAATACAAACAGAATCCTGTTTTATAAACTTCTGATCACTTAACACAGCCTCTAAATGTGCCGGGAACAATAAATAGACTTGATTTTGGCAAACTGGAGCCTCGGCGGAGATGAAAAAGGTGAAGAAACGCCAGCAGCTGAGCGTGAGCGGCAGCAGCAGCCGGAGACACGAAGGTAGTCAGGAGGGTGTGGGGCTTTTCTCCTGTTTTCAGGTGTTTTTAAGAGTTATAGTACTTCATTTAATGATATTAAATGTTAAAGTACACCAGTCTCTGGTGTCCGGAGACAGTTTGCTGCGTGGCTAGCCCGGCTGTACCTGCTGTTACGTTAGTAACCATACTGACGTGTCCACTCACAGCTACACTGGACAAAAGTATTGGGACGCCTGACTACTACACGAACAGGGACTTCAATGACATTGCATTCAGAAGCATAGACTTTAATATGCAGTTGGTTCACCTTTTGCAGTTATAACAGTTATTCCACTCTTCTTGGATGGCTTTCAGCAAGATTTTGGAGTTTCTGTGGGAATTTGTGCCCATTCATTCTGTGGAGCATTTATGAGGTCAGACACTGATGTTGGATGAGAACGTCTGGCTCGCAATCCCCTTTCCAGTTCACCCCAAAGGCGTTGGATGGGGTTGAGGTCAGGGCTCTGTGTGTCCAGTCAAGTTCTTCCACAAGGAACTCATCCAGCCATGTCTTTGTGCACTGGGGCACAGTTATGCTGGAATGGAAGAGCTGTGTCCACAAAGTTGGAAATATGGTGTTGACCAAAACCCTGAAAAACAGGTTTATCGCAATACTTCCGTCCATATAGTGTACATGGAAACTGGAGACAGGGTGGCACCAACTCTGATTAGAATGCAAGACTTGAGACTGCAGTTCATTTAAGGACAATTTTGTGTCTTTTTAAAATTAATTACCCACTGCTATGATCCAACAAGGACGCTTGAAACCTTCAGCTTTATTGAGTGTTATCTTTCTTCATCTGTCTACCCAAATTTTCCATGTAGTGTTTTCCTGTTATGCATTAGTAACCAAATAATACCTGTGCATCAGTGGAGTTCATGAGATGCTGCAGTATCCACTGATGATTCCCACAACTTTTCTTAGATTCATACCAAATATATACCAGTCATCCATAACATTAAAACCAGAGCAGTTCTGATCAGTCAGTATGGACTCTGGATGTATATTTATTAATGCTGGGCAACAATAAAATTTTTATAATGTGCAAAATTAAATAATGAATTCAAAAGTAGTGTATTGCACACTTATTTTTAAAGTACTGCTATATGAACAAGCAGTGCAATAACATTTGGTTTGCAAACACGTTAAACAAATAAGGTGCTTTTTAACAGCAGTGTTAAAAAAATAAAAATAAAAACAAAAACACTAACTGCCATCATCTGTTCCTCTCTCCCCTTATTACTTTCATTTTTTCCTGTTAATCGTATCAGCTCAGTTGCTTCACATTTGTATTGATTTAAGGTGGAATTACTTATTAGGTTTAAATCGTTCTATTCTAGAAAATACATCTAAAATAGCAAATGGCTCTTCCTTTGCTGCCTCTTTCATTACATTTTTCTCTTATTTGACAGAACATGTGTCCTTTAAGAAGCAGAAGCTAGTGGACATTCACCAGGCCCTGAACAGTGACCCGGTGGATATTGAGACCTTGCGCAGAGCAGCTGTTAGTGAGGGAGGCTTGCTGACAGACGATGTGCGAAGGAAGGTTTGGCCCAAGCTGCTCAGTATCAATGTGTTTGACTTGCCTCCCAAACCTGGTAAGTGTGTTGTGCATGCTAAATTATAGCAAGAGCACATTATGATTGAACACTTTGTGGTCGTTTCATGTCTTGTGTCTCATTTTTGTTGGCTGTTTCTTGTCCTTCCACAGGTAAAAATATCAGGGAGAACCATAAAGACTACAACCAGGTGCTTCTAGATGTGAGGCGATCCATGCGGCGTTTCCCAAGAGGTAACCTTTCACTCTCATTGATTAGAAACTTTGACTTGCCTTTACTGACCCTTGAAATGCCTCATGGATATTGGGTAACAAGCAGCTTCTAGAGAGTTCTTGGACACTTGGGAAAGCATGTGATTGGTTCATGCACTGAGGCTTGACTCCAGTCCAAAGAGGCCGAGAAGCTACCCTACTCAACTCCTGAGAATGTAATTTGTGTTTTATGATCTTGTACTTTATAACGGTGTCTCCTCACTCTTCTCTGAGGGTCTCTCATTTGCTCTCTTTTGTGAAAATCCATGGTCAGATAGAAAATATGCATTATTTTATTCTAAGTCATCATTAAAATTCAAACATAATTTTCCTTGTTCAGCTGTGTTCACCCTCTCCCGACATTTTTTTTGCTGTAGAAAAAAGAAGTTGCTCCCACCACCGCACCCCACCATCGACCAAAAATTGTTGTTCACACCCCCTATTTCACTAAAAAGCCTAGCCCCCCGTTAATAAATCCCTGACCTAAAGCACCTTCTAAATTAAGATAATTTTGTATAGTATTTTTAATAATGTCATTATTTTTTAAATAAAATGTCATATTTTGTCATTGAGTTTTTGTCCATTAAAATGTTGTCTTAAAACTGTTAAACAGTGCATTTATTTTATATTTGCAGCAACAAAGTGAATTACAAATTGCATATTAAAGGAAGTACGGAAGAAAAAAGAGCGAGAGAGAGAGAGAGAGAGAGGAAAAAGATTATTTTGTCATAGTTAAATGTTTAAGCATTACTTTTAAAAACTGTATTTAAGCATTAGTTGTCCAGATAAAGGTGTGTAGAATTTAAGTTATGCAGAAACCCAGCTGGAGTGGTACTTTCTATGCTGGAATCCACAAAGCCCCTGCTTACAAGCAGAGGCAGTAAGGAAAAGTTAGAGAGCGTGTAATTATTCACATTCTTGTTTGGAATGACATTTTTCTAACTCCTGTCTCTGTCAGGGATGCGTGCTGATGAAAGGGGAGTTCTGCAGGAGCAGCTGATTGACATCATCTTGGATGTTCTGAGGAGAAACCCTCAGCTGCACTACTACCAGGGTTATCACGATATAGTAGTGACCTTCCTGTTGGTAGTAGGGGAGCGTATGGCCATAGCAATGGTCGAGAAGTTGTCCAATCATCACCTCAGGTTTGCAGATAATAGACCCATTTTCTTTTCAAGAATTTTACAGTTGATACATATCAATGAGCCACTTCATTATGTACAGCTAGCTTGTATCTACACTTATTGTCCATATTATTCGCGCCCCTGACCATGCAGGAGCACTTAATAGTTTACATTCACAGACTGTGGTCCAGCTGTTTGTCCATATTACTTGTTGGCCTTTTCCTCAATCATCAGTGGTCAGAATCCCCACAGGACTTTGCCTCTGTGTGTGTTTGTGTGTGTGTGTGTTTGTGTTGCACAGGGTGGATTAGGCACTGTAGCGCTGCTGGAGTAGTGCTGTCATTCTCAATGGCCAGTTTAAGGCCACGTCCTCTGCCCAGCAGTGAAAATAAGGTGTTTAGAAACTTCAGGAGCAGCACAACACATACACTCTAATGTACACTCTAATGTACACACTAACGTACACATTAATGTACACACTAACGTATGCTCTAACGTACACACTAACGTACGCTCTAATGTCTGCTCTAATGTACACACTAACGTCCGCTCTAACGTCCGCTCTAACGTCCGCTCTAACGTCCGCTCTAACGTCCGCTCTGACGTCCGCTCTAACGTCCGCTCTGACGTCCGCACTGAGGTCCGCACTAACGTACACACTAATGTACGCTCTAATGTCTGCTCTAACGTACACACTAACGTACGCTCTAACGTACACACTAACGTACGCTCTAATGTCTGCACTAACGTACACACTAACGTGCGCTCTAATGTACACACTAACGTGCGCTCTAACGTACACACTAACGTGCGCTCTAACGTACACACTAACGTACGCTCTAGTGTACACACTAACGTACGCTCTAATGTCTGCTCTAACGTACACACTAACGTGCGCTCTAATGTACACACTAACGTAAGCTCTAACATACACACTAACGTACGCTCTATTGTCTGCTCTAACATACACACTAACGTCCGCACTAACGTACACTCTAATTTACACACTAACGTACACACTAACGTGCGCTCTAACGTATACACTAACATACACACTAACGTACGCTCTAACATACACACTAACGTATGCTCTATTGTCTGCTCTAACGTACACACTAACGTACACACTAATGTATACAGTAACGTACACACTAACGTACGCTCTATTGTCTGCTCTAATGTACACACTAACGTACGCTCTAACATACACACTAACGTCCGCTCTAACGTCCGCTCTAACGTCCGCTCTAACGTCCGCTCTAACGTCCGCTCTAACGTCCGCTCTAACGTCCGCACTAACGTACACACTAATGTATACACTAACGTACACACTAACGTACGCTCTATTGTCTGCTCTAATGTACACACTAACGTCCGCTCTAACGTACACACTAACGTACGCACTAGCGTACGCTCTAACATACACACTAACGTACGCTCTATTGTCTGCTCTAACGTACACACTAACGTCTGCACTAATTTACACACTAACGTACACACTAACGTGCGCTCTAACATACACACTAACGTGTGCTCTAACGTACACACTAACATACACACTAACGTCCGCTCTAACGTACACACTAACGTACGCTCTAACATACACACTAACGTACGCTCTATTGTCCGCACTAATGTCCGCACTAATGTCCGCACTAACGTACACACTAACGTACGCTCTATTGTCTGCTCTAATGTAAACACTAACGTCCGCTCTAACGTACACACTAACGTACACACTAACGTACGCTCTGTCTGCTCTAACGTACACACTAACGTACGCTCTGTCTGCTCTAACGTGCGCTCTAACGTGCGCTCTAACGTGCGCACTAACGTATGCTCTAACGTACACACTAACGTACACACTAACGTACGCTCTAATGTTTGCTCTAACGTACTCACTAACGTACTCACTAACGTACGCTCTAATGTCTGCTTTAACGTACACACTAACGTACACACTAACGTACGCTCTAACGTACACACTAACGTACGCTCTAATGTCTGCTTTAACGTACACACTAACGTACACACTAACGTACGCTCTAACGTTCACACTAACGTCCGCTCTAACGTACACACTAACGTGCGCTCTAATGTCTGCTCTAACGTACACACTAACGTGCGCTCTAATATCTGCTCTAACGTACACACTAACGTACGCTCTAATGTCTGCTTTAACGTACACACTAACGTACGCTCTAATGTCTGCTTTAACGTACACACTAACGTAAACACTAACGTCCGCTCTAACGTACACACTAACATACGCTCTAACGTACACACTAACGTCCGCTCTAACGTCCGCTCTAACGTCCGCTCTAACGTCCGCTTTAACGTCCACTCTAACGTCCGCTCTATTATACTCTCTAACGTACACACTAACATACGCTCTAACGTCCGCACTAACGTACACTCTAACGTGTGCTCCAACATACACACTACCGTACGCTCTAAAATACAATCTAACCGTACACACTAACATACACGCTAACAGACACTCTAACATACACGCTAACATACACACTAATGTATGCTCTAACATACACTCTAACGTACACACTAACATGCCAGTGTCAGTGCTGAACTGAAAATAATGGACCACACAAGGAAAACCTGCTCCTTGGTGGTTGAAAGGCATTAAGAGGGCTAACAAGTGATAAAGGGAAAAAGAACAATGAGCCACAATTGTATAATGCACATTGCACCTCCCTTGTATTCTTGCAAAAGTATTCAAGCCCCTTTGAAAGTCTTCATCATTTTCTGGATCATAAAACATATACACACACACTTTTTTTGAGAGCTGTTTTGCTCCAGTATATTTTCCACACCAGAATTAGTTATTTGTCTATCAACATTAAAAAGTTGAAATGAAAAACTAAACTATACTGTTTGCAGAAGTATTCACACCCCTGAGATTTGGATGCTCCAGGTTTACACAAATGAATCACAAATGACATAAAGGTGACCCTTGTTAGACCATGTTGTCTCTGAAGATCAAAAGCACGCTTTGTTAGGGCCATTTTCTTTGTTGGAAAATCGCTGCAAAAATGAAGACGAAGGAACATTGTGAGATTTGTGGGAAAAAAACATTGGAATACACAAGGCAGGAAACGGATACAGAAATATCAGAGATGTCCCATTAAGCACTGTTGCATCCATCGTACAAAAGTGGAATGTTTGTTACGGCGCCCAGACTCTTACCAGAACAGATCATCCTTCAAATTGAATCATGAGAGTAAGGCTGATTGGTGAGAGAGACTACTAGAAATCCAACAGTCACTCTCAGGAGTTTGCAGTGCTTTTTGGAGGAACGGTGCCTAGGTTTACAGTTTCAAGGGCTCTCCATAACAGAAGCCATTCCTTAAGAAAGTCCACATAAAATGGGGTTATATTTCATCTGTAGGGAATCTCATAGGGAAAATGGATGGACAAAAATACAGCTCATTATTGCAGGAGAAATTGTTTCAGTTTCCTATAAACCTGTGGCTCAGAAGATGATGTATCTTTCAACGTGACAGGATAAGAGTTCACGTTAAAAATTATGAATGAAAAAACGTGCACAAATCGTTTTGTAATGCAGAAAATTAAGTGTCATTTCGCTGAAATGAGATTTTGTTTGTTTTTGCTTTTCGTGGTCCTTGTCACCCACAGTTCCCAGACACAGTTAGTCAAAGCCTAGACTTAATTTGATTTTTAATGGTGAACGACCACTGGTATTGTCCTTTAGTCCAAACCTAGGCTCAGTCTGTCCATGAACTGGCCCCGTATGAGTTTGACACATGTAGACAATGTTAGTGACAAGTTAGTTTCTATCAGTAATGAATAAGAACATTGTTATATTTCAAAATATCAGCTTTAACACTTTGCTGTTCGTTGTATGTTTCTTCAGGGACTTTATGGACCCCACTATGGACAGTACCAAACACATCCTTAACTACCTCATGCCCATTCTGGAGCAGGTTGATCCTGAGCTACATAACTTCATGTCGAGGTAAAGTAGATTTGAGTTTGTTTAGGTTAAGTAGGCTTCTCTTACATGCAGGTGTCATCCATCATAGTCACAAAGAGAATATGCAGTGTAATCTCATAATTCCAGCCCTGGCTGTTTGACTCAAACTTTTCTCAGCACAGAATTCTTCTGTATTTACGCCATTTTAAAATGAGTTTTCTCTTTATTTCAACCTGGCTATCTAACACATGATCAATAGAGGAATGCCAATTTATTGTCCGTGCACTAGACTGGTTTCTTTGACGACGTGGCCACCACTCTCGCCACACTGATCATGATCTCATTTGAAAGACACTTAAAATGACCAAAACTATATAATAAATATGTAGTAGGGTGAAGGGAATAGTCTTTTAATCACTAGTCAAGTCAAGTAGGTTTTATTGTCATTTCAACCATATACACACAGAACAAAGTGAAATGAAACACCGTGCCTCCAGAACCATGCAGCAACACAAGAACAGAACAAAACACCACAAGACCACAAGTGCAGACAAGACGAAAGAGAGTACAAAAAAACACAACCGGACAAGACAACATGTAATGCCTTTACGGCTTCTTATTTTCCAGTCATAAAAATGAGAAAAAAATCCCAAAGTTGGCAGGTGCAGAAAACCTTTTGCTTGCATTTTTCACTTTCTTTGAACTACAGACAGTTGACTCCTGAGAGAAACCTGTTGAATGATACAGCGTTGCTTTCCTGAGAGGCTGCTCTCTTGAGAACACATTATTTAAGCATGCAGTGTGCAACACAAATATACAGGTCCTACTTTGGAAGTATGTAGGTAAATAGTTGTTTCGTTTCTGTAGGCATAAAACACTTTGGTTTTGTGGGACCTTCTCCCCTAGGGGGCAGCAGAGTGTGGTTTTAGCCTCATCCACACTCAGTGAACTCATACACCCAAGCTTCTCCTGCCCACGGCACTCTCTGAACCAGCACTGCTGGTCAGTAAGTGGCCAAATGAGCAGCTGATTCCTTTGAGCAGCAGTTTGCTTTGTCATTTTTATTGAAGCCGATTAGTTGCAAGGACACACGGCATTAAGAAATATTTCAGGGAGAAAACCATTAAGAGTGCTATCACCTGATATAGGGGATTCACTGCTCCTTTTCTTTTTGCCTCCCCCTGTAGTGAGTGAATTTGTACATGTAACATACACCACTTTCAAGTTAATTTAAAACTACTGAGAAGAAATGCAATTGGTCTTGTCTGTCTTGTTCAATGTGTGTGAGGCAATGTTGCTTTTAAGCCACTGTACTGTGTATGATGCACGAAAACACACATTTTTCATGCATAATGCAGTGCATCTTGGGCGCTGTGTGTGTGTGTGTGTGTGTGTGTGTGTGTGTGTGTGTGTGTGTGTGTGTGTGTGCGCGTGTGTGTTGGCATGTATTTGAGCACAAACCTGTAGTTAGAGTCAGCTGGAAAGGACTCTGTTGCGTGCTTATTCTCCAGCCTCGTATATGAAAGGAAGTTATTTTTAATGGCTTGTCATTTAAAATGTAGCGAATAAGAGACTCTTGATAAATATTGTATGCATGCGTCCTGGGAGTTGTGTCTAGTGCGCTGCCGACCTACAGGTTTAATGGCGGAGCTCATTCAGGTGCTGTTGCTGAGGCCATTTTCCAAACTTAACAAGCTGAGGCCCAATATAGCCTTTCAAAACTTCAGAGCACTCTGGCTAGCCTGGCTTGTTTCTGGAAAATGCTTGCTTGCGTCAAATGTCCATTTATTTTCTAGGCACTGTAGGGCCTCATTCGTACAAAAATCTTTTCACAGATATGGGTAGCAATTTTAGGAAGTTAGAAATATGGAACAGTGTGTTAAACAGTGCTTTATTGAAACATTCTGTCATACGTGAACACGCCACAGCACACAGTGTGAACAGCACAAAATCCTCTGTATTTAACCCATTCACCAAGTGAAGGAGCGGGCAGCCAGGAACACAGCGCCCAGGGAGCAGGTTGTGGGGACGGTACCTTGCTCAAGGGTACCTAGGGTGACACTAGCAGTTCTGGGATTCGAACCCACGACTTTCTGATCGCAGGATGAACTGATATAAAACTGCCCTAACTGGAATATAAAATAACACATTTTACTCCTGGGGTGGAGCTTCCTAGAATACAAAGCAGTTTTCTGTTAACTTGTTTTTGTTTGTTTGTTTATTTGGGTTTTTTTTTGTCATCAGAGTTTTCTTCATAATTTTGTTGTGTTGTGTTACAACGCTACCCTAATGTTCAAGATTATATTTGGCTGCCATTTTAAAATGTTGAAGTTCAGCCTGTATTTCTTGAGCGAGTAGTGGCGCATTTAACAGTTTTTAGAATCGACAAAGTTAAAACAGTCCAGTAAATGTCAGTGCTTTATCGGTTTGCTTGTTTCTATACTCATAAATCTGTGGGACAGTGTTAGCCAACCTTGCTGGTTAGTCGATATATAGGCCGTAATGCCCTTCGTTTGTACAGACTTCAAGGCTCAGCATGTTGTGGTGCAAAAATGTCAGTTATCCCTCTTTACAGATGGTGGTTTTTGTTGTAGGATTTCATCGACGGTATGATTCAGTCCAAGACCTTTATTTAGAAAACCAAAACAAGCATTTGTGTTTCTGAATGCCTGAAGGTTAGCTGCAAAATCCATTTTAGGCCTTATTTGGGTGCTCATGCACATGTCCCTCTCGTTTAACGTTGAAAGTCTGTTATTCCTGCGTAACAGAAGATGGCCACCACAAAAGGTCATTGTCGCTAACTGCGGAGATGAAGTGGCGCCAGAGCAGCCCGCAGGCCGGAGCGCTGGACCGTGACAAAAGAGGAGAGCACATGGGTGACGGAGACTCTGGACTGTAGTGTTTTAGATACAAGTCTTTTCTCAGTTAACCTCTAAATATTGTGTTTTGCAATTGCGAGTGTGTATGTGTGTGTGTAATTACATAATAACACTTAATTGCATGATTCATTACCTTTGTTTTCATTTTCTGTTGTGCTTGAACAGAGTGGAATCATTGTTTCTATTGTTAACAACAACAAAAATGTGATCTAATTGTACTATACATGGCAGGATCTATTTTTTTTCTTACCTTCATACCATCTTGACATTTTACTGTCATATACAGCATTTGTACTGAAATATATTTTTTTCTGTTTTGCAACGAGGGGCGTGGGTGGGGTGGCGCTTGCATTTTAGTTTGGTTTTGTTGACCGCAGTGGTGTTTCTTTGACATAACAGTAGATTCATGTTGGTTGGTGAGGGGTGGGTGTTATTTCAGGCATTTTGGTTTTATTTTGTTAGAGGCTACTGAAAGTCATTCCATCTGTATTTCTACATACACTTCATATACCGTAATACCACCCAAACCTAACCTATGCAAGAAAACCCATTCACCTCAAATCATAATGAAATCTCCAGTATTCTTATTAAAAACACCAATTTGGTATTGATTGTTTATGTAACTGGTGCATGTTCGACAAAATTTGTGCACTTTTTCTACTCCGCTAGTTTGTTTACACATGTTGCTTATTCTATATTGGATAAACAATCCTTGGATGTGTTTTTTATAAATAACTGAGCTGAACAACAAAGAGAATTATCCAGTTAGCATTCTGGGTTTGAAAATTGAAAGGTTCATGGAGATGTTGTTAATCCAGCTTCAAAGTGAATGCCCACTTGTTTGGTTAATGATGCTCGCTGCAGTAGCCAAGTAGAAAGAGTTCCAACTGGAAAGGGTTCATATCTATCATTAATGGTTGGATAATGAATATGTACATTAAAGTCCACATATTCAGCATCCTGTAAAGGCCTTTCATGCATTAAAGGCCTCAAAGTCTTTATACACCTGCTTTTCTTCAGAATTCCATCTCAATAGGGAGAGCCCCTCCCCCAGTAACAGCCCTTACTCTTCTGATAAGGATTTACACTGTTTGTTTGATCATTGCTGTGAGGATTTGGTTGCCTTAAACCACAAATGCAGAAGTGAGGTCAGCTATGCTTTATAGTCCTCTAGATGAAATTTGACCTTGAAATCGGTGGTTGTGGTTTGATGCTCTAGACCAGAGGTCCCCAACCACTGGGCCGCGGTATCGGTCCGTGAGTCGTTTGGTACCGGGCCGCACAGAAAGGCAGAACAAATAATATTTTATTGATTATCAGAGTGTGAAAGGTCTTGAACAAAACGCTCGTCTCGGTCACGTGATACAGTACATCAAACATTTAACCCACAAGCTCGCAAACATGAGTAAAAAACAAACACACTTTGTTTTTAGTTGTGTCTGTACCGGTCCGTGAAAATACTGTTTTACATGAAACTGGTCCGTGCGACCGCTGCTCTAGACTGTCCCATTCTGTTGGTCGTTGCTTTTACTGCGGGCCTTATAGAAGTGCATGCATGGAATGCCTGTGAGTGCACCTTAAAATGAGTATACCTTAAAATATTTGAATCTACTAATTAGGGGTGTCTGGATACTTTTGGACATATAGGATTTCTAAGACTCAAAATAAAGCTAAGCATAAGAGCTAAACGCAATTTTCAGTTCGGATTCAGCACTGCAGGTTAGTCACTGACTAGGTTTAATCATTTGACTTGGGGCAGGCTTATAACAGCAGTTGCTGTTATACTGGGCAGTCGCTTCAGTGTGTTTAGGGTCAACATGTTTTCTGCTTTTTTCTAAGTACAGCAACATTACATTCTGTCATAACTGACAGTACACTACAGATATGGCACATTAGGTTGTATTAGGAATATTAAGGGGTGCAATGAAACAGCCAACTCACGATTTGGTTTGATAGACGATCCAGGGCCCATGGTTCGATACACTCATGATATATTCAACAAAGTAAGACTGAATATAAACTAAGGTGGTGGTCTGGTGGCTAGGGAGTTGCCCCTGCAATCGGAAGGCCGTGTGTGTGTGTGTGTGTGTGTGTGTGTGTGTGTGTGTGTGTGTGTGTGTGTGTGTGTGTGTGTGTGTGTATGTGT
>JBBIGA010000138.1:3362278-3387206 GCA_037576975.1 Alestes dentex
CTTGGAGTGTTTATAGGAGCAGAAGAGACACAAATGGAAATACAAAAGGATGCAAAAAGTGAGTTTTGCATAATATGGCCCCTTTAAACAAGCTCATGTTAGTCTGGAGGGCCTTACGAAACTACACTCAGGCAGGAATAAGGCAGGAATAAGGGTGTCTTATAGTCATATGCAAAAGTATGAAAACCTCTTGTCAAATTACACTGATTTTATTTTATGGATCAATTTTATTGATTTTCCAGTTCAGTAACATTAACACCCTCTATTGGCATTTATTTGCTAGTTCAACATGCACTACCACGCAGGAGTTTTGGAACATACAGAGATTTTTGACATTTGCATGTTACTCACTTAATAAAAATCCACTCAGTATTGTTTTCTAACAAATGTACAGCATGTTTGAGTACCTTTGTAAGCCAGAAAATGTCTTTTTTTTTTTTCATGAATCACTTCTAACCTACAAATACCCACCTATAATTATAATGTGGATCACCTGACAACTGTTAGACATTTAACAAGCAATTGAGTAAAAGCAAGTAGGATTCAACAGTTAATGAGTGCATTTAAAGTTAAAGGACAGTCTAGAATTTGACTCTGCATCCCCACACAACTTGCTAGTTCCAACAGGAATAAAACGGAAATAAAAATCTGCAGTTTATTAAATAAATGGACTCCACTGGATCTCTGAATTCTTCCACTGCATTTAACCAGTTTAACTCATTCACCAAGTGAAGCAGCGGACAGCCAGGAACACAGCCCGGGGAGCAGTGTGTGGGGACGGTACCTTACTCAAGTGTACCTCAGAGGTGCCCAGCAGTCTTGATGTAAAAGAAAATGTAATTCATCAGACCAGACCTTTTTCCATTGATACAGCAATGTCTTTGTGATATTGAATTACATTGAAACAACATAGCCAAAAAAAAAAGAGCAATAGCTGAATTTTTACGCATTTAATGTTTAACATGTGACCATGTATGTGTGCTGGAGTGCAGCACGTTCCTCTGCACCCAGTCACTGCTGATTCCCTTTAGTGCTCGCAGGTGAAAGCGAGCAGAGGGAGCTACAACATCTGCCTGGAGTCCAGCGCTGGAGTCTCACTCTGAAATTAAACAGCAACTCTTCTAGCTCACAGCACAGCACAGCAACAACTGTGGCTCTTGGGTACTGAGAAATAGAGCTGTGTGTGTGTGTGTGTGTGTGTGTGTGTGTGTGTGTGTGAGAGAGGTCATGACACTGGTGACAGCAGCTGCATTGCAGGACCCGTGTCTGTTTTCCCAGAAGCCCTCTTTGCACCCTCACCACACAGCAAGGTCACGGAGAGCTTGGAAAGTCGAAAGAAGGGGAGGGAGGGAGCGAAGGAGAGAGAGAGAGAGAGAGGAAGTGATGCTCACCTCTGTAAAGGGCAACACAGAGAGAGAGTCAATGGACCCACTAAAGGGCGAGAGAGTGAGAGAATGGAATAAGAGAGGAGGGCCACACGGAGCAGCGGGAGGACAAATGGATGGAGAGATGGTGGGAGCGCAGCAGGCCTGCCGCTCGCCGCCCAGATCAGGGAAACCACACGGGGGCTACGGAAATGCAAATGCAGCAGAAGTGGCCCATCATCCCCTCCTCTGACGACGCCATGTTTTATGCATTAGCATCATAGCTAACTCTGGTGACAGCGAGGCTCCTCTGATCTATCAGAAACGCCTCTTGATTCTGCACCTTCTGAGCGTGACCCCCGAAGAGAGCGGAGCGCTGTTCCATCATCTCAGTCTTGGATGACAAACTCTTGGGTCGTTCATTTGTATTCAGTGCTCACGGAGAAACTTTTAAAAAAAGGACAGAGCATTCCAGAGAGCTAATGGACCTGAGAAAAGCTCCCCTTTGCATTCAGAGGTGGTCGGCATCTGGACAGCTGCATCGCTAATGTCTGGAGAACTCGGCTGGGATCAGAGATCGGGGGAAGGGGGTGCATTTCACAAAGCAGCATTTCTGACTTGCATGGATAAGTTAAGCCCAAAGTGAGGGCTGGCCTTGTCATGCGGCTCTCCTCCTTTTGTATGGTCCTGACCTTTTGGATTTCCAGCTAATTCAGAAATTCTACTTTGTGAAATAGCCTCCAGGAGGGCTGATCTGGGCGCACATTCTTTCTCTATTCATTCTGTTCTTAACTAATTTTAGTCCGAAACTTGGATCCTACAGTGCAAATGTCTTGTCACCATAGAACATTATTTGTAAAGCTACTTATCTGGACAATAAGCATGTTTTTGCATGGAAATATACACTAAAATTACTACACGGCAATAGACAGTCCCTGTCATCTATTATCTGTATGGAATTAGCAATCTTAAATGTATTGTCCACTTTTCCCAAATCATTCAGCCAATTTGGTGTACACATTTTACTTCTGTAGTTTAGAAATGGAGCTATGAGGCTGTCATTGTTAAAAAAAATGCTAGAAGTCAATAGCCACCCAACTCTTTTCCATAAATTCACCCCACTATGAGTCTTTTTCTCATAGTGCATCCTGGTGTCATCCCTCCTCCCTGCATGCCTGATCCAGTTAATAAGCTAATTAACAAGCATTTCATGGGTTTAAGTTGATGTGTGATGCAGGAAAATAGGACTAGAGTTGGGGACCTATGTTTTAGACAACAGGGTCTGTCTTCACAAACCACCTCAGGAGGATCAGTGCTAATCTAGAATCAGTATTTGTGAAATGACCATAATAAATATGAAATAATCCAAGATCAGTTGTATGAAATGGTTGTCTGTGAGTCATACTGTGTCCTAAACCCCATCCACAAGTCTGCAACAGTTTAATGAATATACAGCTTGAGCTTTGGGGATGCATTTTTGTAGGAACAACTTGAGTGACTATTGACTAGAATTCAAAAAGCCTTTTGCAAAGTCCCTGATTTCTCTGAGGTGCTTTCTGAGTGCTAGGCCTGGATTATAGTTCGGTAACTACAATCACACACGAGCAAAGGTGATCATAGATGTCTTTCCACTGGGCTTTCCTGGAAAAGGGCTAAATGCAAGGTCAGGAGAGGGAAGCGAGGGTCAGGAGTCATTTCTGGGGGTAGCCCTGCTGGCCCTCCCCAGAGCTGCAGGCCCTACTGTCCTGCTCCACCTGAGGCTAAGAGTGTGTCCCTGAACGGCAAAGGTGAGAGATTAATATTCATGCGTGTGATATGCACACCCTCTCAGCGGGCCCTCGAAGGGGCCCCGGCCCTGCAAGCTGCCTGTGGCCGGGTTAATTGATGGACCTGAAAGTCCCTCAACTTGGCCCGCGTGTCGGTCAGTGGCTGTTAAAGTATTAATAATGAAAAATGACGGGCGAGTGTTTCCACGCGCAGGTAGGAAATGAGCTGCTGGTAATTAGGCCCCTGAGCACTGCAGTGTCTGTAATAAGCTTTGCCTTTCACTGTCACATGGCCAGCACTTTCACTGTCCACTGGTGGACTGCAGGCTACGGATGTGCACATACACTGATCAGCCATAACATTAAAACCACCTGCCTAATATTGCGTAGAACCCCCTCGTGGCACCAAAAAACCTCTGACCTGTTGAGTAATGGACTCCATAAGACCCCTGAAGGTGTGATGTCGTATCTGGCACCAAGATGTTAGTACCAGACCCTTCAAGCTACAAGGTGAGGCCTCCGTGGATTGGACTAGTTTGTCCAGCACATCCCACAGATCCTCAATCAAACTGATCTCTGTGGAACTTGGAGGCCAAGTCAGCCTTGAACCCTCTCTGAACATTTTTTGCAGTGTGGCAGGGAGCCTTATCCTCCCGATGAAGGAAAACAGACTCATAATTCATTTTTACTAGGGCTGGGCACATTAATGCGGGATCACATTAACACATAATTAAAAAAAAATCCTTTTATATTGAAAGTTTGTTGCTTTTTTGTGTTTTTGTGCTCATGGGTGCGCGCAGCTCGCAGCGCTCTATGTATTGGCTATTATATGGACTTAAGTATTGGGATGCCTGACTTTAATGACACTGCAGTCAGATACATAGACTTTCATATGGAGCTGGTCCCACTTGGAGCTGCTATAATGCTATGGACTCTGAGGGGAACTTGTTTTTCTATAACAAAACAGATAAAACGTGAACGCCCTGCAATGGCAAATAGCTTTAGATTTATATTTGATTTGACATTAATGTTTTAGTTGGAACTGTACAGAAATATTTGAACTGTAACTGTGTAACTGTGTTAAAGGGAACACTGCTGTTAAAAAGCTCCTTATTAGTTTAAAGTGTTTGCAAAACAAACGTTATTGCACTTTTGTTCATATAGCAGTACTTTAAAAATAAAAGTGCACAATACACTACTTTTGAATTCATTCTTGAATTTGAAAATAACCAATGCGATTCATCGTGATTAAAAAATGTATTGTTGCCCAGCATTAATTTTCACATGACCGTTTTCTAAACAATGAGACAATCTTTTTTTTTGTTTCTGTACCTTTAAGACTGAGATATTTAAATAACTTCTGTTTTGATTAGTTGATCTGTAATGCACATATTTTTCAAAAGAATAGTTTGGGCTATAACACTCTAGAGTGGGGCTAAATTGCTATAGGCTGCTGGATGTACAGTGTGGAATATATATTACATTTTTATATTTACATTAAACATTCCCGTCGTCACAATTACTTCGATAGATACAAGTGGACAGTTAGTGGAACTACTAGTCGCCCCCAGGTTGGTGTGCCATGCAAGATCCCTATAAGGCTCCTCTGCTAAAAACAAAGCACAGAAATATCAAACACACGAGTTTAATTTACACGTGAGTGTTTAGACAAATCAAAACACTGTTTTAGAACAGAGCCTTGGTCTGAGGAAACACTAATTTAACACTGGCAACAGTACAGATCATCATGTTTGTAGAGAGAAGAGTTGAACGTATGAGCCCAAGAACAACACAGTGCCCACAGTGAAGTATGAAGGTGGGAGCATTGTGATATGGGACTGCTTCTCTATGAACTGTACCAGAGAGCTGCATCAAAGAAAGACCACAGACATACAACTGGTGTAAAAATGATGGTTTTTAACACCCTCATAACCCCCTGGAAAGGATACTTTGATAAGAGAAACTGGCCTAAATTGAACCACAAAGAGCTAATTACTTTTCACAGACATATCAAATCTGACTTTGCAACAAGGTACTAATGTTATTAATTTGTGGCATCAGAATATTTTTCATCCTATTAGTTTAGTTTTTTTAATCTAGTGCAAAGTCAAAAGACATTGTGTGCATACATTTGAAGTGCATGAATGTTCTGGAAATATATTAAATATCAAAAACAGAAGTGTCCGAATACCTGTTTCTTTTACAATATGTAAATCCATGGCATCACAAAAGGCTTTTCTTGCAGCTTAGTTGCCATATTAGTTTGTTTCCAGCTAAATAATATAGTTTTACAATTTTATCTGCACTAAGTTTAATGTACTGAGGTCAGTCACCTAAATATTATAAAAGAAATTATAGAACAATAAGGCACTGCAAAATTCCTATTTGAATAATGTCCTGGGCAGCACGATGCATGCTGTTCCACGGTCTGCCTCATTTTGATTTAAATATCTGTGTCGTATGTAGCTGGTATCAGACACACAGGCGGGATGTCTCAGACACCACGCGGGCTGATGATACGCTGCAAGTCGTCCGTAATGAAAGCAACGACCTCCTCTTAGGCAGCTTCGTGTAGCTGTAAGCAGGCGACTGAAAGCAGGGGCAAGCGTTTAAACGTGTCCCATTTTCTGCACCATGCATTTATGTATGAATGAGCTGTAAAGCACTCATAAAATCATGAACGGCTGCACGGATGCGGTGATGCAGAACGACAAGAGCTTCAGAAAGGACCACCGTGGAAGACCGATGCCATTAAGAGAGTGCAAAACGTGAACAACCACACGATATGCCTGGATCCAAGCATCACTACACTTACTGAGACTACTCTAAATAGCCTATATATATACTATACTCCCACAAAGCATTACAGTTAATGGAGAACATGCCATGTACATGCATTACACGAGTCAGTACTAAAGCTACAAACTATCAAAATTCACCTCAGCACTATTTTTGGATGTATATCATGCAATTCCATGCAGTTAACTACATTCATAATACAAAGTGGCCTCTTATAGTCACAAGTGAACACACCACACCACAGCACACGTTGTGAAACTCTTTCACTGCATTTAACCCATTCACCAAGTGAAGCAGGGGGCTGCCACCATTGAGGAGCACCCAGGGACCAGTGTGTGGGGATGGTACCTTGCTCAAGGGAACCTCAGTGGTGACACTAGCAGTCCTAGGATTCGAACCCACGACCTTCTGATCACAGGGCCAACTCCCGGACCACTGGGC
Source organism: Alestes dentex (assembly GCA_037576975.1). Taxonomy (NCBI): domain Eukaryota; kingdom Metazoa; phylum Chordata; class Actinopteri; order Characiformes; family Alestidae; genus Alestes; species Alestes dentex. The sequence continues at coordinate 3,368,649 of JBBIGA010000138.1, forward strand.
CACCAGCTGTTCTTATGTTATTAAGAGAAGAAAAGGCTCAAGTTCAATGCCAGTACCGGAAGTTTGAGTGCACTGATATTTTTCTTTACAAACTGTTGAACTATAAAATCAGCTATTTTTCAATGAAGTGCTTCACTTAATGAGCATCTAAAAGACCTCTTTTATGCCACAGCTGGGCTGGATTAAACAATTTTGTGGCCCTAGCCTATGAAAAAAGGTTTCTTTTCTCCAAGATATTATACATGCTGTGTAAAAATCACAGCCTTAAAAGGATTGCTAACTTTGGTGAAGCGATTGAGGGAAGGTTTTCAGATGATTAGACTGAGACTTCCATTAAAACACTCTATGAAACCAGAGTTTTTCACCATTAACTTGTCCAGCTTGTACTCGGATGTGCAATTTCTTTTTGTGTGCAAAATCTTCATTACTCTCTGCTATAGTTTTGCCTTGTGCAATATCACTACTTACGTTACTATTGCGCAATAACGGTCTTGGTATAGAGTGCAACTCCAAACCATTATTGGTTAATTAGTGCACGACTTTAGCAGTAATTGTATTTATTTATCTGTTTTATTTATATGACTGACTTTTGTATATTGCATAGTGTATATAGTAAAGAGTACTTTCTGTATAGTTTTATTTTATTTGGACTTTATGTTTATATTTTATATTGTTCTTGTCTCCGTGTCTCTGTGTGTCTGTGCAGTCGTAGCTTTAGCAATTTCCTCCCGGATCAGTTTCCTGATTCTGACTGTAGACCTGTTTACACTTGAGAGCGAACTCTCTCTACTCTGCCTTTTTTTTAGAAGAAGAAGCCGTATGAATATATGAGAAAGATGCATTAAAGATTCAACCCTTCCCTTATTTTATTTTTTTTTACTTTAGAAGTGTCTCATAAGAGATACCACAATAGCTCTTCTGAGGAGTGAGTTCTTTACAACAATGCTGTGCCCTGAAAAGTTTTTTCAGCAACTGTTTAATGAATATTGTGGGTTCAGACATACTAAAGCGGGGGTGCACAATTCAGACTTGGAGGCCCGGTGCCCAGTACAGTTTAATACACCCACTAAACCTACAAATGAAAAGAAAAAAAATAATCGAACTGTGCTGGAACCCCCCAAAACAGGATTGGAGCTGTGCACCCCTGTGGCGGTGTTTCTGTACGTATCAGGTTTCAGGTAAAACTTAAAACTTTAGGGTTTGGGAGGAAAGGTAAACAAGTCAATGAAAGAACAAACACTAAAGGGCCCAGCAGGAGGGAACAGCTCTTTGTTTCCAGGTAGTGGGCTCTAACAGGGTAGTCAGTGTAATGTGTGGGTATGGTCTTAATTTATTGATCTGCAAGTAATGGAGACTGGATAGATCAGTGTTAGATACCCAGACAGAACATCTCCGCAAATAGCTGAGACAAAATGTGAGTGTGTGTGTGTGTGTGTGTGTGTGAGAGAGAGAAAGAATGCTCTCAGTAGACACTTATCCCGAGTGACTAAAGGTGACCCGGGCTGCACATTATAATTTGGTAATTTGCTCCTCCGAGGCAATCCATGTAATTCACACGAGTCTGAAGTGTCTGCTAAGCAAGAGTGCAGTAATGACAATAATAACAATTGTGTCAGAGCCATCAGCAGATGGAGAGAGCCAGGGAGGCAGAGAGAGAGAGACTAAGAGAATGAGTGACAGAGAGAGAGAGAGAGAGAGAGAGAGAAAGACGCTGAGTGCGGCAGCAGACAGCCTGTACTGAATTTCTAGAGGATGGAAATGATAGTGCTTGTTTGAAGGTGGCGGCTCCAAAATGAGCCCACAGGTATCATTACGAGTTCTTCACGAAGATAATATTCCCAACACTCAATACCCGGTGTTTAAAATAAAAAAAAGCCCCACAGACAAAATCCATTATCCAGACATCTTAGATAATGGGATTATCCACCCCCCCCCCACACCCTCCGCCAACCCCTGTTCCTGAAGCGGTGCCCTACAGAGTGACCATAATTGACTAATAATCAGGCCTCGTCATTATCTCTTCTCCGCGCTAAATCTTTCCTTTCCGCTGCGCTGCATTCCAGGGCGCTGCCAGTTACTCGATACCTGCCTGAGACGATTTCCTCATTGGCATTCTGGCAGGCGCGGGAGCGTGGGGTCACCAGCCGCTCGCAAGTGGGAATGATGTAGGGGCATAAGGACCGCGGGGCAAGTGGCATGGCCCGACACGTGTTAGCAGCTGGTGGGGTGATTGGGGGGGCTAGCAGAGGTGCTCCAGTGGCTGAGTAGCTTGGAGAGAGAGAGGTCCAGGGAAGGACAGCCAGGAGCCTGTCACACTTACTTTGTGTCACTGTGAGAGACGGAGAGAAAGAGGGAGAGAGCAGTAGGGAAGACTAGAGCCTGCCAAAGCACTGACCAACAGTTGGCAGCTTGCACGATGGGGAGAGAGATCTTTGTTGAAGTTAGTGGGAGGTATCTTCTTAAAAAGAAGGTGCAACCCTCGCAAAAACAAAAGTTTTAATCCGCGACGGCCACTACTCTAACCCTTTAAATGCTCACACCTTCCGTTGGGTCAAGGCTACCTTTCCTCACTCCTTGATCTTGAGCATAGCAGCATAAAACATAACTGAAAATCAGTTTACACTGCAGATAAGTATGAAATAATAAACCATAGACTAGAGCTACAGCAGGCACAGACACTTCATAGTGGAACTATGCAACATAAAGTAATTAATACTGATAGTAGGTAATGGTTTATACCATATTGCTGCTTGTTTGTTTTGATACAAATCGGCTGATTTGTATGTGTGATATGGTGTGTGTGAGTGTGAGTGTGTGTGTGCGTGTGTGTCTTGGTCCTGGTGTCTCTGTGGTGGGGAATGAGAGTCGACTGGCATATGGCGGAGCAGCATCGAGAGATTGCTAATCAGCATGGTTTCATTAGCTTTGACTGTAATAGGGTCTATCTGGTGAATTTACAATGCATTATGCATCGCAGAGCCCTGCTACTCTGTGCTCCGAATTAGTTGTGTGGAATCGCACTTTCACCCCTCTCTGTGTGTTCGTCTCTTTTTGCATTTTAGTTTCTCTCTTCATTAAGTGTCCCCCAGTCTCTCTGTTTCAGTTTAACTCAAGACAGCTCAACTCAACTCAGGGAAGCTTTGTCGGTATGACCATTGAAGGAATAATTTAGTGAAAAATCCAGTTTACACATTTTGTTTTCCTCCAGATAAAGAAATGGACATTTTTAGTGTCCAGATGTTGATTCTTTCGTTTCGAGCTGCAGCTGTGAGGCTAATGTTGCTAACAAGCACTTAAAGTCAATGGTCACCCAAACAGCCCAAGTTAAAATTCAGCATCAGAACTTCTCTCTAACTGCTCAAACCACATCCAGATATTCAGCTATTTCACCCATGCAGAGCTGGCCTTTACAAATTCACAAAGCTGTTGTAAATGAGAATCTTTTATCAGACTGACTAGTTTAAACATTAGATTTTTAAATTCCAAAGGTATCTGTATTTCTTTTTTTAAGTAATGTTCTGTCTAGTGCAGTCATTTCCAATTCCATCCCACTAGCTACAACTCTCCATCACATGATACCACCAACTAAAGTCTAAAACATACATCCTCTGGGTCACATGAAGTGCTACTGCGTCTATTTAAGCTGCCACTAATGCAATGTCATGGGACATCTTAACATACTTGGATGAGAGCTCTCTTGGGCTCCTGGTCGTGGATGGCAGTGATAATTCATTTTTACCCGACTATTTGCCTTTTATTATTTAGGATTATGCAGCCTGTTTTGTTGCACACTTTTTATTCCAGTAGCTCTGCTGCAGGAACAACACTCCACATCACTTCAGCGTGAACAGACGCGCCTAAACTACAGTCAAGCCAGGCAGGCTCGTGAGGATTTCAGCCATATACACACAGTACACTTTGAAAGGTAGTCCACCAGTGCAGAGGTTTCCATTTTACATTCCTTTCTAATGTAATACATGTTTTGCGTTAACAACGATGTAATCAGCAAAACAATCTGATTGAAATTCTCAAAATTAATTTTTAGAATTTCCTGGTATTCGGTATGTCCTCCTCTTGCTTCAATGACAGCGTGTACTTGAGCTGGTAAAGGACTCCATAACGGACTCCATGACTTTTTGCATGAGTCTGATGATTACATCAAACCCATGTGAGAGTCGTCTGAGCATGAGGCTCAGTGGAAGGACTGAGGTCTGACCTTTTTGTACAAGCACAGGATACTTTGTAAAATTAATCTTAAGCTCAAGGTACCTAAATCAAGCTTTTTATTTTGATCTTGAAGTATATGGTGTTTTTGATACATGTTGAGCACTGGTTATTTTGCAGCATAGTTTTTTTATGTACAGATGATATGGAAAGTTTAACCTACCAAGTAAACAATGAAAGTTTCTTTTGGAAAAGCAGGGACAATTTGTTTTTCTTAATGATACTGCTCCTTTAACAAAGCATTTGTCTTGAATGTGCCTGCATCTCTGTGCTCTGCAGGGCCCAGCTGCAGACTATCCATCAGAGCAGCTGCCCGAGTGAGAGTGCTCCTCCAGGCCTGGCAGGTAGGAGTCCTCGGACCCAGCCAGAGGAACCTGGCACGCGCCGTCCTGTTCAGCAGGAGAGTGTCAGCAGGGTCTCTGGTGGCTGCTTGCCTCTAGGTGGACGATCGGAACGCTCGGCATACTCCGCTTCCTGCTGTGTTTCTTTAATTATTCCATAAGACATACCAGTGACAGATGCAGCCTTTGGCAAGTGGCTGAGAGACAGAGGGAGAGGGGGAGGGGGGGGGGAGGGAGAAAGATGCAGTGTCTCAAATCTGAAAGGAAGTGTGAAAGTTAAAAATTCATCAAAAGATTTTAGAGATGAGAGAACGTAATCACCAAAACTGGTTTTGAGACCGGAACTGTTCTGATTTTTGGTCTCACTGTCATCATTTGACATTACACTTCTTCATCCTTTTTTAAATAATGTGTTTTGATGTGTTTGTTCCATTCCTAGGTTAGCTAGTCGCTAGGTAGAATTGCATTACACAATTTAATCGGTGACGGCGGCCCGCCAAAAGAAAAAACTAGAAGTAGAAATTAAAACAACAACAACAACAACAACAACAACAACAACAAAAAATATATATATATATAACTGGCTATATAATAGTATGGATGGTTATATGACTAGATCAGCATCTTTTCTCTCATGTAGATTTGTGAGAATTTGCTTATTCGTGTCACTTTCAAAGGTAAACAGGAAAGAGTTTGTTGGAGTTCCATTGTTTCTTACACGAGAACCAGAGCCACATAAAGTAAAGTGTTTCCAAAGAGTGACTGTGGCAAAAAAGAGAGGGGAAGAAGTTGCCAAACACTGGAGTTGCGAGGATGACTCAGATCGGCGTCTGTTGTCTATCACTTCATGAAAAAAAACATGCCCTTCTCTCTCTCTCTCTGTCTCTCTCTCTCTGTCTCTCTCTCTCTCTCTCTCTCTCTCTCACTCTCTCTTTCTCTTTCTCTCTCCCATCTCACTTCATCTAAAAATGGCGCTGGGCTGAAAGTCGGGCCTGTGAAAGCAGCCTGTCAGACAGCACTAGCATATCTAATCCCTCACACTCCTTCCAAAGGCTCGCTCTGCTCACTTCCTCGGAAGCGTGCGGCCCGGTTTGATGTGACACTAACGCATTTATGTGGAAGTAATAATCGCATATTTTTTTTTTTTCCAGTCTGGCACCCGAAGCATTCGCGGGCAGACATTTTCTGTAATGAGTTAACAACAGCGCCTCAGAGACGCGCCGGGACGGGTGAAGCGCTAACCTTCATCAGAAGATAAGTCCACAGATAGTATATTACACATCTGCTGTGTTAGGGTAAGTAAAAATAGTCAGACTTGTGTCTCCCCCACCATCTTCAGCAGTGCTGACATATTGACGGCTGGTGGGTGAGAATGCAAACCTTTCGTAGTCTTTCAGATTTTACTGCTTAAACACAAGTCCGGACATCATGGGCAGGATCCTAGACCTGGATTAAGCCCTATCTTAACTTGAAAAGAAATTAAAAATGCTAATTCTCCACTGACATCTGACATTTAGTCCAAGATTAGGCTTATGCTTTCTGCACGGATGTCATGTGCCCTCATGATATCTCTACACTTTTTGGGATTTTCCAGAAGAAGATGAGATATTGCAATAGTCAAATACAAAAAAAAAAAAAGAAAGAAAGGAAAAAAAAGAAAACTATATGGCACATTTTGTATTCTTTTTACTTATTGGTTTGTTTATTTGCTTGTTTATATATTTTTATTTTAAACATACTAAAATCAAGAACATAAAATGTGTGCATTTTGTTTGTTTGTTTTCCATTTATTAGAGTAATTAATTTTTCAGTGGGGAAAAAAAGCAGAATACATGCATTTAACACAAAATTTCACAAAACTGCTAAATAGTATTTTGTGTCTATTCATTTATTACAGTTTTCACTCTTTTCATCAGAAGTCTTGTTTTCAATTGGTCTGCAAGGATCTGTTGGAATTCTTTTTCATGCTTTTTGTATACATCTTCAAAATTCAAAATTAGATTAGAAGAATGTAACTTAATTAGGCAAATACAGAACTAATTCATTCTCCTTGGCCCATAAAACCTTCCTCTGCATCTCATATGGCCGGTTTTGGTCTTTTGAAGATTTTTTTAGTAACGGCAACACTTTTAAGACCAACACTGCTGAGTTCTTTTCACAGGGGAGGAAATGTGGACAGAAAAACTTGTGGAACATCTGAAGCAAGAGTGAAGCTCTGTCCAAAAGGATGAATGTCTGGTGGTCTTACAGGTTTTGTGTGGTGGTTAGAAGTCCTATTTCATCTTTATCTTTTAGTCACTTTTAAATGTCCTTTTTTCACTTATTTTTCTTTAACTTTATTCTTCTTTATGCAAACGGTTGATCTAACCAGTCTGTTCAGAAATCAGAAGGCAGCTGAGGTGTGTGTGGGTAGCTGCTTGTGTGAATGTTAGAATCTATTTGACGGGGAATATTGTGTCAGTAAAAGCTTTGTGAACAGCTTTGGCTAGGAGGACACAGCTGTAACTAGTTGTGCTTGGAAGGATGAAGTGGACAAAGTGAATAGTATTAGCACTAATACTTTTGGGTAATCTGATCTTAATCATGTTTCTGACACTGATGGATGGAAAAAACTTGTTCTTAACTTGTAGTTAAATACGTTCCAGTAAGTCGTAGGAACAGTGTGACCTTTTGTTGTTCGAATTAGAAGCATCTTCCAAATGACACTTGATTACCCCTTGATTGTGTGAGTCGAACAGAAATGTTCTTAAGTTTGTTTCATTCTGTTCCAAATCTTGGTTTAGTCATGAGCCGAAATCCGATAGTTCAAGACTATGGAGAAAATCCTGCCTGTCAGTCAGTGAAAACAGTCTGAGTGAAGGACACCTTAGCCAAGTTTGATTCTGCTTTGGGACTGTATATAACGCTTGAAGGACTAGCTTTATTGATGGAGAAAAAGTGTGTTTGTGTGTGTGTGTGTGTGTGTGTATGTGAGAGAATGTTAGAAGAAAAGGCTGAATACAGCACTGGTTAAGATTTAGGCTTTAGATTTGTTAGATTTGTAGACTAGATTGATGTAGACTTCTCTCAGTTCTTATGTATCTGCATTGCCTGCTGCATTCAGTTATTATACAAGATATAGATGTGTAATCTAACTTCACTTCTGAAAAAAAGCATCTTAACAGTCAATCCAATAAAACTTCATTTAAATATCAGTGTCGGTTTAGTTTAATTCATATTGCGCTGTTTTTTTTTCTTCATTTCAGACATAATATGGAAATGTGAGTAATAATAATAATAATAATAATAATAATAATAATGATAATAATAAAATTATTTCATTAAACCTTTGCTTTTTAGCTGTTTTTCTATCCACACAGCCCCCATATTTGAATTGTTTTAGGCTGTGATTCCTCCCCCTGTGCTGATTTTTATTAACCCCATGGCCAGGGGAAAAGACCTCAATTCCAGGCGTGATTGGCATGGCCTGCCCTGCTCAACCGGCAGGCGGAAGTGGTCAGTACTAAAGCCTCTAATGTGCCTGTGTTCCAGTGAGAACTGAAGTTTGTTTGTGTGTGTGTGTGTGTGTGTGTGCATGTTTTCACAGGGAGGTTGCAGTATGCCTCAGTGTGCTGTATATGAATAGTGCACAGTACAGAATATGAAATAGGCAGGACAGAAGGGTCACAGAGGTCAGTATTTCTAAACAGTGTGTGTGTGTGTGTGTGTGTGTGTGTGTGTGTGTGTGCATGTATATGGATGAAACCTGAAGCTGACTGGTTGTGTTTGAGCCAGAAATATCCCTACTTAAGAGTAATGGGTACAAGTAAATGTAATGAAAGAACACAAATACTCAAGTAGCAGTAAATATTCTGCTGAATGTAAAACTACTCAAATATTTACCTCTTTTATTGTCAACCTGAAATCAAAATGGACCTTTTTTTTTTTTTACCTTATTAGATTATGTTTCTAATCATATTAGGCATGATTTAACATATATCTTTTAAAAGACCACATTTTAGTTTTCCTCTTATCTTCCATCAAAATGACCCAAGGTGTCCTGGCAGAACATTGCTCAGAGCATCACACGGCGTCTGCTGACTTGTCTTATTACCATATTGTAGCCTTGTGCCATCTCTTCCCCGATTAAGTGACACATACAGTGGATAGGTGTCAGCAAGGGCACTCTGATTGGTCTGCAGCAACAGAGTCCCATTTGCAGCGAGTGGGGTGGTGGTGATGCTGGTTGTGGCCTAGTGAGTAGGATACTTGCCTCTGGACCAAGAGGTCATGGGTTCGAATTCTACCTTCAGCATACCACCACTGGGTTCCTGAACAAGACCCTTAAAGTTGCTCCAGGGAGACTGCCCCCTGTAGCTAGAGAATGGAAGTCGCTTTGGACAAAAGCATTTGCTAAATCCCGTAAATGTATGGTCTAAGATGTTTCTGTCAAAGCCAGCATTTGAGTTTTTCAGACCAGACGGCCTAGCCAGCACTCTGTTGGTGGTCAACTGGTTGTTCTGTCATTTTTGGAGATGCTCTGACCCAGTCGTCTAACGATCAGATCCTCAGATTCTTAGTCTTACGCATTTTTCCTGCGTCCAACTCATCGACTTCAAGAACCAACTGTTTTTTTGCTGTCTGATTTATTCCACCCCTTGGCAGGTGCCACTGTACTAAAATAATCAATGATATTCACATCACCTGTTAGTGGCTTTTATGTTGTAGCCGATCGGGGATATAAAGGCTGCATAATGTTTTTAGTGAGTCATGGACACAGCTTTATCTAGAATTACTTTAACTGGGCATATTATGAGACTTGTCCCGTGTTTCAGTTCGAGCATGATGTACGGTATTCATAATCTATACACTATGTAGATTTATTACTGGTTGAGCTTTCAATGATACTTTTATACAATTGAATACTAGTTTTTCCACTTCATGAAAATGACAAATTACGCTGTGGTATTTGCAAAAGACATTGAAATCTCTATATTTCAAATAGACCCACTCAAATAATTTGTAAAAGTAAAGTCACTGAAGGACTGAGATGTCTAACTCTCGTGTGAAATACATTTGCAATTTGGGAAGAGAGTTAAACAGGATGCCGGTTGTGGCAATCTGTATATCACCATCTGTACAGATGCAGCGAATCTTAAAAAAGCTACATTTATCACATACGCTTCCTGTAAAGCACCTCTCTCTCTCTCTCTCTCTCTCTCTCTCTCTCCCTCTGTCTTCTCTCCTTCTTTCCACCTTTCCCTCCTTGCTCCCTCTAAAAAGTGCAGAGAAATCAGTAAGGCGCACCTGTTTTCAGTGGACGAAATGTTCCAGAGAGAATTGCATAACATTCTGAACAGCATTTTTTATCTTGACCTGTCATATGGAGGATTTTTTTTCGGGGGTGGGGGGAAGTGGACCGGGTTTATGTACAAAGAATAACCGTAGTCCTGAATTCAAATTACACTCTGACTGATGACGTCACACGTTCCGAATTTAAGGTTGAGGCTTTAATCTGTCTGTGTTGAAACAGCTGCTGGGGCTGATGGGTCTTTTCTCCCTCGCTCGGGTGCTAACACAGCTAGGCTAAAAAAAAATATGTCGACGTTGTTGTCAGCATGAGAAGTCTAAGTTGGCATAAACAGCGTACTTGCACGGATCAAATGAGATTTGGTGTCTTAGATTTAAACTGTCTCAGCACAGTGTCTTCTGTTGGGATGAATAAAGCTTAGCAGCAGTATCACTTTCCATCGAATATCCGAATAGATATCTGTAAAAAAAAATTCGACTACTGGCGTCTAGCTGAGACATGTACAGACACACTCACACACACAATGTTAGGCTATTGTGCCTACATTAAAGGTGTGTGACCTGTGGTGTCACACACACACACACACACACACACCTCAGCACCCAAGAGTTCAATGTGAGAAATAGTGTGTGCTGGGAAAATGATTATCTAGCACAAGCTGAATAATGGCTTCATGAAAGAGGGCCGTAATCCCCTGCAATGAGGAGCGAGGGAGAGAATGAGCGAGAGAGAAGGAGAAATCAATGAGAGAAGGAAGGGAAGACTCTGCCTTGTCAATTAGCCCACTCTCCAGCACTCTCATAACCCTGCTGAGGACCTACACTAGCGCAGCTGCTGCAAAACATCTCAGCTTCACTTTCCCTCACCTCTCGTTAGACTGCTCCGCTTACTGCATTCTTATTAAACGCCTAATGCAATACAGTAGGAGAGCTCTCTTCCCTCTCAGAACTTTCAGCAGAGCCGCTGGGTCTTCAAGCGACAGACTGGGGTTTGGCTATAGACCCTTGGACCCGACTTCTGATGCTACATTCAGCTACCCCTAGTTTGGAACTTGCTCTGCATAAGGCTAATCACCCAATGCTGTAAAGTAGCATTATGTAAAGTGGCCCTTTACAGTCACACATGAACACACCACAGCACACAGTGTGAAATTCTTTCTCTGCATTTAACCCATTCACCAAGTGAAGCAGGGGGCTGCCACCAGCGAGGGGAGCAGTGTGTCTTGCTCAAGGGTACATCAGTGATGACACTAGCAATGTTGGGATTCAAACCCACAACCTTCTGATTGCAGGGGGCAACTCCTTAACCACTAGGCCACCTGCTGTTCACCAAGCGAAGCAGTGGGCTGCCACCAACAAGGAGCGCCCGTTGGTGTCAAAATGTACAAAATTTTGTAACGGCTGTAGGGTTGTTATGGTAAAACGTTAATGGCCTTTGCAAGCAATCACAGCAGGCGAAGAACACGACAGTTGTGTTCAGCACACTGGCCTGTTCAGACTTGAAATCACATCTAATAAAGGCTTCAGCATTTGTTTCGACAGCTGTATGCTTAGAAAGAATTTGCTTATTTGGGTTCTTTTCTCTTGTGCCGCACTGTCTGCACTGCTTGTGTGAACATTGTCTTGGACCAGTGCTCTGCATGGGATGGTGTGGAAGGTTTTTAGCTACAGCACTACCTCACCAGCATTTGTTTAGTAATGTAAACTGAATTTTCTGTTTGCAGATGATAATCACTGTGTTTATGTAATTGACTTTGAAATGCCAGTCTGATTTTTTGATCAAGAACAATGATCTTGTTCAAAATTGGCTGAGAAGAAATCTTATATTCAAATATGTTTATTAATTTTTTTAAAAACTACTTTTAGTATCATATCTGGTTAATTAAGTATTGTAACACTACTGTAAATATGTATTTTCAACCCGATATCGACCCATGCTGCCGCACAATAAAGCGATATAATCTACAACAACTACCACCCCCTAAAATGTTTTTCTGAACCTAAATGTAGCTGAACAAAATTCTGTCTGATTTTAGCTCTAGCCTGAAAAAAATTCAAACCCAAGAAAATTCTGTCTGAACATTAACGGGACCCAAAAATATTCTGTCTGAACTGTGTACCAATAAAATTCTGTTTTATGCCAAAATCCAATACCCAACCATCACCAGAGACTGAATAAAACTCCATATAAGAAATGATGGCGCCTCTTAAGTCGTCTTCTTGCGACAATGTCTGTAGCTGTCACGTTATTAATAAACGAACCCAAAATGAAAAAAACCCTTAATTATCAGGTGTCCAAAATTAGGTTTTAGATTCTACTTATTTATTCATCAATATCCACCTTCAAACAAGGCAAAAATTCTGAGCCAGGATAAATTCCTTTGTTGTTCTAATGCAGGCCTCATGAGTCTTGCTGTCAGCAACATAAGTGACTCAAGAATGACAGATAAGAAAACTATAATAAAAGGTAATAAGAAAAAAAAGGAGAAAAAAGAAAGTAGGTTGAGATACTACAGCAGGAGTAAATGCCAGACAGTAGGCGATCTGAAATCTGAACCCGACGTGAATATGGCCTCGTCCAGTTCAGACTAAAACTTAAAGTTCTAGTGGGGCCAGGTATCAGTGCCACACTTATATAAGATATGAAATAATTTGTCCCTCAGCGCTGCCTGTCACAGTTGCCTCTTCGACTTGCTTTGATTTGAAGAAATCGGCAACCACTTCTTTAGTTCCTTAGCAGTCACTTACTGAAGTCTACGGTGCTTTTAAGATGATACAGTGAATTAATCTGCTCCCAGGATGCTACACTAGTGTGTCTGTGCTTGCATTGGTTCAGTTCAAATCAGTGCAGATTTAAACCAATGGCAAAGAAGCTGAGAGGTCAAATAAAGTTTCATTCCTTTACACTGACTGCGATTCAGGCAGACTCAGTAGGCCTACAGTTACATTTTTCAAATGTATATATTTTCAAAATGATATGTATGTGTGTAGTAGATTTGGGTAGGGAACTGAAAGTTTTTCCCATTTCCAGAACTCACTAATTACTTATGGAGATGAGATGTTTACGCACGGAACCACTTCATGTGAAATGATAATATCGTGCATGCCGAGATGCGTGATGAAACGTGCCGTGCTGCAGTCATTAGCCTGGACAGAGTGGGTCTGTGTGTGGAGAAATCCATGCGGTGGTACCTTTCATGTGCAAATACCTTCTGTAGAATGTATAAGTGATCTGGGCTTAAGTAAACAGCGTGTAATGTGGAGCTGATATAGGAAGACAGACAGCGGTGGCGGGACGGTGTTGAAGCGGAGATGCAGGCGAATTGGGACAGCCACGTTTAAGACGCTGCCGTCCAGCCCTGTAAGAGCTCACGTCATCCTGAAAAAAAAAATGCTGTGATCAGGCCTGACATCCTCTGAAAACAAAACGAGATCTCACCTGAGAAAAATCACGAAAATAGATTAAACGTTGTCTGTCTTGACAACCCTGAACAGGCAGAGGCAGCGAGCAGCTGATTGAAGCGGCACAGTATTCAAAGCACATTTTTGTGAGGGGGGGGGGATTTGGTGGGGGGGTGGAAGCAGCCTGACTCATTACTGCACTTCAAACCCAACCGCAGACAAGCAGCGCGGTGGAATGGTAATTAAAGCAGCATAAATAGAGTAATGTTGTTGCATGAGATTGATGTGAGAGACGGAGTGCGGAGAAGAAAGGGCCCGTGACAGCCGGCTGGATCAGTGGCTCTCGGACAGAATTTGTGGGATCTAAAGAGCCCGTCTCAATCGACTGCGCTATTATAAATGTTTACAGAGCAACAGCCTTGCACACGAGCACGTAGTAAAGCAACACTCTGTCCACATGTGTGACAAGATGGGCTGTAAGCTTTGAGTCAAACTAGGCCAGTACTAAACTTACTCAGAAAACTGTGTAGAAGTCCCCTGCCAGGCTGCACTGAAGGAAATAACTCCATACCAAGGTGTTCACAGATCAGTTCATGCGAGTCAAGCTTCGCGTGCTTCATGGCTGGAGACTGGGATGAGGCCTGTAGAAGTTACGTAAGGTGTGACTTATTTGGTAAAAAATGCACACACTCGGTATTTGCAGATAAAGTGAGGCCTTCAATGTCATGTCCTTCAGTTAAAGTGCTGCGAACAAAATATGAGGAGCTGGCAAATGTCAGGCTGCGAGAAGCTTAATGTCCGTCGAGATGTATGAGCCAACCCAGCAGCGTTCCCTCACTGGCCCATACATCCATCCTGGCTCCACTTACACTCCACCATCCGTCAAGCTTTATTTATTTATTTATTTCCCACCCATGACTTGTATTCTGACAAAGTCAAGCCTCCTGCTCTATGATTTGCTAGTGTCTCGCTTTCTGATCCAAGTGACTGCCAGCTTAAGAAGTGGGATACTGCCATATTAGTCCAAGAGAAGGGACTCTGTCAAAATAAGCATGGGGAAATCAGTCCTGGGGCAGGACACTGGGCACTATTTACCAATCCAAGTGCATGCTGGTAATAAACACTAGAAAGCTTGATATATTAAACCAGGCAGAAGACAGGAAAATGGACACGGCTGGCCATACCTGGTGGAAAAGAGAACATGACACAGCGAGAAAGCTGGACGCTGAAACTATTAGCCAATACTAGTGTGAAAAGTAAAACATTTGTCATGTGAAAACACACCACACAGTGTGAAATTTGTCCTCTGCATCTAACCCATTCTCCCAAGTGAAGCAGTGGGTAGCCAACAATTGCACTCAGTGAGAAGCGTGTGGGGACGTTATCCTGATACCTCAGTGGTGCCAGTGTGAGTCCTGGGATTCAAACCCACAATTTTCAGATCACAGGGGCAACTCCCTAACCACCAGGCCACCAGCCACCCCAAAGAAAAAAACTGTGCATTGGCCAGCCTACCACTGAACCACCAATGCTGAGCTAGTACTACTGCTAGTCATTAGCTAGTGCTAGTGTGGGGGCTATGACTGCTGCTAGTGTTATTCGGGACTGTGCCTGAGGGAAATAAGGTCAGGAACTGAAAACCACTGACCAGTCCTAGTCCAGGAGGTGTAGCCCTACTATCTAAAACCAAGGCAGGACACTGGGCAAGAGTAGCCAGTCTAGTTCAGGGGGAGCAATTAATCCATATTACTGCAGGAGGTGTGGCACTAAACCTTTCTAGACTTTTATGGTTTGGGAGGCAGGGCATTAGACTGGACCCCAATAGCCTATCCCACTTCAGGAGGAGGGCAATTTGACATTTTTCCAGCACGGAGGGAGGGACACTGGTGAATTCTAACCAATAGAGATGAATAAGAGGGGAATAACCATAAAGTGTTGAGTTATTAGAGGTGGCAGGATATGGATGGGGTAAACATAGTGTGTTGAGTGATGAGCGATATGGCCCAGAGTGAGCTGCTTACTGCGCTCATTCTGCTGTCTCTCACGCGGTTTAAATGGAGGCACAGCCAGTGACAGACCAACATGTCATCCTGTCAAAAAGGGCCAATATGAGACTGAACTCAGGGTTAGTTTTTTAATCTTGTCAGCAGGCAGATTGCCTTAATGCTTTTTTTTCCTCTAATCTAATGTAACCGAGTAGAGGAAGGCTACGCGTGCTCCTATTTCTAGAGGATTATAGCTGGAGCTTGGAAGAAGCCGAAAAAAGACACAAGACACGGTCCGGGAGAAGAATGTGCTTATTCACGCTTAATTATTCAATATTTTCTCTGCAAACGAAGCCTCATTATTTGACATTTTGACGCTCCCTCTGTAAACTGTTCTCACTCTCACGTTGGTGGAAGAATCATGAGAAATCATCCCATGTTGGGAAGAGGAGAGAAGCCCAAAAAAAAAAACAACAAAAAAACACAAAAGACTGCTCGCTTAATGATGCAGCCACTGACTATTTCAGCCAGAAAATTACTGATATTGACACAAAAGTGGGGCTCCTCTCTGTACAGGCAGCCAAAGCAAAAAAAAAAAAGATAAAAGTTTAAAGCATGGCCATCAATATCACAGCTAATCTCCATCTCTCTGGAGGAGGCACGCTTTGAAGTGGGGCATTTGTCAATAGTCAACAAGCATAATTTATGGATGCTTTTCTGAAATGAGAGCGGAGATGTGGCTGCGCCTTCAACCTTGTCTTTATTCCTCCAGGCTGGTGGGGGCGCTCTGTGCGGGTCTGCATCAACAATAGGCTTATAGACTTTGATACAGTTTCTCCTTTGGTCTGAGGCTATACTAGCTTGCAGATTAAAAATATTTTTGCAGGTTGCCCTCATTTACTGATGCATTCTCTCCAACGTATTGTGTGTGAGTAGCTCTTACAGACCAGCAGACTAAAAGTTGAGTGTGTGTGTGTGTGTGTGTGTGTGTGTGTGTGTGTGTGTGTGTGTGTTTGTGTGCGTGTGCGCATGTTTGAGTGTGCATAAGTGTATATGTTTGCATGTGTGCGTATGTGCACATATACATACATACAACCACATGCATGATAATGATAGGAATGATATAAAGCTGGTTATTTAGCTAAATGGTGAGAAAAAAACAGGAGAGATAGAGGACCAAGAGAAAGAGGAGAGAGATGGGAGAGAGAAGGGGGAGAAGAGGAGAGAGAGAGAGGAGCATGATAGAAGGAGAGAAGTGGAGCGAGAAAAGAAGAGATGGAGAGAAGGAGAAGAAGGGAGGGGGCCTGAGGAAAGTGTGTGATGGGCCGTTAACAGAAGCTCTGAGCTCCACTGCAGCACATTGCTGCGCGGTGCAATTAGCCTCTGCACTGCAGCCACAATCCTCACCTGGACTCATCTGTCTCTCTCTCTCTCCCTCTCACACTTTCACATACATACGTACTCCTTAGAGAAAGTTGTCCAACTTTATCTCACATATTGCATCTTGCTACCAGTAACTTTCTCTTGCCACAGAAACGAACTATTTTCATGCAGAGCCTTGGAACAGCGCAGTTCTAACCAATAAACCTGAAACTCAAACACTACAGTCATTTTTTCACCCTTCCGGTGTCGCTTTTAAGTACAGCTCAGCTTTACGAACATGTGAGTCTTAATCGAACTTTCTCTAACTTCACATTTCCTTTTAAAATATAGTACTTTTGACAACACCACGATTTTGTCTGGTGATCTTACTTCGTATAATATTGAATACAGCCGCTGAAGTAATGCGCAAAAGCACTTTACTTATCAGAGGTGCTACATAATTAAAGTTAAGTTGAACTGACGCATCCACATAAACAAAGCAGCAGCATAAAAGTTTTAATGAGCAAAGTTAAAAAACAGCACATCTACATTAGATGTTACATGAAGTTGCATAGTTCAGACCTTCCCCTTTATGAGCCCTGCTTGACGGGAGGCCATCAACAGATGCCCGAGATTCATTTCAGTGTCAGCGACACTCATTTAGCGAGTTGATTGTTAAATTGATTTAATTATCGAATCCTCCTCGCTGACACTGATCAACCCTTGTTAATAAGGAGGCACCTATGCATGTAATTGGCTTTGATGCATATCAAGCTAGAGAGGCGTGCAACTCTTTAAAGGGCAAGCTTCACCAGACGGATTGAGATGCACAGCGCGCACCCAAATCTGGCCTTTGAGCTGATGGATGATGACAGGCCTTGGCATTGTTCTCTTGATCTCTCTGGCTGCTTGAGTTATAGATTCTGCATGTTTGTATTTGTACCACTCTGGCATATTAGAGCACAATGGCAACATGCTTAGGAGCTTTACATCGGAATTAGCCAGGGATGTAGTGGAGGATGAACACGTAAACAGTGTGTACGCATCTTTCCAAATATGGAAATTATTTACTCACATTTGTATCATTCACCCATTGTTTCTAGAATGTACGTATTTTATTGAGATCACATGAAAACAAATCTAACGTGTTGTTTTACTGAACAGAACTTTTCTGTGGTGTTTATACCTCCTCCCAGTCACTTTCTCCTCATCTCCTCCCTACTCTGCACCCTTGTCCCATTCATCAAATGTGAATTAAGAGTCATAGAGAATTTATGCTGTGTGCTGCAAGTCTGTTTTTTTTTTTCCACTTGCGAGTGTTTCACCACATAAAGCGCGCACAAAATACTGTTGCATCGGTTTTACGAAAACACAGCGTTAGGTTTTACTCATTGTCTTTACCAGTTTTTGTATTCCCAAACTGGCCAGTCTACCCAGCAGTTCTCCCATTCCTCACCTCCCTACTTAGCTGGAAAAGTGACTAACATGAGCATCCTCCCAAACACCCAAAAGCCAGTTACTGCATTTTTTGAAATTGCTGCAGATGTCCTGTTCTTGGGCATCTCAACATGCTTGGAGATGCCCACATTGGGAAGCATCACGTTGAGTGATGGGGAAGAGGGAGGGACACTCTACACATCTAGTTATGCTGTCTTCGTCTTCTGGCCGTGACTGGAGATGCAATCTCTGAAAAAAAGGCCCTATTTCTCCATTTAGAGCCCGAGGTTTCATGGAATATTAAATTGTCCCAATACTTTTCAACAATATTTAGAAATTCAGTTGCAAAAACAAACACTTATGATGCACTGTTGTCATATTGTCATGAAAACCAAAGCATTTCCATACAGTGAGGAACATAAGTATTTGAACACCCTGTAGTTTTGCAAGTTCTCCCACTTAGAAATCATGGAGGGTCTGAAATTCACATTGTAGGTGCATTCCCACTGTGAGAGACA
>JBBIGA010000138.1:3388349-3399757 GCA_037576975.1 Alestes dentex
TCAGACCCTCCATGATTTCTAAGTGGGAGAACTTGCAAAATCGCAGGGTGTTCAAATACTTATGTTCCTCACTGTATCTCCAGCTCATTCAGACTACAGCAATTTAGATCTATCCCTTTACTTTAAAGTTATAAGGAGTGTATTTGCTTTTTGAATGAGACTCAATACACAACAGCCAGCCAGGACAGAGCTCATTTACATGTAATGGTCTTAAAGTCACAGTAAGAAAGAGCCTGTGTAATTCAAAGGGATAAAGCAAGGTTGGAAAAATGGTCATATGCAAATGAATTATGACTCTGGGGAAAAAATGTAAAATACAAGAAAAATGTAGGATATGAGCTCTACATCCCTGGTACTGGCCTTCAAAAACTGGCAGTTTTCTGCTCCGACTGCATGTTATCTCCTGCTACTTTACTTGCATAACAGGACTGGTAATGGGTGATTTTTTTTTCAGGGTGCATTGAAAATATTCCCCATTCCAGTGCGAGTAGTGATGATGAGTAATATGGGCTTGGACATTAAGACTGAGGTAAATCAGGGGAAAGTCTCAAGCCATAAAGCTGAAGACTGCCTCGGTGTCTACAAGCTGCGCGTGTTGGTATGCAGGCCATGCTGCGAGGATAAAGTGAGGCAAGCATGACTAAGCTCTGAAATGCCGATTACAGCACATTTGAAACAGATAGAGAACTTTTTACTTTTTCAGAGGGAAGACAAGCATGTGTGGCTGAGCCGAACACACCCGCACCTGCTGCTGCACGGACAGAGGTGGGTAGGACTCAGCTCCACATACTTATGATTCCTTTTGTGGGTTTAATTTGATTCCGCTCTGTTGGTTCAGCACCTTTGCTGTCGCTCTCCTCTTGATGTCGGGTTTTATTTTATTTCCAATGGATTCCAGAGATCAGTTCCTGGGTTTTTGCTGGGCTTTTGTTTCTCCTCGAGTCGTTATCTGGCGAAAATAATCACACTTTCACCTGAATGTGGTTTTGGTTTCTCTATCCAGCTGTGCGCAGATGCTCTGGCAAGTATTAAACGCTCAGGACCCGTGAGCGGAGCCTCCGCACCCAGCGCCGGGGGGGTTTTCCTGGGGTGCATTCTCCCCCTCCACCTCCCAGCTCCCACGCACCGCAGAGCGCCTCTCGTTAGTGGAATGTGGGTAATTAGGTTTGCAGCTGGAAGTGGAGGCGCCTCTACACCCCTCCTCCCCCAATGAGGGTGACCTTAATAAAGTGATGAGAGGAGAGACAGCAAGAGCGCAGAGACTCAGCATTTTCTCTGATTTGATTAGTCTAGCTGCCTGTGGGGCTGGACTAAACCTCTTTATTCTGCTGTACCACCACTCCATTCCTCACCTTTTTTAACTTTCCACATTTCGACCACTTCCTCTTCTGTTCACTCCTCTTTTCTTCTTCTGTTCTCTTCGCACCTTTTATCTTCTTTTGTCTCATCTTCTCTTGTCTTCACTGTTTTTTTTCTTCTCTTTTATTCACTCCTCTTCTCTTCTCTTCTATTCTCTTCTCTTCTGTCCTCTTTTCTTTCCTATTCTTTTTCTCATTTTAGCTCTATAATTGGGTTCTCTACTCTTCTTTTATTTCTCCGCTTTACTTTTCTTTTCTTTTCTGCCCTCTTTGTCTCTCTTCTGTCATTTTTTCTGCTCCTCTTCCACCCTCTTTCACTCTCCTCTCTAGTCCTCTTTTCTTCGCTTCTTTTGCTCCTTTCTGTCATATTTTTGTAGCTTCTGTCCTTTTTACTGTCCTTCCTTCTCTACGTGTTTCATTGTAATTTTCTTTTGCTTTTTCTCGTCCCTCATTTCTTCTCTGCTCTTCTGTTATTTCCTCATTTTTCTCATCTTTTCTTCTTTTCTCTTCTGTCCCTTTTCTTCTTTTCTGTCCTCTTCTCTTTTCTCCTTTTTGCTTCTGTTTTCCTTTGTTCTATTCTAATCTTCCCTTTAGTTGCTTTTCTCTTTTCTTCACTTCTTTTGTTCACTTCTGTCCTCGTTCCTTCCTTTTTGTCCTGTCCCATTTTATTATCAATTGTCACGTCATATTTTTTCTTCGCTTTTTCTCATTTTGCTCCTTTGTCTTGGTTGCCTCTTCTCTTCTCTTCTCTTCTCCTCTCTTCTCTTCACCTCTCTTCGCTTCTCTTCTCTTCTCTTCTCCTCTCTTCTCTTCACCTCTCTTCGCTTCTCTTCTCTTCTCTTCTCCTCTCTTCGCTTCACCTCTCTTCACTTCTCTTCACTTCTCTTCTCTTCTCTTCTCCTCTCCTCTTCACTGTTCAGTCTTGCCTCGCTGCTTGAATTTAAACAGAGTGCAAATAAGTTCTGTCTCTACTGTTGATGTGCCACCACACAGATGATGAAGAATTCAAAAAGCTGCAAGGAAAGTTTGCATAAATGAGGGGAGCAGGCCCACCAAGAACTGGGTTACAGTCACCAGGTTCATCATCATCAGGCAGCCAAGAGGAGACAAAAACTAACCATTGATTGTAGAAAAGGCTTTTTAAACAACTTTTGCTGAATTATTAATGCAACTGTATGTAACTCATGGCTTTGAGTCTGTGTTTTCCTGTGCTGCTTTTTCTTCATTCCAAACTGCATGTGCCTTACTACAATATTTACAGTGAACAGTGAACTACTAGTTATGCACATCTCCATAGATTTCAGCTATCCATATATTTTTGAATAGCCATGCCTGCTACATGCTGATTGCGATCTGGCTGGCGGACAGGGAATGATGGCACCCGATAGGGAAATGCATGCAAATAAACAATGAGATTCTCCAGAGAGCCTAGCTTTAAACAAATCAACAGCCTGAGCCGTGGTGGATCAAGCACAGCCCAGCACATCTGTTCTAAAAGCACAGGACCCCCTCCACCTCCCCCAAATCAACAGATGGCGCTTCGCTCAAAGAGGCAGCCATGAATGCAGGTAGAGGAGTCGAGAGTAAATGGAGTTCCCAGGTAGTTTCAGTATCAGGCAGCAGGCAGAGGCTTGTGCTCCGTGTTGATGGCTCGCCGTATGTGCTTGGCACTAAACATATGCAGCAGTGTTTGCTAATAGAAGCACTGTAACTCTTGGGTGATCACTGATCACTACATTTTTTAATTATATCATTGAAATGTCAGTGAAGCTTGATAATGATCTATCATGTCAGCTGCAATCCCATTTAGACCAAAGATGGAAAGACCAATGTCACTGATCTTCGCTTTTCCTATAGGCACTTCTCCACAGGCATGTAGGAACCATGCTGTACCTAAACCGTACAGGGATGGCATGGAGCTTGCAGCATGCTTTGATTTTCCAGTGTATCCCAGGAGTTTATGATGTGTCAGCAGCTCAATTCTCTCCCACAGTTCAAGGCTGGTTGATGTCCCAAAAACCGCGTCTGTGGAGTCGAACCAGCCGAACGTTTTTCTGTCAGAACTGCTTTTGTATAGTGGCCTTTTATTATTCATAGTCTTGTTTGAGTTTTTCAATTTTTGCTCTGCATTCTTTTGCTGTGCGATGAAAACATAACCCAGATAACTTGTTAGTGATAGCCTGGTAAAGGCCTTCATGTTCTTCACAGCCTTGAAGATAAATTTATTAGAGTCAGATAGACACTAATACAGATAGAGCCCAAACAGACAGAGGGGCTTGTTCTACGTTGACTTCCCAGTTGTTAGTTTGTATCTCCATTGTTTTTTTTGTTTTCTGTCACTAAATAGCTGCAGATTACCCAAATGCGGAAAATCGGAACAACGTATATCAGTGCTCAAGTAGTTCACATATGTTCTTCACACCTGTAATGCTACACTTAAATCAACTTCTGCTTTTAACCAAGTTACTACTAGCTCAGACACCTAAACCAACTCTGTCAAAAAGAAAAAAAAAAGTCAGAGGTTAATACACAAGTAAGGAAAAGCAGTTAAGAGGGTAAGTGCCGTTTTTTTGTTTTTGTTTTTGTTTTAAATAAATAGGAAAAGATGTATAAGAGCTAAGTGAGAGGACTGGTTAGTCACCAAGGTGCTCCTTGAAGAGGTGGGTCTTGAAGACAGCGAGGGACTCCGCAGATCTGATTGCAAAGGGGAGTTCGTTCCACAACTGGGGGGCCAAGCCTGAAAAGAGTCTTGATGCACGTCTTCCTCTTATTTTGAGCAACGGAGGTTGAAGACGAGCGGTGCTTGAAGCTTTGAGAGGACAAGAAGTGATGCTGCTTGATCAGTGATGATAGGAGGTGCAAGTCCATTCTTGGCCTTGAAGGCAAAAGTTAAGGTTTTGAACTGAATGCGAGTGGCCACTTGAAGCCAGTGAAGGTTCTGTAGCAGAGATGTCAGGTGTGAGAGTTTAGGAACATTGAAGATTAACCTCGCAGCTGCACTCTGAATCAGCCGAAGTGTCTCGTCACCTTCAGTGGAAGTCCAGCCAGTAGAGAGTTGCAGTAGTCCAGTTTGGAGATGACCATAGACTGGACGAGTAACTGTGTAGCTTCATTGGTGAGAAGGGGTCGGATTCTTCTGATGCTGTAAAGAAGGTCTCTGCATGTCCTGGAGAGGTGGTCAACGTGAATGACAGTTCTTCATCTAGCATGACACCAAGATTTTTTACCTTCTTTGAGGGGACGATATTAACAAGTGCTTCAGAGAAAAATCAGGGAAATCCTTCATATTTAAGTTCAAAATTGTCCTGGGGTTGATGATTGCGAGGCCCAGCCGGCAGAGTCAGTCTTCAGTCGATTTTCTCTGGGTAAGTTCAAAGGAAGATCACCCCCTTCTGGGCCGGAGATCCTATGCAGAAGTGACTGGAAGTCAGATGACCCCCTATTCGCATCTCAAAAAGAATGCTGAGGTGCTGCATATAGGGTTTTGTTGTGGGGATTGTCTGGGATGCTGTCCAGTCATCAGTGCTGATTGGTTCTTCTTCTCAATGGGAGCTATTTGGGGTAGTGCATCAATCTCACTCTTACCACCGCCTTTGATAATTGGACACAAAGTTCACGTCATATTCTTGTTGTGTAAACAGAAAATCATGCTACATGTTTTGAACATGATTTTAGAATTAATTTAAGATGACATGGTTTATAATTGCGTAATTGTGATGTTTGTAATTTCCCCACTTAACTTTTCCAATTCATGGCTTGGGAATCCGGAGAAAGGGTCCGTCTTAGGCGGTACCCTGTCCAGTGAGTTTCATTACTGACTGAGTGCATTAGGCTGCCAGTGTCCCTGCAGAGGGCTTATTAAATGCTTTTTAGTATAATCTGGATGGGATCAAGACCTCTTTGGTAATATGTATTTCTTTTAGTGGTAAATACTTTATAAGGTTTTATAAGGCTATTTTACATTAGAAGCATTGAAATAAATGTCTAACGTTTCCCAGACAGCTGTTCTCTATCCAGCTGCATTTCTCCACATGTGAGATGTAGAAGACTAAAGAAGTCAGATAAATGGAATACAGTACAATGTGCTGTGAAACCAGATTACTGAGCCACAATCCAGTAACAAACTCAGCATGGTGTCTGACTCCAGACGCTTCCAGAATCTCAGTCTAGATCTGTGGCTCGCTTGACATTTCACACAAAGGATTCTGGGATTTGAGATTAATACCCAGACAAATGTTTTACAAAAAAGCAAAATAGCACAGACTGAGGCATCAGGGGGAACAGGAACATATTGTGTATAATAGTATGTTTTGCTGTAATAAGCCTATCCACGTGCAATTTCTGTCATTACAGTTATAACAGCATGCCCTCATAGCAAAGTAGTGAGAATAGTATGACTGAATTCAATAAGGCCGCAGGGCATGCTTTTATTGTCTGATTTTAGGGGTCTTATGGCGTGTGTGTGTCTAAACGTGTGTGTACACCTGAGAGGCGGTGTGTGTGTCTTACCTCCCTGCTGCTGGAGGATTGCTAGTGATCACAGCAGCTGCGAGGTTATGTATATCAGCCCCACTGTGGCAGAGAGCAGGAGATTTGCTTTGACTGGAGGTATGAAAGATTCATGCCAGAAAACAGGCGGTGTGTAAGGGGAAGGGGGACCCCACATCGCGCAGAGGGGTAACACCAGGTGAACGCTATCTCCATGACTGAGTAAAAAGATCGTGGAAGACTGAAGAAGAGAGACAGACACAGAAAAGCCCTGAGGCATGAATGTTTGAGTGGGAGTTACTCTAAATGCCTTCTGAAATTTGACTACCTCATCTCATACAACGGGTAGAAAAATAATATTAACTAGTAATATAACAGCATGTTGTCCCTCCCCCTTCCACCACTCCAGCTATCACTGAATGAAAACACCAGCATAACTTGCTTCTGACAACCTTCCGCAGGCACTGACCTGTCACTCCCCTTACTGGATTTACTCTCTCACTTTCACTTTTGGTTTTTGGCGTAAAGGTTGTAAGGGACATTTGAAAGGTTTCTGCAGATCTCATTTTTCTTTTGGATTGTTCACTTTTTACCCTGCAATGCAATCCTGCAATTCTGTCTCGTCTTCAAATATTTCCTGCCTTAATAATCTATTTCACACTGAAAAATGTGTTCCGGTTTGAGTTGGACTTTAAAGCTCTTTTGGCCTGAAGATGGTTAAAAGGCTTACATGTTGTGCCGACCATGTGGGGTCTTTCACTAATACCGTCACTAATATTTACACATGTGAAATGTGGTGTACCGGTGACTGGATGCTCTTCCCACACACAGAACACTCTGATCATTTTCCCACTCATTAAAAGATCTAATAATGCCCTGAAAGTCTTGAGCTTAAAAAGGAGGTCAGATTAAACATAATGAGGTCAGATTAAACAAACATAATACTCTAAGCTAGAATTTTGTGCTATAAAAACAACATTTACATATTTTACAAGTGCATTCATTTACATATGGAGTGCAAAAGTATTTTGTTCAGTGACTGTAGAGCATCAGGGCTGGTGAAAAAACAAATGAAAACCTAAAAGGTAGAAACACATAAATGAATGTACTAGTCATACCTCTTCCAGATGGACGAATGGGAAACAGAAACACGTAAAGGCATGTGCTGGTCATACCACTCGCGGTTGGGCTAAGGCGAAATCTTTGCTCAGTATCAAACCAGTTGAGCCGAAATACACAAACCTGGACGAATCTCTAGTCACATTTTGATGCATATATGGCAAATTACAGATAGATGTACACAGCACTAGTTTCTGTAACATTGTTTTCCTTGCAATAAAAAATTTTCCTTTGAGTTTCCTGCTTTTAATATGCTACAGGATTGGCCTCATTTGTATTTGATACATACTGAAAAGCTACATGTTCCCAAACTTTTGAAGGAGGGCATAGATACTGGATTACAATGCTATTAATCCAACATTACATGACCACACTTATCTGAGGCAGAACGAACCATTTGAACGCCTGTAATAACTTTCAAATCCAAATCGGCAAATCTCTTTTCATAGACAGCTGGCTGTGTGAGTCACGGTGATTGGAGTGAGCAGCAAGGCGGCGGCCGCTTTGGACTCGGCGCAGCGGAGCCGCTTTCTCCTTGATAAATGATACTAAAGTGAAAAGTGCTGAGCCGACTGTACAGTGGGAATAGATCGTATTCTGCAGGGTTAACCTTGAATAAGGGCGTCCTCACCATCTATTTCTGTCTTCATATGCACGCCTTTTTCAGCTCAATTCACTGCCAATTCTGTGCCGCTACAATGCTTAGCGAAACAAAACGTTCCCACAAAAAAAAGAAGAAGAAAAAAGAAAAACATCCTTCTCCACCGCTGTGCCACTTTATCAGGGCCTGAACCAGGACAAGTAATTCTCCAATCCGCTGCATGGGAGAGGGCACGGCGGATTTGCGTAACGCAATCTGAATAACAAAGCAAAGGATTGAGAGGTGACTAAGGCTGTGTTCACGTTACAGAGTTGAAATTTTTTTGGGGGGGGGGGTTTGCTGTAAGTTGATACAGATTTACAGATTGCTGTGTGAACACAAAAATCAGGTTTGAACTACTTTTTATATACACTTATAACTTAAATATATACTCGTAACTTTATAAATAACTTTAACACATCCTTAATAATATAGATGCTGATGAGAAAACATGCAGTATGAACAAAGCAACATGAGAAAAGTAAGGTCTAACATAGCCCCCTTTTCTCAGTTAATTAAGTAACACATATATTACTTAGAGTAAAAACTGAATTAACTGTCAAAGGTCTGGGGGCTCCCAAAAGAAGTAACAGCAAATTACAATTCATTTTGCTGGTTAAATAAGTAAACAGGGTCACGTGTTGGTTGTGGTGCAATAACACATGCAGGCTACAGAGAACACTGCGTATTTTCAAACAGTCTAAAATGAATAGCATGGTTGCTATGACAAGTATTTTCCCTGTGTCTTCACTACTAACTGGTTGTGAAAGGTATGATACCCAAAATGAAAGGTATTCTATCTATTCGCTAACTACTACAACGCGTACTTTCGTTAAGGTTCAAAACAGATTTTTTTTCAGGTTTCTTAGTACACATTAATGCGACAAGTGTACAAGTGTGGCTGATGACACCTATGCAAATGTCACATTCCCAGATTTGCAGACGCATGAATCGTCCCGGGTTGCTCATGTATTTGCACTACAGATGACAGCAGGGCTACAGAAACACAAACCGTACATTTAGCAATAAGCCGATTTTCTCTCTGAGCTGAACAGCCTTTAGTATTGTGCATGGTCTCTTCAGCTTTTGATGACTCATCACACATCTGGGGGTGTTGCGGAGTGCAAGGCATACATACCATGCGGTGCCAATATGAAGATGTTTAGCCAACGTTTCCATGAGTGGATGAACATATTTTTACAGCTGCGCAAACCCACAACACAGAAGCATCTGTCACTCGTTGTAGCCATTAATATAGTCCCCCATTCTGTTCAGCATAAAGATTTTAGCTGGTTAAATACACTGTAGTTTATGATGCAGCAACGTATGATTATTTGTTGTGGTACTTGAACTAACTCATCTGTAAATACCTTGTATCCAGAAATGTCGGATTTCAGACATCCATAGTATATGAACACAGGCTTGGTGAAAACTTATGGAAGCAGTTCCAGAGTTGCATAAAGCAGGAGAAGGCTATAGATTGGTTTTAGAGGGGTGGTATAGGCTAGAGCTGAACAGAGCGGCTCTAAAGGTGGAGAAAGTACTCTATGTTTAGCTGGAGTGCCAGCAAATATCTAGCTCTCCAGCCCACTCCACAGTAAGAGTAAGCTTATCAGATATTCCATCTGAGAAAGCTTGCTTAAAGGTCAGATCTTCAATGTCCGTACTGATGTATAAACAGGGATGCCTAGGTGGGGAATGTCGAAGAGTGTTGCATAAAAAAATGGAATAAATAAGGAAATAGCAGTGGATTCCATGCATAGCAGGTCTTTAAGAATCAATGACCATAACTGGTCAGATGATAATAATCATCATGAGACCACTCAGGCCTACAAATACCCCACACCAGAGTCACAAATCACACCCTCCTTGTATTCGGTAAACTTTTCCTGGTCCATTTCCTCGAAGCTGAGCTTTACCATTCTCTATTGATCTTTGGATTCAGTCCAGTGCTCATTTTTCTCCTGCTGCACTGTTCTGAGGCTGCCGAGGAGCTGCAATCTCCCCTCCTGGAGAAGCGGAGGGCCAAAAAAAGCTTCACAACCTTTTTTTTTTTTTTTTTTAACAATCTCTGACTGTCGCCCGCTCCAGAGAGAGAGAGAGAGCGAGAGCAAGAGCGACGGGGCTATCGGGTCATCACTTGCTTCTGCTCTGCCAGACACAGTCAACAGACGCAGATCATCTGAATAGGCCTCATTAGCACTTAGCACTTCCAGCCAGACCAGATGTCACGCCAAACCTATTTTCATACAAATTCAGCTAATTAATTCGCACGCAAAAAAAAAAAAAGAAAAAAAAAGGGAGAAAAACCATGCCTTTCCTTCAAGAAGGAGATGGGGAGAAGACGGCTGTAGCCATATTTCCATTTCCATTTCTTCTTTAAGAGGAGTGGAGCATTCATAATCTGGTTTGTTGGGATTAAAGAGAAAAGGGGGGAAATCACCATCACAATGAGCGGCAGCCGCAGATCTTTTTCTGGGCTCATGAAATATGAAAAGGCGAGGCGGGCAGAATCAGAGACGGCAGACAGCGCTCTGAACCCCCCCCACCCCCCCACCCCCCGCCAAAAAAGAAAGGATTTCATCCTGAAACGCCGCCAAGACTTAATCATCTGTAAAGAGAAATCATTTTCAATTACCTCATGGCCAAAGCTTCCAGTGTTTTGAAATCTCTGTGTATGTATTGTGGGAGGGCGTGTTGTTTTTATTGTAACATTTATGTCAGGTATTGCAAGGTTTCACAAACTCAATTCCTGATCAGCCACACCCAGCACAATAGCAGTTATGAGCAACTTATTAAAGTAAATATGACTCATTTATTTAAATGCAGTTAAAAGTACTTACAAAACACCAGCTTGTGTAAAATTCACAAAAACATACTACATACCTACATACTCAAAACGCATGCTCATCTATCAGCTCAGCATCTGCTAGTCCCGCACTTGTGGATGCAGGTTTGGTTTGTTAGAGCTTGCTAGAAGGGTTTAGTGGCAGATGTTTTGTTTAGAGGTGTGAGGTGTGCACTGCAGGACAGCTTTTGCTCTGTTTCAGTCTTCAGCCCAGACACTCTGTATGTAAAGTGCACACAAAAATCACCACACATTTCAGAATCTTCCCTTTCACGACTGTCTGCGTTTCACAGTTATCCATAAGGCATTTTTTTGAGTCTGGTAGGAAACATGCCAGTGGCAAGCATGTCATTCCTGCACAGCAACAAGCCTTTCAGAGCGAAGTTAGTCACACTCTCCAGTTTCAAAACATCATTCAAGAAGTTTAGCTGGAAGTCGTTAGTGGCAATAATTCACTCTAGTGAACTAAAAGAACTGAAGGCTCTGTTCTTCTTTTTCAGACATCCTTGGAGTAAAAGTCCAGGAGCTGAACTAACAGAACAGAATGAAACTGAACCCTCAGTATACACCCTCCCACGCCGACCCCTCAAAAAAAAAAAAACCCAAAAAACAGGAAAATGGTGCACAGACGTTCTCAGCACTGCAGTGTCACTGACTCATGGCATATTAGTGTGTGTTGTGCTGTATCAGGCACTACACCAGGTTCAGGTCAGCTTATGAAAATGTTGTGGGTGAGGGCAGGCCAGGTCTGCTGCGTTCAGACTGAAAAACGTACAGAAACATTGTGTGCAAAATACTTTCTGAATTACTAGCCCACCTTCCACCACCTCTCTCTCTCGGACTCTCTCTCTCTCTCAGACTCTTTCTCTCTGTCCCTCTCTCTCTCTCTCTCTCACACTCTCTCTCTCTCTCTCTCTCTCTCTCTCTCTCTCTCTCTCTCGCACTCTCTATCTCT
>JBBIGA010000138.1:3410105-3420539 GCA_037576975.1 Alestes dentex
TAGACTGTTTTACACCGGTTATATTTACTGAAATCAGAGTTTACTGATACACTCTGAGTTCTGAGGGTAAACACCAGACCTACAATGTAAATTCTGTCACTCACAACCAATGGCTGGCAGTCATGTGATATTGGACCAACACTGTGGACGACCCCACACACACTCTACACCCTCATTCCATCCCATAATATACAAGCCTGCACTGACAGGACGGGGAACAGAGTCTTCCCTAAGGGCATTAGACTCCTCAATCAGAACTGAACCATAAACTGTACCTCACACACACACACACACATGCACACGCACACGCACACACGCACACACGCACACACGCACACATGCACACACACACACACACACACACACACACACACAGTCCAAAGACACACATGGCCCCCAATCTAGTATTAAACATCCTGTCTGAACAAGTCACATTGCCAGTCTAGAAAATTATTTGTCATTCCAGGCATCAGATGAAAAGAAGCCTTGCCATCGCCAAACCTCATAAATCCAGGCGCTATCTCGATCTTTTTGTGCCTATGTTCTCTCAGGGGGAAGATGTTGTAGTGCGGCGGCTGTTGTGTTTTGAATGTTTCTGCCGGAGCTCGCCCGATTGATCTGCCGCTAACAGGAACAGAATTCAGCCTGTGGGGGTAAGCACATTTCGCCAGTGAAAAAAAAAAAAATCCTGAAAAAAAAGAAATAATGCCAATCTACGGAGCGCAGCCGAGCGCCTAATGCAACCTTTATTCGAAATGTTACATTTTGGTGCAAAAGAAATCACGTCAAATTAATTGCAAAACGCTCGGCTGATTACTGCCTCAACAACACAATCGTATCAGTTGCGGCTTCTCCCGGCTTGGAAATGTTTGATATGGTTTGAACATCGTATTAATTAGTTCTTCGAGCTTGCTTTCCATGGGGCCCATTACAATCAGCAAATGTAGCTGCTTACTGATTAGGTTAATAAAACAAAATGAAAACTCTCTGAAAGTGCTCCATTCAGAGGTATTATAATAGACAGCTGCAGCCGTAATACTGTACTGCGAACCTGAATTAGCTGAGGTTGATAAGTGCGACAGGATGTCTAATGGGCTGTAGGCCACTTTCACAAACAGATTAAGCCTAGTGTTGGACTGGAAAGGATGCTGAACTGTAAATCACTACTTAATTGAGTGTTTAATCGAATTAGATGTAAATGCGGGCTACTTTAACACAGTGCATGCATTCATAATGAAGGACAGATTAGCCATGCCAGTCTGGGGGCAAACTGCTCCATGTGGCATATTGATCTTGATCACAGAAAAATTAAATCCAGTAATCTAAAAATATTTTTATTTTTGGTAAATCAGATCTGCTTTTTTCTTTTCCTCATGATTGAATGCCCTAATGTGTATTTAAAATGTATTAAAGTCTGTACAAACTGCAAACATTAAATGGATGCACTTTTCAAATGGACTTTTTAAAAGTTGGGGAACACATGTATAATTATTACTTCCTATGTTATGAGTGCATGTTGAGGAGGCATCATAACCTTTCTATGCTTCACCTTCTCCCTTTGTTTCATCAAGTGTTTGTGCCTCTGTCTGGCTACGATGACTGCTGCAAAAGGCTGTCTCCCAACATTATGTCTTTTAGAAACTACTTCTAATTTACTCCTAGTTTTAAGTCTGAAAGTTTAGTGCATAACTGGCTGCCAGAAGATGCCTAAACTGTAGTCAGTACAACAGAATATGTGATCAACATCACTGCTATCTATCCATTTTGCCCAGAGTCATCTCTCAAATGCTTTACGTGCGTAAGTAAGAATTTTGCATTTCTGTTTCTATTTCAATCTACCATATTTGTCCGTAGGGAATGCAAGTTATTTGCGCATTTCTGCAAAAGTCTAAGCCCTTCTGTGTTTAGGTGGCAACCGGGTCTAAGTATCCTCCATCTCCACAAGTACTTCTGATCAAACATTCCACGGTCATGTACACAAGATCCATTCATCCAGACAAGTCCTATCCGCCTAAATCTCATCCAAGCACTTTACCAACGCACACGCTCCAGTCAATGATGTATAGGGGTTCGAGAGTACGTTTGGTGACATCACCTCACTGCCCTAGGGGGAATATTTTACATGAAGAGATGGAGGGGAGCTGTGCGAGGACACTGAATATTTCATGCCGACAAAACATGTCAGGAACCGTGCGGGACTGTGAGACAACAACAATAACAACAGCAACAGCGTCAACAACTGCAAAGAGGAAATGAGAGGGAGGGAGAGACGCCTGCGCTCCACTTTCAGAACTGTCTCCTACAACACAGTCAAAATCAGAGACCATTCATATGTTTGTTTACATTCACTTCTGGTCAAATTGGCCATTGTGTGAGTTTTCAGTGCCACTGCCAAAAAACCCCCCTAAATTTATGTTTAAATGGCAATAATTGACACAAAACCTTCAACACTAGGTGTAATTTAGTCTTTATCCTTTTTATGTCCCCGATGCTTTAACTTCTCCATCCTTCCAATCTGTAACCCCAGCCAGTTATAGATGTGTCCTTCAAACCAAAGCTGCCCTGAAATCTCTCACTGACATCATGTTCTACTTCAAAGAGACAGTAACATTCACATAAGCAGCTACACACACACACACACACACACACACCTGTGCATCTAAAATGGCTAAAGGACAGATAGACGATCACCCACTTACAAAAGAATGAAGACAGTCAGAGGAAAATATGTAGGAAAAAGGAAAGGAAAACCAAAAGTTTAAAAAATGATGAAAAGATGGGATTCCTAACATTCCTAACCTCCAACACTCATCAGATAAACAGAACTTGAAGCTTTCAGCTTAGAAAAAGAGGAGAAAATCAAGTGCTGTTGAATTTGATCTAAAAAAAATTCTATCTGTGTTTTTTACAGTGAGTAGATGCCTCAACACTGTGCGTCCGAAAGTATTTATAAAAGAAAGTATGTATAAAAGAAAGGAACTTTGCTCTAGGACACCAAAACATGATATCTGAGGTGTTGTCATTGAGATTAGTTGGAAGGAGCTTCTTAGACTGAACTCTGGAAATGTTTCCAAGAAACATGAAAAATGTCTTTGAATATTTCTTTGAAAGCAAGTCTCCTTGAAAGAATGACACTGTATTAAAGACTCACTAAAAGCTGAAATATTCACATTGTACATTGAAATAATTGATATTATCCTTTGTTGCTGATGCTTCTATGCAATTCCCTGCAATATATGTGTTTTCTACTTTATCCTTGACAATGAAACATAAATAACTTGCTCGTTCTGATGGGAAATTAATTTAACATAAGGATGGTCTCTGATTTTTGCACAGAACTTAAAGTAATTGGTTTAAAATCAAGCTTAAACCTCAAATGTAGTCAGTCCAAATGTTCAAAATCACCTAAATCGTCAAACACTCTAATACAGTCACATAACTGCAAAAGTAATTGCTTATGTGGTTTCTGACACCATATGACATACTAGACAAAAGTATGTGACCTAGTTAAAAATAGTGGAACCCTGGATTTTGTCTGCATTTTTGTCCCCATTCTGAGACCAGTCACTCATCCGATACTTAGATTGCTTAAGAAGGCTTCTTTCCAAGCCCCCTGCCAGCTTTACACATGTGAATCTAATCTCTGGCAAGGGTTCACCCAACATCACATGGGTTCTCATACCCGGAGGTCTGCCATGAAGCTGTCCAGATGTACTTGCAGATACGCTTGGCCCTGCGGAGTGATACGCTGGTGATTAGCGCTGTGTTTCGCTGTCTGACAGCGACTCTCTGGCACTGGGACTCAACGAGGCCCGTGAAACCCAATCTCATGCCGTAATTGGCTGCGATGGATCTATAACAAGAGGGAGAGACGTCAAAAATTAAATTACATCGCGCTGCAGTGGCGGTGGCGCGATGCTCCTGTTGATTGTGACTTTTTAAAGGGCTCTTTCACACCTCATTGGATTTCAATTAGCAGGTGAGAGAAGCCCGCATTGTCGCTGCTAACCAGTTGCACTCCCTGACATTTCACCGTTGGGATGAAGAGGAATTCATTTTGCTGCTTACTTTTTTTTTTTCTCCCCTCCTTCCCTCACACAGAGATGGAGACGTGGAGGATGGAGAGAGGCTGACAGCTCTATAGCCCTCCTCCAGCCCGAGGGAG
Source organism: Alestes dentex (assembly GCA_037576975.1). Lineage (NCBI taxonomy): Eukaryota > Metazoa > Chordata > Actinopteri > Characiformes > Alestidae > Alestes > Alestes dentex. The sequence continues at coordinate 3,414,271 of JBBIGA010000138.1, forward strand.
GAGAGTTGACAGGCAGCCTCTCTCCAGGCTGTGGTGCTCCTGCAGCAGGGCTGTGGGGATGGACCACTGCCATCCGCCTGGCTCCCTCAGCCGAGAGCAGAAATTCCTGAAAGAGTATGAGTGGTTCTAGGAAAACCTTCTCCTAATTCACACATTTCATTAGTACTATTGGTAACAGGATAGTGGGCTCTTGGTATCTTGCCCAAAAACTCTTAGAGTGGTGTTGGACAGCAGCGTTATCCACTATGCTATGCTGCGCAACTCGTCAGAAGTGATATTATAATTATTTTAACGGTCCATTTTCCTGCATCGGTGACATGATTAATTGTGTAATTTTCTGGTTAGGAATGCCTGCAAAATGCATAAATGTAAACGCATAACATTCTATTTGCAGGAATTCCTAGAAATAAAGAATACGGACATGAAACTGATTACCCACAAAAACTCACAGTGTCCAACATCCTCATTTTCTAGGTGTGAATATGATGAGACTATACAATTGCCATGTTGTGCCCATCGAGCTAAAGGTGTGTTCCCCGGCCAGCTACAATTTCACAAGCCTCGTTATTTCTTTAAAATACTGAAATGAAAAGGTTAAGAAATTGGTATGCAATTAGCAACATTTATGCAGAAAAATGGCAGTCGGATGTAGGTAGGAGTAGGTAAAGCTACCCTAGCTACCAGTTGTAGTCATGCGTGTAAAATTGCATAAGATGTTACAGGGTCTAGCCATCATGTTCAGCGGTGCACAGCAAACCCCAGTGCGAAAGTTCTGCCTCTACTTCCTTTAGTTACACCACTAGTGTGAAGATTTTCTTCATGGTGCTTTACGCTCTGGACTATCTTCTCTGAATGTGATAAAACTGGGCCAGTTTTTTTCTCACACGCTATGAAACAGTGATGTTTGGGCTGCAAGGCTTTTATGGTATGCAGCATTTATCAGTAGACTCCCCTATCTGAGGCACCGATAAGCATCAGAACAAAGCTTTCTGAACAAGGATGTGAAGGTAAGGAAGCAAAGGAGTCCGCCATGCGAGTCCCAGAAAGACAATGACAGAGTGTGAGGCAGATGGAACAGGTGGTCTATAACAACAGTGTCACCATCAGGCTCCTGACAGCTCCAGCATATACACATACACACACACACACACACACACACACACACACACAACATGCACACACATGCTAAAGCTGTGCAGACAGAGTGCCAGAGGACGACTTCACCACTACTCCCCTTCTTAGTCCCAAACAGCTTGTGCAGAGTTGTTTTTGCAGGCACATATGGAGCATGTTGGGCTGTAGATAGGAGGACTTTGCTGGTCAGAACAATAAACGGGAAGTTAGAGACAGACAAACCCTAAATGGGTTAATATTTTGAAGTGGTAGTTCCTACTAAAATAATGTGTGTCAGGGATGGAGTCTGTGAGTCACTCTCATCCAAGCTGAGTTCAGAACGAAAATCAGAACTTATTAGTAAAATCTGATGGTGTGAAACAGTTCACCCTCTAAATCGCACACCGCCACTCAGCCACTCTCCGGACGCCCCCCCGCCCTCTGTGGGTTTTCCCCAACCACTTGTGGGCCGAGACTATCCTGTAAGATCTCCCATGTTCAGAGATCTTGTGTTTTTTTCTGTTTGTTTCTAAGACCTGAACTAAAAGAAATTTGGGCGTTTTTGTTCTTTGTGGGCATTTGCGTGTAACGCCAGTTTAAAAACCTCATTAGCGGTTATTTGATACATGTTTGTAACTTGTTTGTAACAGTTCTACGTGACAAAGGAACACCAAACAGCATGATGTTTGACACCTTGAACATCAACACAAACTGGGGAAAATTCCATACAAGAAGATGTTTTGCTGTATAACGACAGTTTACAGTTTGCAAGCGTGGATCTGTGTCGCTTGCATTCTGAGGATTAAAGTGTTAAATGAATACTATTACAAATACGGTGTGAGGGTCCTACAGTTATCACTGTCATGTCGTTCTCTTGTCGCATCAGGTTCGCTTCAAATAATGAGCTTTTCATTACAGAAAATTCTGATGGACAGAACTGAAATGCTACATGCTGTGTGTAAAGGAGGGGTGCCGAAATCAGGTCCCGGACGTCCAGTCTCCAGCAGAGTTTGGTGATTTCCCAGCTCAGACACACCTGGTTCACATGTTAATTGCCAGGTTTAGTGAGTGTGTTCGAGGAAAGAAACTACAAAACAGCCCTGGACTCAGGCCCTCTGGGACTAGCTTTGGGCTCCAGTGTTTAAAAGAAAAGAAGGAAAGAGTGGGCTAGCATGTAGTTTGGATATCGCGAATGTAAGTATCAGGTATGCTAGTGCATCTAGCTGTCAGCTATACTAGCTGAGGTTTTAATTAAGTTGCAGATCTCATTCCTTTGAAACATAATAAAACTAGAGCACTTGCTTTACAAACTAACCAGCCGTGTCAAATTGTTTTGCCTTTTTCCTCTCCACATTTACTTTTCCTTCTTACATTCACTATGAGGAGCATTTCAGACATTCAGACTGAACTTTTTGTAACTAAAAACTTGTTATTTAAAGTGCAGCTAATTACATGACTAACCTAAAATTCTCTGCCTGGACTTTTCACCTCAGGTACTCCCGTCTAGACTCAGACTAAAACCCCAGAAACTGTAGACTTGACTCGGACTTGCATGAAGGTGTGTGAGAGCAGAGGAAAGCCTAAAATGTAATGTCCTCGAGAAAACATTAAAATAAGCTGGACAGAGTTACGTCAAGACTTGAGAAATATCAGTGCCTTCCTTACAAAAGACTCTAAAGAAGAAGAAAGTTCCTGGCCTTTTTTATGTTAAGTAACAAGATTTTATGCCTGGTGTTCACACGAATACAGGGCAGCAGTTTATTAGGAAATAAAAACAGCAAAAAAAGTTTAGTAAGTCTGAAGTTTAGTAAGTAAGTAATACGATGACAGTATGTTGAAATGTTGAGTATGTTGAGTATTTGCATTGGTTTGGACATGCTGCGTATCCTAGCTGTGGAATTCACTTTGCTCTTGTCACACACACACACACACACACACACACATACACACACACACATACACACACAAACACACACATACACAGACACACTCAAAAACCCACTCACCCAGTGGCATTTCTGGCCATTCTGGCTCTTGAGGCGAATGGGGGGAAATAATACAGACAAAAGTTTTGTCCACAGCGAAGGGGGTGATCGTTAAAAAAACTGTAGACAGGAAAGGGGCACATTGCAACAGATCGGGGGCCCCTGCCTGGTACTGTCCTATATCACTGCATAGGTAGCCCATGCCTTGAACCACCACTGCACACACATACACACGCGCACACACACACACACACACACACACACACACACACACAAACACATTCTCTGGCACTCAGATGCGGCTCGGCCAATTTGGTTGCGTCTCTTGGACACGGTCATGCGCATCAGCAAATGAGCAACGGGACTCTGGGGTTTGACTGTCTATCTGAGACAGTAGAGAGTGTGAGAGAGAGCGAAAGAGAGAGAAAGGGATGAGTGTGTGTGAGAGTCCTGGGTCACTCCAATTACAGAGCATTCACTCAGCCCTTGTCCTCCCTGGAAGGAAGCCGTGGGCCTACAGGAGCAGGGAGCAGCGCCGTGGTGAGTGTGTTAGTGTGTGTGTGTGTGTGTGTGTGTGTGTGTGTGTGTGTGTGTGTGTGTTTTGCAGCTGTGGGCCCTGCCACGGGGCAGTGGCACTGTGGTGATCTGCTGGATACCCAGCTAGTGGCTGAAGCTCCCTGCTGACAGTCTTTACCCTCCTGCGGAGTTGGTACCTCACCTGTTACCACTAAACCAGTGCAGGATGATTAAAGACATCTGATTCCCTATGGCTACATTCACTTTACATTGTTAAAGTAGCACAAATCATGTTGAAATGTGTGTCTATATATTTATACATACTGTGTACATATGTATATGTATACACTTTTAATATGTATTTTTCTATAATTGTTTCAATAGTACCTTTTATATTCGATTGCTATTTTTATATTTCATGCTGCTTCTACTTTCTTCTCTTGTTCTGTACACACTGCTGCTATAACAACGCAGGTTTCCCCTCGTGGGACTAATAAAGGGTTATCTTATCTAAAATATGACACAGATATAACACAAATACCTTTATCAGTCAGGCTTAGTTTGGGCTGTAAAGTCCACCTGACTGGTCCATATTATAAAATATATGATAAATGTGTGCCTGGAGGACATAAATTAAGTTCTGTATTAGTGCACCGTTAATAAAAAAATCGTGCTGTTCGTGGAATAATCTTTGACCATCATGACATAGACAACAAGCTACAGTGCTCAGCAGGACATACAGCAAGAATTTTGCATTATTGTTTACACGTTGGCACACAATTTTTACATTTTTACAGTTCAGGTTTTATTATTTTGATCATAAACAATACACTTCAAATGTTTCAGCATTCTGAATGAGTTCCATTTATTCCTGTTCATGATAGTGTGGAGCATATTTTGTATCATTTAGTGTTTTCCTTCTGTATGCTAAAAAACAAACAATAAATGTATCAATGAATAATTCAGTACATTATTATGTGAGCGTTTATGGTTTTGGAGCGGTTATTGTTTCATTTTCCTCTGAATATGTTTGAGGATTTACTAAATGTGCTGGTTGAAAATGCCCGTGAGTATTTGAGAGTGGAGACACTGATTCCTGAAATGGGTGTAAGCGAAAGAGAAAAACTGTAATTTTTAACTTTTCGCAGATTCACTTGTGGAGATGTGTTCAGAGGAAACCAAACTTACTGTTTTACCAAATCTGTCGAGTTTTTTCACTCAAGACAGGTTTTAAACCCTAGTCGATGCTGGTTATCGATTCTTCTTATTGATCCGATTCCTTTTTGTTTCCATTATCAATGCCTAAACAGTGTTACAGGATGAGTCTGTTGCCTTAAGAAACTTTGCATTCTGGGTAATTGAGCCTCTAGTGAGGCTGGGAGATGTAGTCTTTCAGGGAGTGTTTGGAGTTTTACATGGCCGCTCTGTTTGTGAGTGATTCTCGCCACTCTAATGTTCTTTTTGGAGACTGTAAATAAATGCTTGGGAGGAAAGAACAGACCCTGATCCCCGTAATTGTCTCATTTTTGGACCCGGTCTGTGGCCGAGAGTAACGAGCCAAAGACGCCTGGCTAGCAGCCGCTAAAGCCGAGGCTGAGGAAGGCAACAACAGTATAAAATAAAGGGTTTTTTTTAAACTGATCATAATTTTTGTGGACAGGTAATAAGACCTGGTTAACTACATATTTACATTAAAAAAAGGTCATTGGACATTTTTTAGCTTCAAAAGTTGCTGTTTTATTAGATGTCAGAACTTAATCTTGTCCTTTATATCGTAAATATAACCACTTGAACTATAAATTCTGCGCTTATCTTCCTTTAAACAATAAATAATATGTTCCAAATATGAAAATACAATTACAAAAATAAAGTAGTATTGATAATAAGTGGCACTGTAGTTAAAGCTACCCTCGTGTATGGAAACCACGGAGCTTGCACTTGAGCGCTGAGAATCGAACACATGGCATTCTTGAATTTTAATGCTATGTTGAGACCTTAAGGGTCAGTTTCCCGGACAGGGATTAAGCCTAGTCCAGGATTATGTAGTGCTGTGAATAGAGATTTTTCATTGAAAAGGCAAAGGTAGTCCAAGACTAGGCTTAATCCCTATCTGGGAAACCGACCCTAAATATTTTAACATGCTGGTAGTGTTTCCACCCCTGCAAGTTAAAACAGCACTACACTGGTTACAAGCGCAACTGTCGTTTTTTTTTAGTAAAATGCAGCCACGCCGCAGACCGCTTTCTCCGCTCCATGATAATTTGAGTCGCCGAGTGTGACGTCATCGCGCACGACGCAGGAGGTAAACGATTCCGGTGCTTCGCAAAATTAGAACCGGTTCTAAATCGGAACCGGGTTTTGATTCCCACCCCTAATGCTGGTTATTGCTGTTGTAATTTGTGGGAGTGTGTCTGTGTAAAATGTGCACGTCTCTATTGTTTTATGCACTGTTGACCAACACTTGATTCAAAATTCCAAACAAAAATAACACATATAAATAATTTATTATACATTGGGAATACAACTACACATCACTCTTACATTATTTCACAACCGCAACAATGAAAACAGTGATGTGAAAGAGCAGAGTGTGTGTGTGTGTTTCATCCATCAGAAACTGAATCAGGAGTGAAGCTGCTGGAATACAGACCATAG
>JBBIGA010000138.1:3446959-3464276 GCA_037576975.1 Alestes dentex
AGAGAGAGAGAGAGAGAGAGAGAGAGAGAGAGAGAGAGAGAGAGAGAGAGAGAGAGAGAGAGAGAGAGAGAGAGTCTTTACTGGCTTTGCTGGGATGATTTACAGGTAAGAGCCACATCAAGTTACAGAGCATAATAGAGCTTCAGCCAGAAGCACAAATCAATTACCCAGTGTCTGCCACGCAGCACCACACACACTGTGGGCACTGCCTTTTACGTCAGTCACAATACTGTTTCAGCTGGAAACAAAAGGGTTAAATTCTTAAATCGCTCAATGAAACATTGTCCAACTGGATTTTCTTTTTACGTTCATGACATCTAGGTAGATGGGGGCTTTCTTACTGGTTAAGAATTGGATCAAAGGTCATCACGATTATTTCCAATGGGTAGCACCAATTTTGTGAGGCAAGCCACCAGTCTGGGTCTTCTGCAAGTCATATATCACTACAGTAAGTATGAGTGGCAGCTTAACCAGGTTTCAGTCACTTGGAAAACAGTAGCAGGTCTGCTACATACATACATGGTCAACAGAATGTTGGGTATTGAGCTAACATCGTGTTCTGAATGCTAGTTGAAATTAACATTATTAAATGGAGAAAACATGGAGGTGTTTTTTCACAGTTTTAGCCCTAACTGAAGGCCTCAAGTGGTTCAGAAAATCTGAAAAAAGGTTTCTCTCAAATAGCCAATTTCTAGGTTCATACCAGATTTGGACCAGATTATGGACCAGCACAGTAAGGTTCAGTGTTTATAACTGCCCCTAGATTTGGTAGAGAACTTTAAAACAGGTTAAAAATAATCATCAACAAATCCTCAACCGAATAAACAAGAACATGATGGTGTTTTAAGTGTAGAATTTCCCAGTGGAAGATTATTTTATGTTGCTCAATTCACCCAAAATGTGCACCTGGCGGACTGATTCAGGCCCTGCAGTAACGAAACTATAACACACATCAAGTGAACTGCAGGAGAGATGCTTTCTTTATCAAACATGGACTAACCAGGCACACTGAAACCACATCTACAAACTATTCATTTAGCCTCAAGATTACATTCATTTTACTTGTAGATATCTGTAAACTGTGGTGGTCAAATATTGGGCATTAGCAGGCCAGGATCACTGACCTGTTCAGCAGATCAACCCTAAAAATGCTTTGGGAAAAGACTCTGCAATATAACTGCAGTGACAGAGGTCGGCGTCGTTCATTAAACTCCATCAGGAGCTCTGCTGCGTTGGACCAGTGAGAAAAAAACGCTGGTGAAGTAAGAATGGAAGCTTAGAGCAGCTGTGGTATCTAGGCCTAATCGCTAATTTGATTAACAGAGATAAGAGCAAAACATTTAGATCCCGAAAGCAAACACACAATAAACCTCCAAAAAGTGAGAAGGTCTAAATGAGGTCTTTATGTATGTTGGGAAAAAATTGAGTGAATTTTGTCATTACTCTGGTATTCTCTCTTTTTTTAAATTACCTAATTAAGAAGCGACGAGTGTAGCAAAGTGCTATTGCTAGCTGTGTGTTTGTCAGCCTGTGCACCTCATTGCTTTTGACAGAGAGCCCAGCTCTTTCTCTCTTTCTGCTTGGCACGGCATATTAATCTGCACTTAAACCGCTGGCAGGATTGGAGAATATATCCTGTAAAAGTAAGAGAGAAAAAAAAAACTCTTGACATGCTATTAAGGTGAATTAGCTGGAGCCACTTGACTGTAAATGTTCTGATTAGGCGGGTGAAGCAGCTGCCCTGTGCAGGCACGTGGCTCGCAGGGGAGGATGGGCTGAAGTGTCTCAAACTGACTGAGGGATGTGAGTGTGGAGGATGGGGTTTGAAGTAGTTGTGAAATGTGGTCAAAAGCGCTAAGCGAAAAAGCGCTCCAGAGGTGGGTTTGAAGAGAGCAAGATAGGCTTCTTTTCACTGTAGACGTGGGTGAGCCATGGGCACCGGCTGAAAATGCCAGCTAATGCTGTCACCTGAGCTCAAAGTGATTAGCATGCTAAGCTTACTATTTTGCATGAAAAAAAGATACAAAATACATGAACACAAAACATTACATTAAGGTGCTTGTTTACTGGCTTCTACTGGAGAATTTGGGAATGTTATTTGGTGGGATGGTTTTGGGGGCTTTGCCAAAGCTGCGTAGCTCAATTACGCACCTAAAATGTGAATAGGCCTTTTCCCGCACCCAGTCATTCATCACAATTACACATATTTCCTATAAAATGTAAGCACTTACATAACCAATGTGAAGTTTTTCAAAATGCGCCATGCATTTCACAGTCCATCCAGTCTATGCAAAATCAGCTTATTTTAAATTGTGATGACACAAAAATAATGCATATAAATCCTTACATTCATTGTACTGTAGTTTAACTCCACCCACTGACACTGGAGTTACAAGAAGTGCACAATGCAATAGTTTATTTTACATATAAACAGCCTCTTTAAGAAAGGGAGCCTAGAAAGTGGTTATGAAAAAATGAATTGAGAGTGTTTTTGAGACATAAACCCACACAAGTGTCATAAGTAGATTTATCTACAAGGAGAAACAGAATCAAACATTGGATTTTAGCTCCTTACTGTTAATGTATGGTATTAGAAATGACAACAAGACCATATCTTTTGGTCAGTCCACCATCTGTGAAATGAAGTGTGCACACTATGTTAATGTAATGCAAATGCAAAATTACATTGCAAAATTACAAAGAAAAGGAAGTTAAAAGGATTTTATCTGGCTGTGAAAAATGATATGCTCAACATAGACATTTATTTTGGGGGCATTTTGTAATTGAACCAAGACAATCTGGCAACCCTGGTGTGTACCCTGACTGACTGCTGGAGTCCACGGCGCACTCAGTGTGTGGTGGAACCCCTTTAAGGGCTGGCCGAACAGCCTTTATCTCCAGAGCTGTGATTAAGCAAGACTGTCTCGGTAATGACATGTCTTACCATTAAACAGCCATTCTACGCCACTCAGCGGCACCATCCTCTGTCTCTTAAACACACTCTTAAGCAGGTTATTAAGACAGGGCTGAGGCGTATCACAGAATGGGTCTGGACGGGAGCCAGCCACTGACTCACCGCCAGCCTGGAATCCGTTTGTGAATGTTTTAATAGAGCCTTGTGGACAGCGCAAATCAGCACTTCAGTAACTGCTTTTGAGTTCACCAAAACAATGGCCAACACTCTGGGCGGTGCCAGAGCCACATGTTCCCAGTTCCCAGTATCCTTTTGTGTTTTCAGTAACTCCTTCTAGTGGGGGAGTTAGAAGGGGTTACTGAAGAAGAAGAAGAAGAAGAAGAAGAAGAAGAAGAAGAAGAAGAAGAAGAAGAAGAAGAAGAAGAAGAAGAGGATGATGATGATGATAATGATGATGATGATGAAAAATAAGATTTAGATTAATGACTCAAGAAGGAAACCCCAAAAGATTGATGTCCCCCCTACAACAAGCCATCAGTGGCGAAGAAGAAGAAGAAGAAGAAGAAGAAGATGATGATGATGAAAAAGAAGATTTAGATGAAAAACAAAAAGGGCCAGAAAAAGAGGAAGAAGATGAGGGTGAAGAAGAAGAGAATGAAGAAGAAAGTGAAGAAGATAAAGAAGATTAAGAAGACTATGATGATGACATAGTAAAAGATGATGATGAAGAAAAAGAAGAAAAAGATGCAGATGATGAAGAAATAGATAATGACCAAGCAAAAGAAGAAAAAGGTGAAGATAAAGATAATGAAGAAAAAGGACAAGAAAATGGGGGAGATGAGGGTGTATTATTTGCATCATTTAAAAAAAATGGGGCGCATTATTTATTTAATGGTCGGAGGATAAAAAATTAAGTGTTTAAGTTTTGCCTGCGAACAATGTGATCATCTTTAGATAATCTATATTTCATTTCCATTCCAATTCTTTAGGAAACAAATGTAATGCGTCATAAAATCTCAAAATTTCAGCCCATTTCAATTTAAATCACAAAAAATCAAGTGCATTTTAGAACCACCTGTAATCCACTATAACATCAAAAATTTCATGCAGCAAAATGGCCTCGTTCAGATCAGTGTAAAGGGCACTGGTATCATGTGTAATCCAATTCGATCATTTTGTTTCCACTTTACCTAGGCAAATATGGGTAAACAAGCTCTCCCACTGGTTTTAGCCTCTGCATTGAAGGACTAATATGTAAGACCACCACTATATGAACTGACAGAGGAATCTACCAATCACACTTTGATTTACAACAGGGTGGGGCCAATTTTGTGAGAGCACAAAATCACTCTACGTCTTCTGGAATGCTGTTTCTTACTTGTTTTTCGACCATTTTAGACATATATGGTCTGAAATGAAGGCCTAGTTCTAATAGTCATTTTTTCCCACTGCTCCCAACATACCAGATCCAACCTGTCAGTTAATTCATGAGCCTTTACCGGGTTGAAGTGGATGTGTTAGAGAAGAAAATCACATCATGAACTACATGAACTTGGTCACTCTGAAGACATTAGACAAGATAGGTTTTTTCAACATCAATCCATTAACAGAATGGACAGGGGAATGGCAGTTTTCCAAAAGGAGATGATTTATCTTTTTTTCCATTGAATGTATGACATCCCTTCCACAAATAAAGCCCTGCCCCTGCTCCCCTGCCTGTATTCAGCTCTTCTGGTAGCGGACTTCAAGCTGTGCCCAAATTCAGACTGGTCACCTCTGAGGGCACCCATTTTTTCTCATGAAGCACTCTAACCCCAATCTTTTCACTCTGCTCTTCAGTATGTTCTTTCAAAGGGAAGCTTAAAGTCTTCTCTCACTGCTTTCTTTCTCCTTCTTGCTCCTGCTGGAGGTGTAAAAATATATTAATGCACTGACCTAAAGGCGGCTATTTAACTACATACATTCTGGAGTGTTATAGATGGTTCTAATCAAAATACTCTTGATGTTTTTTGTTTGACTTGTCTACATTCCACTACTGAGAGCACAGTCCCTGCAGTCGTGTTTGTGCATCTACGTGGATCTTCTTCTTCTACATCCTCATCATGTTCTTCTTCTTCACCCTCATCTTCTTCCTCTTTTTCTTCCCTGTTTTCTTCATCTTCTACTTCATCATCATCATCATTCATATTCTTTATCTTCTTCACTTTCTTCTTCATCATCATCTTCATACTCTTTTTCTTCTTTTTCTCCGTCTTTACCCTCATCTTTGTCCTCTTTTTCTTCTTCAGCTTCATCTTCTTTATCATCTTCTACTACTTCTTCACTTGCTTCTTCTACATCATCTTCGTTCTTGTCTTTTTCTTCTTCTTCTGCTTCTTCTTCACCCTCATCTTTTTCCTATTTTTCTTCTACTTTTTTTTGTCTTTATTGTTTTCATTATCATCACCATCATCTTCTCCTTCTTCAACAACATCATCATCATCATGTTCTTTATCTTCTTCTTCTTCTTCTTCTTCTTCTTCTTCTTCTTCTTCTTCTTCATGTCATGGCTCAAGAGGGAAATGTAAGGAAGCCCCAAAAGATTGATGTCCCCCCCTACACCAAGCCATCAGTGGCGATGCAATTTGAGCCGACGTCAGTCAAGAGCTGGATTGCAGCACACTCTGAGAGCTGGGTAATTGAGCAGGAGGCATTGTGAGATTGCTGGAGAAGTAAACAGCACACTGTAGTTGAAGCTGGCAGTGATCTATGTGAAGCTGAATGGTCTTTGGCTTTATGGCCCCTTTTTAAGATGTCACTGTCATCTTTTTCACTCTTTTTGACTGCAGCTGCATGGCTGGCAGGCCTGGGAGAGCCTGCTGCTGTTCTTTTTCCTGATTTTCTCTACAACCTTCACCGTGACATTTCTTTTAGTTTTTGCAGTTCTCTGTTTCTTTCTGTCCATATTGAATACTGAGGGCGATTGTGATGCCACCTATGTATCTTAACAGCAGAACCTGGGTGCATATCTAAGCATCTGAGAAGGATTCAGATCAGCTTGCTTGAGTTAGTATGATTAAATTCATATACATATCATTGCAGTCAGTAAAAAAACCTTGTAAAGTACACAAAGTGGCCCTTATTGTGGTGTGAACACACCACACCACACAGTGTGAACAGTGTGAAATTCTTTCTCTGCATTTAACCCATTCACCAAGTGAAGCAGTGGGCAGCCGGCGGAGTGGTGCCACTGGCAGTCCTGGGAATCAAACTCATGACCTTCTGATTGCAGGGGCATCTCCCTAACCACCAGGACACCAGCTGCCCCAAAAACCTACTCAGGGTTGGATTTGAACCCAAGACCTTGCCTCTCCCAGCAAGGTGCATTAACCACTAGACCACACGGGGGGGGGGTACACCTAAAACAATTATTTAGAGTATTTAGAAAATAATGGTAATTTAACATCTCTTGATATGGTCAGTGGACCAGTATACAGTGCATATACTTACATACAATAGATAGTCAAGGGACTTTGTTCCAGTTTATTTCTATTGGGTGATTCATCATGAAACACTTTCAGTATGTAAAAGAGACAAAGGTCAAAAACAAGTGATCCTGGACCAGCACTCTTACTTACTGGTTAAATGAACAGTTCTGCCATAGTGTACACTCTTTAGAGCATAGAAGGCCACAATGTGCTGTTGATTAACAATATTTTGGATTGTTTCTATTGGTTATATAACAAAAATGATAGAAATGCTAAAATATAAAGTAACAATTATTATGTGAACCAGCAGAAATGCTCCAAAACGTTTTAATTTGAAAACCTTTTAGATTGACTTACTTTGGAAGTCTAGAATGTTTTCAGCTTCTCCTGCAAAGTGACTTTTTGTAGATCCTTTTTTTTTTTGGGGGGGGGGCATTAGAGTATTATAGCAGTACTAACTGAGGTCCCAAGGTAAAGCTGATGTATACTGTAGTGCAGGTCTCTTGCATTGCCCTTTGGCACAGAGTGTTGGAGCTGACCTGTGGATGAGGTCCAACGTTTCTGCCCAGCTTCCCTGCCTAGCCCCAAACAGCACCATCTGTCTTCCTCTGAGGAGTGGAGAGTAGGATGAGTTTGCATAGTTTCTGAGGCTCTTGGAGCCCTTGAGTTTCGGCCCTGAAGGTCGACTCCTCTGAGGAAACACAGGTGTATGTTCCGGCGAGGGACCACATATGCAGGGCTGTATGGCCTCTAGATATTTCAAGACTGCAGTGTGGCCCAGACTTAAAGTGATGCATCATGCTTGCATCATGTAACCTGCACCAACACATCATGACGCAGCGATCTCAAGGTGATTATTCAGCTGCATCAGCGTTTATAATAGGATGATCAATCAAAAATTAAAACATGTCCTTCTTAATTCATTTTGATACATTTATCTATGGTACATTTAGTATATCCACCTCTCCTTAGTGTCCACAGCATTCTGTGCATAAATCATCGTGTATATAGAGTATTTTCTGGAGAGTTTAATTTTATTTTGACAATTTTTATATTTTATGTTATTCTTGTCTTTATGACTCTGTGTATCTTTACAATCATAGCATAAGCAATTTTCTCCAGGATCAATAAAGTTTTCTGTTTCTGATTCTGATGTTCTCGTTTTTCGGCTGAATTTAAATTCTTAGGTTTTTTTCCGTCCTCCCTGTCGTCACATTTGTGTATTGGTAACGATGATATCTGTATATGATTTAATAATTTTGAAGCATGCCAGAGTTATCGCCTCCCAAATAATCGTCATCTGCAAATTACCGAAGCCAGAGATTTGCTCCCCTGTGTCTTTCTACAAGTGTGTGTGTGTGTGCAGAAGCAAGAATTTCAACTTTGAGCAGGATGCACATGATCTCTTTCATTAGGGACTGTTAGATCGATTGGAGTAGAAAATGCTGAAATAGCAGCAGAGAACCTCTCTTTGCCTCTTTCCTCTCTCTCTCTCTCTCTCTCTCTCTCTCTCCTTCTCTCTCGTAGAACCACTTACTTTGGCAGCAAGGGGCTATTTTACTGACATGCAATATATGACCAAGGGTAGACTGCTACTTTGATCTGACGTGTTAGGGAAGATAATTGTCAGAATGGTCCAATAACAAAAGTGAAAGGGTTGCAGACTTTATTGTGAGACCTTCAATCTTAGACTTCTTAGATTTCCTGCAATACAGGCCAGGACCAGTAATAGTGGATGAGTTCTTTACGGCTGTACAGGAACCGCGCTGTACCTTAACCGCACTGCAATGGCACGGAACGTTTTCCAGTGTGTCTCAGTCTGGTAACGGTGTTTCTAACGCCTCCGCAGTGCAATTCTCTCTCCACAGTTTCTGGCCGTCCCAAAACCGTGTCCATGGAGTCGAACCAGGAGAAAGTTTTTCTATCTGAACTGCATTTAATGTTGTGGCCTTTTATTATTTACAGACTTTTTTTCTGCATTCTTCATCTGTGTGATGTCTTGGTACACTGTTGCGTTTCTCACAGCGGTAAAGATAAATTTGTTAGTGTCATAGAAACTCCCACTGAAATTTGTCATCAGTCCAAGGAGACAGTCATGCTTGTACTTCGTCGACTTCCAAGTTGTTAGCTTATATCTCCATTGTTGCTTTTTGTGTTGACAGTTCAAAAAAAGGCCTGTAAAGAAAGTAGCTCCAAACATTCACTTTCTCAATAGAAAAGAGAAGATCTGTACCTTTAGTAGTGTAATTTTTCAAAGCAGTTCTGTTTTCATACCTGAGAGTTTGGGCCAAGGTTATTGGTTACATTGTCCACATTTGATCGCGTCGGTTTTTGTTTCACATTGACGCACCTACATCCTGTCGTCATCAACTGCGGGGGTTGCATCTGCATGTACTTCACACTGACTGGTTTGTAAACGGCTGTGTGTCTGACATTGGCATCAGAGCTCCAGACCCAACAAGGTCACTGTGACAGAACCCTTAGGTGCCTTGGAGTGCCATCACAGTGACAATATTTGTGTGCTATTAGTATGTTGCTTTTTTTTCTGAGAATGCATAGATAACCACTTACACGCATTTATCCCATGTATTGCTATTTTAGACTATTTTATCCCATCTCTTCCCTTAAAGCAGGCAAACTACAACACATGACAAATTGTCAAACAAGACAATATAAGATGCTTCATAGTTCAGTTAGTTCAGTTTTCAAACACAAACACTATAAACACTATAAACTGTTAAAGTTTCCTAATTTGCCTTTATCTTGTCACTGTTCATTATGCAAAGCAACAGTTTATCGTGTTTATCAGAATTTGGTGCCTCTAATTTATTAAAATGAAAGCTGCTTCTCACACATTCTTTTTCCGTTGTCCACATATCATCCTTCAATAACGGTTGGATTTCTTCAAGTGTACATGCTTAGTTTGTATCATACGGTTTAAGGATCCTTTCCCAATACATACATCTGTTCTTTATGGACCACAGGGCTCAGGGCCTTGTTTGGAACAAGCTGATGAAGGCCTTAACACAAAGAACTCCGAGATGAAAACTCTGTTAGCTGTGGTCTCGGCGTGCAGCATACATCAGGTGGTCCGTGTACCTCTGTGGGTAAAGTGTCTGAAACTAGGCTTATCCGTGCTACCAGTGGTGCACAGGGACACGTACACACGCATTCAAGGACAGGCCAACTTTGACCATATCAATCAGAGACTCCTTAAATAGCCTGGAGCGGGATAATAATAAAGCGACATTACAGCTGGGAGAGATTCTATTAAAGCACCGTAATATCATACTAAACTTCGTGGAACTTTAATGTTTGAGGAGTGAATGTAACTGCGGCGAACTGATCCGAAATCGGTGCCTTTGTTCCGAGACTTTGTTAAATGTTAGACTCAAATGAAAATTTTATCATATCCTTTCCAGACTTAACACACATATTTTCACCTGCTGTTTGTTTTGGAGGGGTGGGGTTGAGTGGAGGGATTCAGAGAATATCTGGCGCTATGAATAGCACTTATATCTGATTGCCGGTGCGATAAGAATCAGGTCATTAAGAGAACTCTAGATGCCGGGGATACTGTCTCCTCTGCAGATAATGACTAATCTTAGCTCACTGATAACACATGCGGCGCTGCCTGTTTATCTGCTGAGCCCACAGTCCTCCAGCAGGCACTTGGAGTCTGCCTGCCTTTACATACTGATGTGACAGCTCTGGGCTCAAATGGCTTTGACAGCAGAGCCAACGTGTGTCTCCCCGAGACTTTTACCGTAATGAGAGTGGACTGGGCAGGGGACGCAATATGCAGAAATAAATGATAGTAGATAGTATATTTAGCAGATATGCAAACACTGAGTCAGACTGAGATGCAAATGCATGAAGTCAGTGTGCATTATGGTAAAGAGTCTTTAGTAACGGCTCCTGTAACTGTAATCTGAAGGCTTTTAAAAGGGCTTTATTCTTTAAGACTTCTAGCTAATTTACTGAAGCACTTGCACAAGAATATCACACTACAAGTGGAGATTACGCAGTGATGGCTAAGAGGTGGCAGCTGTCGTATCCTTTGTAGTTTTTACCAGACGTGCAATCCCTAAAATGTGATGCAAATTGTGTTAAGTGTCCATATCAATGCCATTAAATGACACTGTAGTGTCGAAGGAGTAAAGTGACAATCACCCACGGAAGCATGGCTAAAATGAACCATGACAGCTGATCATTCATTAGTCAGTTTGCTTGTTCTGGATTGGAACAGGAATTTAAACTGCTTTGAAGCGTTCAGCTCATCCATAAAATGCTTAACCGTCATCCAATGTATTATAGCCTGTTAGTATGTACCATTACCGGTTGCTTCTAATTTATAGCAGTAGACACCCTTGGCAATGAGATTCAGTGTTCAATTCAGTGCTGTATAACAAGTTTTACAAAGTTATACAAATGCATTATTAAAAAAAAACCCTATATATAAACCCTACAACATATAAACCTGCACAAAGTACAGCTACTATATAATTAAATATTTTCCTGCATGGAAATGTTGTGTTTGGCACCCCTTTGCACACCCAAGATCCACAACTAAGATTATATATATATCCTGTTTCCATCGATTGATTCTGTTGTAAAGACTCTTATTTCCATGCCCCAGTTCATCCATTCAACCTTCCATCCAGTCATCTGACTATTTCCCTATTTTTGCTAGACAAAATTTGTGGTGTATGCCTGAAGAGATTATCTAACCTTCTCAACCAACATCCTGGCAAAAAAAAAAAAAAAAAATTAAATCCTGTAAATCAAAATGAGTCACTGAACCATGAATTACAGAGCGGTAGCAGCCCGTGACATCATCTTTTCATCAGTATTCCTAATGGCTGGCATAAGGCTTTCTGTTTCCCTCTGATGCTCCATTCTTTCCTATTAATCCAGAGAGAGGGAGCACTTGAAAGAGAGAGAGAGAGAGAGAGAGAGAGAGAGAGAGAGAGAGAGAGAGAGAGAGAGAGAGAGAGAGAGAGAGAGAGGGTGCATATCTTTAACTGACTCCACTCAGTCTAAAAGCAAAGATAAGTCAGAGGCGCTGGCTGTGCCAGGGGCCATGCTTTGCACAGAATCATTCAGCAGGCAGGAAGAGCCTTTTCAAATCACTCACATTCCGCCTTTAATTAATTTCTGTGGTGACGCAGCACATAGCAACAGATGGCACACTTGGCGCTGCTCACACATATCACACATGAGTTGGTTTTTTAGAAATTGACGCATAAAGCTCTGCAGCCGATGCCCTACTGAGGACAATATTGTGAGCGGTCAGGAGCAGTTTAAAGGGACAGTTCGAGAACGCCAACAGCGGCGAATGAACAAATACAGCCTGGCCCTGCCTAAAGTGAAACAGATTTTTTTTAACTTTACCGAAATCACAAGAATCAGAGTATCAAGAAATGGAAGCAAAACTAGGTCTATATCTGGAAGCATTTTAGCTTCAGGGAAGCATCTTGCCATCTTGCTGTTGCTTGATTGCCAAAAACCCCTTGAGGTTTAAAAATAAACAGGAAACAGGAGACAAGGAAGGGGCTGGTGAGCATAAACAGCATGCACTTTGAGATATTACTTACTGTAAGTCCTTTTTCAGCTAGCAAGACACATTAGCATGATCGCAATTGCACTGTGCTTTCTCGTGAAATTGACTTCACTTCTAAATTAGCGCACATCGTTTAGTTCTAACCAAACAATCAGATTGTCTGAAAAGTGCTCAACCTGTGTTGTTATCTGATTACAGCAATTTTTTTTCACCATGACTGTTTAATTCATAGGGGAACCCTCTAGGACTTCAAGGTGTTCAGAGTTGGGCTAATGATTTCTGGAAACTAAAAAGTATGCGTCTGTTTTAGTTCATTTTTAATTACTTTTAATTTTTTACTCAATGGAATCATGTTAGTAGTAAAGCTCTGCAGTATTACTTTAAGTTTATTAATAAGTCATGGCTATGAACAACAAGGTTAAAACATGGGATATCAGTTACAAGCTTCAGATGTCTGTGTTTAATGTAGAACAGACAAAAATGCTCATGTATCATGCCATTATTCGCTCTAAGATACTACTAGAAACCCACATGGGGAGCTTGCAGAAATGAAGAGAATCATAGAGGTGAGTTTTTTTTTTTCTTTATGGACCAAACCGATGGCCTAGCACTAATATTCACTGTTCGCCACTGTCATTTCTCTGGGTTTGCTAGGTTATGACAATGATTGCCTCTTAAGGTACTGGAACTGCATTTGTGTTGGAAAGTACTACCAACATTAAAAAACATATATTTGTAACAATGTTTGAGGCTTTGCTATTTGGTTCACTTTTTGGTAATATGAGAGCTTGAGGTTGTGTATGATCACGAATCTCATTTTCTACTTTTTTCTTTAAGCTTCGCCATACTGAGTCATGATATGCCTCGACATTTCGACCTATTCAGTGGAAAATGGACCCATCCATGCTCCGCCCGCAAATGCTCGCTCTAAAGCTTATCCAACTCTTGCCGTAGTTGGTAGAGAAGAGTCCCTCTGGGGGAGGAGCTAAACTGGGTAAATTCCTGTTCAGCTGAAGTGCTGGTGGGAATTCGGAGGAGCAGCTAAGCAGCAGTGCATGCCACAAATGCTGGGTGCTGTGTTTTCGAGGCCCGGCTGGTGGAGAGGAGCCCAGGGCAACGTGCCTTAAACAGAGCTGTAGAGTAGTGAGAGCTGTGAATGATGTAATGTGTTGAAATGCAGAATGGGGTTTAAACAGTGTGTCTGCTCCCATCAGTTTGCATCAGGCCACCACTCACCTGAGCCGCCTTATGTGTGTCACTGGCCATTAGCCTTCCGATGGCTAAAAGGCCCACATGTTCAGCAGTGTGCCACACACACACTCACCTGAATGCAAAATAGGGCCACTCTGTCAGTCTGTATGTGTGTGTGTGTGTGTGTGAGAGAGAGAAAAAGAGAGAGAGAAAGAGAGAGAGAGAGAGCACAATGTGTGTGTATGCACCACACATGCTCACCTGGGAGGAGGCCAGTGTTCAGGATCAATATGAAGAATTCTGACTCACCACACTTTTCCCAATGAGCAATGAAAAATCGTTAGATACTAGTTTACTGCCGAGGTCAAGCTTGAACACCACTACGCTCAACTCATAACACACTGTCCAGTCCCAGTGGCTTGGAGCCCCGCTGTGCCAGTGCTACAGATGCAGTTCTTATAATTAATGGATGATTCATTTTTTATTACACTCGCCCCATGTCCATGACAGAAATGTAATGGTGTGTTTAGGGGGAAAAAAAATAATACATAACATGCAGATTCGGATTGTAAAGTGTGTTACTCCCACTATGCCATATTAATTCTTGATTAAGGTGGAGAAAACATCTCCATTCCTGTGCAGTTTCACATTTATTAAACATTAAATATGAATAGAGTTATAAGAAAGAAAAATGCAAAGTCTTTTCCATACATCAGAGACTTTTCACCATCACACAATGTTGTTTAACAATACATGCAATAAAAGAAGGGAGATATGATACATGGCTTTACTGCAATATAACATGTATGTACAATACAGTGGGGGAGATAATTATATGATCTTCTGCTGAATTTGTAAGTTTGCTGACTTACAAAAAAATGAACAGTCTCTAATTTATGAGGTAGTTTCACTTTTATGGAGAGAGACCAAAAATCAAGAAAAAACATGTTACATAAAAGTTATAAGTTGATTTGCATGTCATTGAGTGAAATAAGTATTTGACCCTCGACAACCCAGCCAGACTTCTGGCTCCAGTCTGGCTGTGTGTCCATGTTGCACACAGATTACAATCAATCTATCAGTTACAGACACTCCTGATCTGAACTCGTTATGTGTATAAAGCACACCCGTCCACAGAATCAGTTTCTTCTAGTCCAACCTCTCCACCACCATGGACATGACCAAAGATCTGTTAAAGGACGTCAGAGACAAGATTGTAGACCTGCACGAGTCTGGAATGGGTGACAAGATCATCAGTGAGAAGCTTGGTGAGAAGGGGACGACTGTTGGTGCGGTTATTCAGAAATGGAAGAAAAATAACATAACCATCAATTGCCCTCAGTCTGGAGCTCCATGCAGTATCTTGCCTCATTGGGTGAGGACGAGCATGAGAAAGGTGAGGGATCAGCCCAGAACTACACGGGAGGAGCTTCTTAATGATCAGTTGGGACCACAGTCACTAAGAACGATCATGAGAAAGGTGAGGGGTCCACCTGGAACTACACGGGAAGAACTTGTTAATGATCTGAAGGCAGTTGGGACCACAGTCACTAAGAACACCATTGGTAACACGTTACATCATGATGGATTGATCTCTTGCAGTGCCCTCAAGGTCCCCCTGCTCAGGAAGGCACATGTACAGACAATCTTACGTTTGCCAGTGAACATCTAAATGATTCAGAGAAGGCTTGGGAGAAAGTGCTGTGGTCAGATGAGACCAAAATCAAGCTCTTTAGCATCAACGCGACCCGCCATGTTCGGAGGAAGAGAAATGCCCACCATGTTCAGAGGAAGAGAAATGCCCACCATGTTCGGAGGAAGAGAAATGCCCACTATGTTCGGAGGAAGAGAAATGCCCACCATGTTAGGAGGAAGAGAAATGCCCACCATGTTCGGAGGAAGAGAAATGCCCACCATGTTAGGAGGTAGAGAAATGCCCACCATGTTAAGAGGTAGAGAAATGCCCACCATTTTAGGAGGAAGAGAAATGCCCACCATGTTAGAAGGAAGAGAAATGCCCACCATGTTAAGAGGTAGAGAAATGCCCACCATTTTCGGAGGAAGAGAAATGCCCACCATGTTAGGAGGAAGAGAAATGCCCACCATGTTAAGAGGTAGAGAAATGCCCACCATGTTAGAAGGAAGAGAAATGCCCACCATGTTAGGAGGAAGAGAAATGCCCACCATGTTAAGAGGTAGAGAAATGCTGGGTATGACCCGCAGAACACCATCCCCACAGTCAAGCATGGAGGTGGAAACATTATGCTTAGGGATGTTTTTCTTCTAAGGGTACAGGATGACTTCACCACATTGAGGGGCCAATTGATGGGACCATGTTCCATAAATCCCTCCTGAGACGTGTGCAAACCTGGTGACTGACTACAAGAAATGTCACTGCTGTGCTGTGCCAACAAGGGTTTCTCCACCCAGCACTAAGTCGTGTTTTGCTTAGGGATCAAATCCTTAATTCACTCAGTGAAATTCAAATCAATTTTTGATTCAACTTTTATGTAACATATTTTTTCTTGATAGTTGGTTGATATTCTGTCTCTCTCTCTCCATAAAAATGAAACTACCTCATAAATTAGAGAGTTCTTTTTTTTTTTTTTTTTGTAAGTCAGCGAACTTACAAATTCAGCAGGAGGTCATATAATTATTTCCCCCACTGTATATACTGTGCAGTACAGTGAATATTGTGCAAAAGTAAGAAATCTCTGTCAATTGATTTTATTTACTGTAAATACTGCAAAAGTACAAGTCGTTGCTTTTTCAAGAGATATATCTGAGCAGACTAGATAGAAAATAATCCACTGGCATATAAAAGCAAGTAAAACATGAATGATTTAAAACTGCCACCTCATAAACAGCGCCTAAAGCTTTCATTTCAGAAAGAGGATGAAATCAAGCTTTACTTCTGAAAAAATCCACAGGTCTTTCCGTCCATCCTTCCACTGTAAGAATATGACAACACTGTGGGTCTGAAAGGACGCTTGAGATTAATTAATTAATTAATTAATTAATTCATTCATTCATTTTTTATTCAGTCCACTTATACTAACAGGTTTACAGGAGGGTACTGGAGTAGTTATAGGGCAAAAGGTGGAGAAACACCTGGATGGGTCATTTATCAGAAAGCAGACACATAGACAAACACATTTACACACACACTCACACCTAGGGGCAATGTAGCATCTCTGACACCTTTGGACAAACACAGGGTTTGGACAGATACAGGGTTGTATTCGCTGTTGTAGATGGATTACAGCAGTACAGGATGTAATTGCATACACATACACATACCCATATATACGGGTGTGTGGGTATGTGTATGTGTATGGGTATGGGTATGTGTAATTTTTACTCACGTAATTACATGACTAGGATTACAGTGTATTCCACAGTAATTCTACAACTATGTGACTAAAAACTGGTTGATAAACATTGCATTCTGTAGAGGTAAATCACCAATAGTTCCACTGGTGTTGCATTGTTAATATTACTACATAATTATTAGGGGTGCTTAGAGCCCATTGAGGCTTTTGTGTAATTTATTGTTCAATATTTGTATTCTGCTTTTTAACTGACAACCATATTTACAAGTTTATGCCACTTTTGTGAAGGTCTGGATGCAGTTTGAGGACGTCCCAGACATTTTGCACAGTAGAAGCTGTACATGAGCCTAAGGTCACGAGGCCCAGTGCCTATATAAACACTCACCACCTTCCCTTGGGCCGCATTCTTTAGAGGGACGGAGCTCCATTATTACCTGTCTGCTGGAGTGGGCTTTCTGATCCAAAACTAATCAGCCAATATCTGGACCTCACAAATGTAGCAATCAAATCCTTGCAGCAATGTTCCAACATGAAGTGTAATGTATAGTCAGCAGAGGCTGATAATGCAGCAAAATAGGACAAACTCCATATCTATACCTTTTATTTAAATGTTCCCCCTGGTTTTTCATTTTTGTGCTGAAAATGTATAAACACACACACACACACACACACACAAGGTTATAAAGCTGAAAGCTTGTTTGCCTATTACCACACCAAATCTGCACACAGTCAGTGGCTCACATGGCTTTACAAAAGAGGAGTCTCTACCTCTTTCTCTCTCTCTCTCTCTCTCTCTCTCTCTCTCTCTCTCTCTCTCTCTCTCTCTCCCTCTCTCTCTCTCCCTCTCTCT